>MU224666.1:2280164-2299264 GCA_018584345.1 Thuja plicata
AATTCACTACCGAAAGATGCTTTTGAGTATCTTAGAGGCGGATATTCATTAAGAAGCATGAGGCATGCTACATTATTTCTATACTTTATTATAATATCTATTCTTGAATTGATGTTAGTATGAAATATTTTAGGAAGATTCCTGAAGTTGTGAGACTTTTGTATGCAATGAATTATCATTACATGTTAGGTATGATCGACAGTTGAAACACGTTTTTGTGAGTATGATATTTATCCATAAAGGAGATATTGATGAAAGAGGAATATAATGAATTGATACTATTTACTCATGAAGGAGAATCAAAATGTATGTTGTAGAATCAAAATATTTATCCAAGAGGGAGATTCAATTTGGGAGATCACAGTGGAAAAAGAACTATCAACTCAGAGGGAGTCAAGTTATATATTTGAGAGCTTCCATCATCAATTTTTTTAGCAATGATATAGTATTTCCAGCAATTCCAAAGAGGGAGATTGTTAGTCAAATAATGAAGATATTCAAGATTTGATGGAGATGATGAATACTAAGTGATACCGAGTATACATGGTTGTAGAAAGGATTAGATCAGTTGTTATTTTTTCATTGATGTCAAGAAATTGATTAGTGATTTTATTATATTATCATATGTTAAGTTGGAGAAGTTAAATGGGTGACAAATACATATTAAACAATGATGAAGTAATGTTGATATAGTTGCTTGATACTATATATTTGATGTTATCAAGTAGACACATTTGATTGATTAAGTCAGAGATTGCAAAGAGTTAAGTTTCATATGCATTGAGTTACTCTACCCAGCTTGAAAGAGTTAGTTAGTATAGAGTTGTGTTAGTTGGTCATAGTTACCGAGCACTAAGAATGAGTTAGACACTGAGTAGAAAGAGAAATTAGTTACTGAGTTGCTAAGAAAGTTTACCAAGTACAAGATATTGATTGTAAGTGTTGATAAAATTGAATTTAGTATGCAGATACGATGATATGGATGTTGATAAGGATAAATGAAGTTTTTTAGAAGATCTATGAACATGAAAATTCAATGAGAAGATCTAAGGAAAAGATTGAGCAGTTAAACCTGATTGTTTGAGTTCCTAGAAAAAGTTCAAGTTACGAGGTAAAAGTGAGTGGTTAACCGAGCTGAGATTTATGAAGAAGATGATTGAAAAACTGAGTGTAATTGAAGGAAAAAAAAATCAAGGAGATTAAAAGGAATTTTTTTGTCTATATAAGGAATGAAAAACTAATGAGTTACAGATGTTGGTGAGTTGAATTGAGAATAAGAAGAAGGTGAAGAACAAAGTTACCGAGTAGAGAAGAGAAGAAGAAAGTGCAAATTCTACAGTCTAGAGTAGGGACAAATGTAGTATGTAATGCCAGTATTGATTTTAGCATAAAGGATATGACCAAAGAAAAGGTAGTTTTTGATTGAGGTAGAAACAAGTTTTGAAGGGGACCCCAAAACCCTTTAAAAACTAGGATAAAGAACAAACATTAAAAGCATCATGAAGAAATGATTTCCTTAAGGAAACAATAGAAAAAAAGAGGGCATACCCCAAGATAAAATAGTTACAGATCCATCCTAAAAAATGAGCAAAAAGTGACCGACACACTATCCAACAAATGAACACAAAAAAACTCCCAGCAAAATAAACCAGTACAGAATTTTGAGGAAATCCTAAGAGTCCACTAGCATGGCCTGAATCTTCTGGATAGAGTCCTTTAGGATCATTAGATCTGTTGGCTGAGCTCCCATTTTATTCTTTGTGCTTTCTCTAGTTCTAGACCCGGGGCCAGAAATCTACTCATCCTTCTTAATTGCAATATCATCAATGGTAATAGAATTTTGATCCATATTGTCTCCTTCTAGCTGATGACATGTAACTGATTAAATGTTAGAAGATGTTAAGTTGATCACCGAAAAGAAGAAAGATAATGCAAGACATTAAATCAGTTAATGGATTGTATTGTCACTAATGTCAACTTGATATAATCTGATTGGTTATATTCAAAGTGTCAAAGACTTCAGTGAATCAGAGAGATAAAGATTATGCTTTTAGTAATGTATAAAAGAAAAGAATTCACTAAGTGAATTCAAACACCGATGGCTAGTGCAAACCAAAGGACAGAGAAAACAAAAAGAAAAGTCACAGTGATGCCCGAGAAAATAAACCGATGAGAATTACTAACAAGAAGAATCACAAGCATTACCGATGGCCAAAATTACAGTGTTAACCAACGGATAGACAAGCCCGAAGGACAATAAACCCTGACAGACAGGAAACAATGATGGAGAAGCCTAAGGAGAACTGAAGTGTTGACCGAAGCTATCAAAGAGTTAAAACACCAAAGTTAATTAGAGTTTAGAAACAACAAAATACTTAGCTGGCAGAGCTAAAGATAGAATTAATTGGTTGTTAACATAGTTTTCATTGACAAGTTAAAGTAAGAGATAAGTAAAAGATTTAAATCTATTTTATCCAGTTGGCAAGAAGATTTTTACAAGATAAAACAAGATTTATGATTTAAATCAAAGATTAGATAAGATTGCGGATCACGCCAAAGAACAAGAAAATCAAGAAGTGAGAAACGGTGATATCATGTCTATAAAGAGACAAATTAATTTATTATGAATTAAGGGAAGTGAATGAAAAGAAGAATGCTAAAGAGAAACTAATGAAGAACAAATTCATACATTCTTGATCAATCAACTTGAGGAAAGAGCTAATAATTTATGTGGACACTGAGCAACAGAGAAGCACAGAATCACCAAGAAGAAAGAATTGGAGCAAAGGTATTGAAAATACATATTGATCATAATGGTCTAATGATATTACAATAGATCTAAAAATCTGCAAGTATAAGTTGTAGTTTTGAACAAATCATTTACTATTTCAGTTTAACCATTGATTCAAAAATTATCTTAATCGAGCATGACTTAACAATCCTTTCTATATTGAGATACATCCCAAGGAGTATCAAAAATTTTGATCACGAAGATAGCATGAGATGACAGATACCATTTGAAAAAATTCATTGGGTTTGGTCATAGAAGGTAGCATAGAGATTCCCGATATCAAGTGCCAAACTATTCTATTTAAATCCTCTAACAAGGTCACACCTAACAGTGTGTTTGTAACCTTTAACAGGGTTGGCTCTTCACCGAGATCACTTCAGAAGAGTGAAAATTTTGGGTTACTGGTCCCAAGTGGTTTTTCCCTTAACAAGGTTTCCACATTAAAAATACATGTGTCAATGTGTTTATGATTCATTACTTTAGTGTTTTGCATTACACATAACTAATCTGGATTGATCGAGATACACTAAGAAATTTACTATTTTTTGGTAAATGAAAGACTGCTATTCGGTAAACATTAATAATAAGGCTTAAACAATGAACTCCAAATAGTAGTTATTTGATAAGTATATTTGAAGGCATACATCTTGTAGGACTAAAGATAACTAGAGGCTTAATATTGTGGTACTAAGTTTTTGAGTTGATTTATTGGAATATTTTTGAGGCCACTAATTCACCCCCCTCTCAATTATTCTAACAATTGGTATCACAGCTTGTGTTCTTAGAAAAGGAGTTTAAAAGCTCAAGCAAAAGATCACAAGATGAATAAGCAAGATGTGCCCAAGTTGAATAAAGACAACTTTGCATCATGCAAAAAATAGAATAAGACTCCACCTATCAGGTATTGGTAATGATGTTACTCAACACCTTAATACTAAATATGTGTTGCCTACAGGACCTGACACTCTTGAGAAATTGAGATAAAAGAATGAGCATAATTGCATGATGATAACACTTTATTACTCACTCTCCGATGCTGAGTTTGAAGATGTCAAAACCTGCACCTCTACAAAGAAAATGTGGGATAAATTGGAGCTGGTACATGGAGGAGATGCTAATGTACTAAGAGCCAAGGAAGAAAGCGTAAGAGGGAGGTTTGATGACCTAAGGATGAAAGAAGGAGAAAATATAACTCAGTATAGCTGCAAAATCAAAGAGGCAGTCAATGCTATCTGAGGAGTTGGAGGTGTACTTGAAGAAGAGATAGTGGTAAGTAAAATCTTAAGAACCTTACTGTCTATATATGCTATTAGAGTATCTGCTAGTCAAGGAATGAGAGTAGTTGCAAAAAATATAGTTACACTAGATAGTCTGATTGGTAGACTGACTTCATTTGAGATGAATAACTTTGATAATAGTGTCTTACCATCTATAGAATCTGCATTCAAATCTTCTTTGAAAATAAGTAAGTGAAGTCATAGACACACTATGAGAAATGATAGTGAAAGTGATAATGAGGATCAAGGACTTGAGGAGATTGAATCACTAATGGGAAAGAAGATTGCAGAGAGGCAAAGGTAGATACAAAGGTAAATTACCACTTGTATGTTTTAATTGTAAAGAGGTTGGAAACTTTGCTACAAGATGTCCTAACAAAAGAAAAGATGACAGAACTAATGACAGAACATATAAAAATAAGTTTAAATGAGGTGATAATAGAGATTACTGAAGCAACCAAAAATATGAAAGAAGAGATACCCGAGACTACAAGGATAAAGGAAAGAAAGATTGTTACCTATCTTAGAACAGAGCTGATGATACTGACACTGAATTAGAAGAAGACATTGAGATGGTATTTGCAGCCATGAAGGATGATTCAGACCAAGAAAAAGAAAGGTATGTAGAAACTGCACTCATATCTAAGGTTAGTAAGAATGATGTCTAGATTATAGATAGGCACTCACCACATGACCGATGATAAGAAAATGTTTGAAACTTTTGAATACTATAATGGTGGATCAGTTAGAATGGGTAATGATACACCTTGTCCAGTTGAAGGTAAAGGAACCATAATATTTATTAACTTGATCAAATGTGAAAAATGCTTACTGGTTAAAAGGACTGAATTATAATCTATTAAATGTTTCAAATCTAAACAATATAGGTCACTGAGTAGCATATTAGAATAAGAAGGCAAAGATCTTTAATGAATCAGGAAGGTTGATTGGAACTGGTGAGAAGACAAAAGGTAACCTTTTCTATCTTGATGACATTAACACCACTTGTTTAATAGATAGAAACAAAGACATATGGTTATGGCATAAGAGAATATGCCAGATGAATTTTGACAACATGATAAAGATAAGCAATAAAATAAAAGTCAGAGGCTTACCGAGCATGTCAAAGCCTGAGCATATCATGTGCAAGAATTGTCAAAAAGGTAAGATGAAAAGTCTAGTTTCAAGAGTAAAGCCCATAAATCTAATGCCATTCTATAATTAGTCCATACTGATCTATGTGGACCCATGAGGAAAATGAGTTACTATGGAGATAGGTATTTCATTCTCTTTGTAGATGACTATTCTAGAATGATGACAATTATGTTCTTAAAAGATAAATCATAAGCATTCAAGATGTTTAAATGGTATAAGGCTATGGCAGAAAAACAAAGTGATAAGAAATTGAAATGGTTAAGGTCAGATAGAGGAGGGTAATTTATTTCAGATGAATTCACTAACTATTGCAATGAACATGGAATTAAAAGAAAAATTTCTACACTAAGAACACCACAACAAAATGGAATTGCTGAGAGGAGAAACAGATCAATTGTTGACGGTGCAAGAACATTGATGATTGAGAAAAGCATCACTCAAAATTTCTAGAGGGAAGCTGTCAGTACTGTTGTCTACACATTGAACAAAGTACAATTGAAGAAGGACACAAAGAAGACACCCTATGAGCTTTGGTATGGTTACACACCTAATGTAAGTTACTTCAGAATCTTTGGTAGTCAATGTTATATTTTGAAAGATGATAGAAATGGAAAGCTTGACTCCAAAAGTGATGAAGGTATGTTTCTAGGGTATTCAACCAAAAACAAGGATTATAAATGGCTTAACAAGTCATCTAACAAGATCATTGAAAGTGAAAATGTAAGAATAGATGAATTTACAAAAAAGAATGACAAGGAAAGTAGATAAGAACTAGAATACTACAACAGGTTTTTTTATATTGAAGAACCTAACACTCTACCTGAGCAACATGGTATTGCTCTTGAGCAACAAAACATTACAACCGAGCATCAGGCTATAATTATCAAAAATTAGAATAAAACTCAAGATGATGTACCGAGCGATGGAGATTAGAATGAAGGTCAAGATGATAATCAAAATGATGGACAAAGATATAAACTAAAACTTGCCAAGTATGTTAGAAGAAATCATCCATAGAATCAAATAATAGGAGACAAGAAGGTTGGAATGAGAACATGAAGTAAGTCACTAAACACTAGATGTTTACTCTGTGATTCTAAGCCTAAATCTGTTAATACTGCACTTGAAAATGAAGAATGGGTCAGTGCTATGAATGAATAAATAGAACAGATTGAGAATAATAGTACATGGACACTAGTACCAAGACCAGATGATAAGAATGCCATTGGTACCAAAAGGATATTCAGAAACAAGCTGAATGAGAATGGAGAAGTCACTAGAAACAAAGCAAGATTAGTATGCAAGGGGTACACACAAGAAGAAGGTATTGATTATGGTGAAACCTTTGCACCCATTGATAGAATAGAAGGAGTTAGAATTCTTCTTTCTTATGCTACATTCAAAGGATTCAAGGTATACCAGATGAATGTCAAATCTGCATTCCTAAATGGAATACTAGAAGACAAGGTATATATTGAAAAAATAGAAGGGTTTGTTGATCCATACAAGAGAAACATGGTATGAAGACTATATAAATCCTTGTATGGATTGAAACAAGCACTGAGAGCCTGGTATGAAATATTTCATGCCTATCTTATTAGCATTGAATTTTTAAGAACAAGTGAAAATAGCAATTTGTACTTAAAAGAAGATATCGATGGTAATATTTTGATTGCTGAAATATTTGTTGATGATATCATTTTTGGGGGAAATGAAATGTTATGAAAATCCTTTTCTAATGAAATGAGAAAAGAATTTGAAATGTCTATGTTTGGGGAGATCAAATTCTTTCTTGGTCTACTGATTCTTCAACAAAATTTAGGCATATATATCACTCAGTCCAAATGCATCAAGGAAGTGCTGAAGATATTCAAGATGGAAGATTCCAAACTAGTTGGAACACATATGACTGCCAGATGTAAGCTGACAAAGGAAGATAAGTCAAATGAGGTAAATCAGACCTTGTATAGATCAATGATTGGAAAACTAATGTATGTTGTTCATACTAGACCATATATTGCACATGTAGTTTGAATAGTTGTAAGATTCTTTGCTAATCCAAAATAATCACATATGACTACGGTCAAGAGAATTCTGAGATATCAAAAGAACTCTGAGGACTATGGCTTATGGTATAAAAGAGAAGGAAAATTTGAGCTAAAAGTCTATAAAAATGTTGATTGAGCTTGAAACATTGATGACCGAAAGAGCACAATTGGAGGAGAATTATTCATGGGTGAGAGACTTGTCACATGGATTAGCAAGAAGCAAGGATGCATCTCTCAGTCTACTACAAAAGAAGAATATGTGGCTGCTGCTACAAATTGCTCCAATATTGCATGGATCAAACAGTTGCTGGAAGGCATGAATATGAAGATTCTTGAACCAGTAATTATCTATTGTGATAACACTAGTGAAATTAACATTTCTAAGAATCCAGTCATGCATGCTAAGACTAAGCATATTGCAATCAAGTATCACTATTTATGAGAACAAGTGCAAGAAAAAGAAGTGATACATGAATATGTTTAATGAAAGGAACAATTAACTAACATATTTACCAAGCCATTACTAAAAGTTACATTTGAGTACCTGAGATAGATACTAGGGGTACAACCCTTATCTATTGGTTAGTAACCTGACTAGGAGGCTGCATCAGTCTATACAAAAATCAAAAGATCATTCATGTTGATGCAAGCACTAAGATGGACATCAATAGATACATATGTACACAACAAGGTACAAATTTGTACCAAACACCAGAGTCAATGTATTGTTGATGGATAGGGAAATTCAAGGAATATATTATAAAAAAGGGAATGGAAGATGATATGGAAGAATTGTTTGGAATTGTTGTCAAAGGGAGAGATGAATCTCATTATTACAAAAGGGAGAGATGATCTCATTATCAGAGAAGGGATTATATCATTATCCATGGGGAGAAGTTCCTAAGAATTCAAAGGGAGAGTTAATCAATATCCAAAGAGATTGATTACATATGAAATATCCATCTAAGGGAGAGAAGTATCAAAAGAGAGAGAATACATACAAAGGGAGAGACTACTATCAAAGGAAAAAGAGATATTCAAGGAGATGAACAGTCAAGGCAGAACAAATATTAGAAACAAAGACATAAGCTGCTACATCCATCCAGTAAATGGATTTAAGATTGAAGAACCCACTCTGCAAGAAAAAAATCTAAGCTATATGAGCTTATTGAGAACCAAACATTTGTAATAGTTATAATAGGAGATATTGATGAACTTCAAATGTTATATTTCATATTGTATTAGTAATAATATAGTGTGATAATGTAGTGTGTTTCCATTAATGCCAAAGGGAGAGATTGATGACATGTAACTGATTAAATGTTTGAAGATGTTAAGTTGATCACCGAAAAGAAGAAAGATAATGCAAGACATTAAATCAGTTAATGGATTATATTGTCATTGATGTCAACTTGATATAATCTGATCAGTTATATTAAAAGTGTCAAAGACTTCAGTGAATTATAGAGATAAAGATTATGCTTTCAGTAATGCATAAAATAAAAGAATTCATTAAGTGACTTCAAACACCGATGGCTAGTGGATACTGAAGGATAGAGAAAATTGAGAGAAAAGTCATAGTGATTCCCGAGAAAAGAAATTGATGAGCATTACCAATGAGAAGAATCACAAGCATTACCGATGGCCAAAATTATAGTCTTAATCGATGGACAGACAAGCCTAAAGGACAGTCAACCCTGACAGACATAAAATACCGATGGAGAAGCCCGAGGAGAATTGAAGTGTTGACCAAAGCTATCAAAGAGTTAAACACCAAAAGTAACTGGAGTTTAGAAATGACAATACTTAGCTGGTAGAGCTAAAGATAGACTTAACTGGTTGTTAACATTGTTTTCATCGACAAGTTAAAGCCAGAGATAAGTAAAAGATTTAAAGCTATTTTATCTAGTTGGAAAGAAGATTTATATGAGATAAAATAGAATTCATTCTTTAAATCAAAGATTGGGTAAGATTGTAGATCAGGCCAAAGAGAAAGAAAATCAAGAAGTGAGAAATGGTGATATCATGTCTATAAAGAGACAATGTAATTCATTATGAATTAACGAGAGTGAATGAAAATAAGGATACTGAAGAGAAACTGATGAGGAACAACTTCATACAGTCCTGATCAATCAAGTTGAGGAAAGAGCTAAGGATTTATGTAGACATTGAGAAAAAAAGAAGCACAACATCACTGAGAAGAAAGAAGTGGAGCAAAGGTATTGAAAAGACATATTGATCAGTATGGTTTAATGAGCTTACAATAGATCTGAAAATCTGCAAGTATAGGTTTTGTGTGTGAACATATAATTTACTATTTCATTTTAACCATTGATTTAGAAATTCTCTTAACCAAGCAGGACTTAACAATCCTTTCTATATTGAGATACATCCCAAGGAGTATCAAAAAGTTTGATCATGAAGATAACATGAGATGCCAGATACCATTTGAAAAACTACACTGGGTTTGGTCATAGAAGGTAGCATAGAGATTCCTGATATCAAGTGACAAACTAATCTATTTAAATCCTCTAACAAGGTCACACCTAACAGTGTGTTTGTAACCATTAACAGGGTTGGCTCTTCACCGAGTTCACTTCAGAAGAGTGAAAATTTTGGGTTACCGGTCCCAAGTGATTTTTCCCTTAATAGGGTTTCCACATTAAAAATCCATGTGTTAATGTGTTTATGAGTCATTACTTTAGTTTTTTGCATTACACATAACTAATCTGGATTGATCGGTATACACTAAGCAATTTACTCTTTTTCGGTAAATGAAAGACTACTATTTGGTAAACATTAATAATAAGGCTTAAACAGTGAACTCTGAGCAGTAGTTATTTGATAAGTATATTTGAAGGCATACATCTTGTAGGACTGAAGATAACTAGAGGCTTAATATTGTGGTACTAGGTTTTTAGGTTGATTTATTGGAATATTCTTGAGGCCACTGATTCACCCCCCTCTTAGTTATTCTAACAATCTAGCATGGTGTACAATGCATTAAGGTGGTAAAAATATCTTTCATACCCTCATTATAGAGGGTCAAGAGCTTCCTAAGTAGTTGTTCATTTCTAATAGTTCTGTTGAGGATGGGGGTGAGCTTATCTTCTATGATGCTAGTAATATTCTCATTAAGCGAGATAGAACTCTCAAAATCATCAATAAAAACATTATTAGCTTTTCCAATATACATAGGAGCATCATTCCTCATCTTTTCCACCATCTCTTTGAGAACCTCATTCCTTGCATCCAGAGCTCTATACTTGACACTCAAATCTTGGATTTCATGAAACACCCATTTTCCCAGGTTGGAGGCCAGGGTTTTTCTGCTTCTAGCCGCGGTGAAAACACTCATATTGGTGACTCTTTTTTTGTTGAAATCATGTTCCTTCAGAGATGTAGCCTCACCATTTTTTTGAGTCTCAGTGCTTTTCCCCTTATTAGTGTTATCCTCCATAGTCAGATCCACATAGGGAGTATTAGGATGTTTATCAGCCTCCCATCTAGCAGTCAAGTCAAAAGAATTGGAAAAATATCCAAGGGATTAGTTCCGTTTTCCTCACCAGTATTTGTCTCCATGCCCATCTCACCAATTTCCCCATAGTCACCCCCAATCCCTTCTTCATTCTCCCTTTGAATGTTCTCATCTTTAACATTATACTTATATTTATCATCACCACTACTCTCTTGGGCATTCTTCTAGAGTTTCTCTAGGACATTAAGAGTATTTATAGCCTCCTTAGAGATATCCTAATGGGGGCCTTTCAGAGTATCATTACCAGCTTTGTTAATAATTTTTTTAGAACAAATATTTACTGTACCTTCTGGAATGGGAGGGAAAGTGTCTTGGAGATGCATATCAGACTCCTCACCATTATTTTCCATGAGGGTATCTTCCTTATCAAGAGTCTTCTTGTTACTAGGATCAATTTTATCCATAATTTCCTCCTTAGAAAACTCCTCATCCTTGTCTTAATCAGATTTCATACCCTCAACCTTGTCAAAGATAGACATGGAAACCTCTTCCTTCCTAGGTGGTGTGTTTGTAAACTTCTTGTTAGGTAAAGGGATCACTTTCTTTCCAGGATTATTCTCCACACTCTTTCTCTTCTTCTTACCAACTTGCTTAGGCATAGGTTCTGGAATCTTATCTCTGACATATTCAATGATAAGAAAAATCAGACATTCATGGAGGAAAGGAGAGACAGGCTTGATTCTATTGTCCATAATACTTTGGTTCAAGGAACTCAACAAAAAATAGGGGAAAGAGACCCTAGTATTGTGAAAAAAATGATTAACGAGAACAAAATGGAAATTATAAACTCTAGAGTATCTTTTGTCTAAGGTGAAATAATCCATGATAGCCTTCAAGACTTTAGCCCAAAGGAGCTTAATGTTACTGATATTAACATAGTCAACATTTCCCTCGCTTCATCAATTTTAGGGAAAACCTTAAAAGCTTTATTACCAATTTTCCTATCTTTGAAGTAATTCATGCCATCAAGCATAAGACCTGTAATCACTTCTATTAGGTCTTGATTCATATGAAAGGACTTACCCGCAATATACACAACCCCATTATCCCATCCAAAATAAAACTCCATTGTAATATCTTTATTGTTGCCATGCAAGCGTTTTAGTTACTTCCCAACTCCTCCCTTCTTAAGTTTACTCCAAACTTATTTTTCTTGCACCCATTTGCAATCCGCTAGTTCCTCTCTTAAGATCCCATCCCATATCATCATTCATATGCATAAGCTTAAGAATTCCCCTACAAGTCTTGAGCACAACCAAGTTGATAGCAGAGTTTCTCGAAATAGGCATAGAAAGATCGTAATTAAATTCCTTCAATGCAAGAGCTATCTTAAACACCCACAAAATGTGTGTTAAGATACAAGTTTTAATGATAATGCACTTCGCCTACCACTTGATATCATCAATACTTAAAATTTGTCTTATATCATTCACAATCATCATTACTTTGAATGGTTCCCTCCTTTTGGTTAATTGTATCATAATAAATGAGCTTATAATAAATGAGCTTATTAATATCATCATTGATATTTTTTGTGCCAATCCACTTGCGGGTGATGTCATCTTTAACCCCAAAGTTAGTTAGCCCATCCACAACCATATTAGTTTTGCAGTAATCATGGGTTATATAGACCTTTCAAATTTTAGGGCTATGACTTTAATTTTGTTTATTATATCCTCTATAGTCCATGAAGGTTGACTTAAACCTTTAATATTATTAATGATATTGAGAGAATCTCCTTCCAACCATAGGTTATTACAACTCACTTCATCTACCAACATGATAGTGTTGAGAGCCACCATAGCATCATCTCTATGATTAGATTGCACTCCCAAAGGAAAAGACACAACACTGACATAATTATTAGTCCAATTTCTGATGATGCCACTACCGCCCACCTTTCCTGGGTTTCCCTTATCATTCCCATCAAATTTAGCTTTGAACCATCCATGGGGAGGAGAAGAATAGTGGGAACCATCTCTAGGATGAGGAATTTTAGACACAGTAGAGCTAAACTTCCATTTTCTGATGTTATCAATATCCAGAAGAGAAGACATCAAAGAAGGATTATTGTTGACCAGAACATTGAAGTTCTCCTCTACCCCTCTGCAAATTTTATTGCCAACCACTTTGGATTTAGCATATTTCTCCCAGAACACTCTATTGTTACTCTTCTTCCAAATGCGCTAGCTAAAATGAGGTAGGAGTAGATTCCAGAAATATATAGCTAGCTTGTTTGAATAAGGACAACTCCATTAAGTAATAAAATCCTGCCATAAGATAGGTAAGTACCAGCAAAGGTTCAATTTTTTGAAAATATCTCTAAAACCATATGGGAATAGGAACAATTCAACATGATGTGATCACAAGATTCAGCCTCCTCCATACAAAGAAAGCATCTATTAGGCAAATAGAATCCCCTTTTACAAAGATTATCTAAAGTTAGAGGTTTATTATGGGCTAAAAGAAAAAAAAAGAAATTAATCTTTGGGGTGAGAAATTTATACCAAACCTTCAAACAAAGAGGTCTAGCATCATCTAAGATAAGAAGATCAAAGGATGAGGCCATAGAGTAGACACCATTCAGTTTAGATGCCTAGATAAGTTTGTCATGGTTTTTTTCATTGAAAAACCAAGTTTGTAGCATAAGATGAAGAGGTTAGAGATTACTGTCAATTTCTCCCAAGTTGATCCACTTGTTTCCTCTCCAATAGTCATTTACTTTCTCCCCAATAGTTTCTTTACATCTACCAATAATTTGGCTCCAGTCTTGGTTACTTGAGAGAGGGTCTATTTGAAGCCAACAATCCTCCTAGAAGTCAATTTTCCTACTGTTTCCCAGTTTCCATCTAGCACCTTTAGTTATCAAGTCCTTAGCATAGAAAATATTGTTCCATATATAGGATCCTTGGAAATCCTCTCCTAAAAGGACATAGTCTTCCATATTAGGATGGTTAAATAGATATTGGTTTCTAATAATCAAGTTCCATTCTTTTCTTTCTCCAAAGATATGCCATATTTGTTTAGCAAGAAGGGCTTTGTTGAAATTTTTAATAGTTCTTAGACCAAGTCCTCCTAACTTTTTTGGCTTAGAAACGTGTTCCTAGGCAACTAAACTTAATCTCTTCTTATCTTCCACCCCCGACCACAAGAATATTTTTTGAATTTTTCAATCAACACAAAAAATTTGTGGGGTATCTTAAAGAGAATCAACATATAAACTAGAAGGTTTTGTAGAGTAGATTTCAACAGTTGAAATTTCCCAGCATGACTTAAAAGGACCCCCTTCCAACCAGCTAACTTTCTATTAAATCTTTAATGATTGAATTCTAGAACGCCTTAGGGGGTTTAGAGCTCAACAACAATCCAATGTAGGATGAGGGTAGGGTCACAACATTGTAGCCCAAGATTTTTGAAATATTTCTTTGTCTCTCCTCTCAGGTATTAATAAAGAATATAGAGCTCTTATCCCAGTTAATAATCTGGCTAGATACAGAAGTGTAAGTAGTTAGAGCCAGCTTCAAGTTTCTAGCCTCCTTGACAGTTACTGCCCTCATAGTAAGACTATCATACGCAAATTGTCCGTGGGAACAAAATCTTCTCATAGAAGAAGGTTTGAGACTAGAGATCATCCCTTCTCCATCCATCTTACTAATGTGTGTTCCCAGACATTCAGCCAAAATAGAAAAAAGAATAGGTGAAATGGGATCACCTTGTCTAATACCACATGAAGGTCTATATAAATTGGAAGACCCATGATTAATGATAATAGAAGAGGAGACAATAGTCACTAGTTGCATTATAAGTTTGATAACTCCCTTATCAAATCCAAATCTTCAAGAACAGTCTGCAAAAACTTCCATTCCACTCTATCATAGGCTTTGGAGAGGTCTAGCTTTGTTAGAAATCCCTGTTTATTAGCAACTTCTAGAAAATGAATATTTTCATGCACAACAATGATAGAATCCAGGATTTGTCTACCAGGAACAAAACCATTTTTTTGGGGGGAGATGATCAAAGGGAGGATAGTCATAATTCTCAAAGTTAATACTTTGGATATGATTTTATACAAGGAGTTACAAAGACTTATAGGTCTAAAAGCATAAAAAAATAAGCTCTCGGCTTCTTAGGGATCAACATCAGGAAAATCGCATTAAGTTCCCTTAGGAGGGTTTCGGTACCAAAAAAATATTTCATCGCAACATTCAATTATTTACCCACAATCTCCTAGTAATGCTAAAAGAAAAGCATTGGAAAACCATCAAAGCCAGGAGACTTCTCACCCTCAAAGGAAACCACAACATACTTTATTTCCTTATCAGATAGAATAAGTTGTAATCTCATATTAGTATCTTGATCAATTAGCGAAGGAATAGTAGGAAAAACTTCCTCTTAGTTAGAAGACACCAAGTTAGGGTCTTTGGTTAAGAGAGTTTCAAAATAATTGAGCATTTCTTTTCTAATGTCTTCCTCCTTCATCATCTTATTTCCATTGATATTAAGATAGGAGATTCTATTAGCTGCCTTGTGCTTCAAGGTATTCATATGGAAGAATCTAGTATTTGTATCCCCCTACCTTAAGCCAAAGAGATCTAGATCTCTATCTGCATAAATTTTCCTCCTTAGATATGATATTATGATACTTTTCCAACATATTATTTTTAAGACTTTTTAGATCCTCAGAAAGACCCTCAGATTGGATTTCATCTTGGATGTCCTTAATTTTGATCTAAATAGTACTTTTTGATTGGAAAATGTCACAAAATACCTATTTGTTCTAGGTCTTAATATTTCTTTGAATATCATACAATTTCTACACAACTCTATACATAGCCCCCATCCACAAAGAAATTCCACCATCCACCAATACTTTTTTTTAAGTTAGGATGAGCTGTCCATATTTTTTCAAAGCAAAAAGGGGAGTTTATCTTACCACTAAAAGGGTTAGCAGAAAAAGAAATAGGGAAGTGGTCAGAACCAATTAAAAACATAAAAGAGAGAGAACATGAATACCTTGAAAGCTAGTCTAGAGAGATCAGAGATCTGTCCAATTTCACCTGAATAAGCTCAACTTCAGTTCTCCTGTTAGACTAATTATAAAAGATACCCTCTAGCTCCACATCTGGGAAAGATTTTTCATTTATGTAGTCCATAAGGTATGATCTTCTATTCATCTATGAATGATTTCCTCCTTATTTTTCAGCCTCTTTCAACGGAGTATTGAAATCTCCCATAACGGTCCAACTTTTATCTTGATTATTCTTCCGTAGGTCCTTCAACCTTTGCCAAAATTTATGTTTGCCTAATATAGAATTAGGAGCATAAATATTCATTAGAAACCAAGATAAATTATCTCTAATATGGGTCATTTTCACGATAATTATGTTCTTCTCAACTTGTATAAGAGTGTAGTAAATAGAATTTTTATTCCAATATATAACCACACTTCCAGAGGCTCCATCTGAATCACTACCTATGCTATCCCATTATTGATGGGCTAAATTTTACAAATTTCTCTCTAGAAATTTTAGTTTCTTATATCAACAAAATATCCAGATTGAAGTCTCTAACAAGGTTCCTTAAAACATCCTATTTATGGGGACTATTCAGTCCTCTAATATTCTAGGAGATAATCTTCATTTACGATATGGAGAGAATACCTCATGGATGGTGAGTTGGAAACCATCTGCAATGTTCTTCTTTGCTTCCTATTCTCTTATGTCTTTTTCTAATCTTCTACCTCTGGGTTCCCCTTTCGGGGATCCAATATCTGCCCATTTTTGATGTCTGGTTTGTAATCCTCCATGGGCTTGAATTTCGGTTTTCTTAGTTGATCCAAGCATTGTGAATCCCTAATTTGACACATTACCTTTTTAGTTGGATTTGTATGATGTTTCTTTCCAGTTGTCTCTATCCATTTTTATTCTTGCATTACAAAGTTCACCAATCCCTCTTCCCTCCAAAAATTAGCTAATGGTGACAGAGGGTCCTCATTACCACTATCTTACATAGTATCACTATTCAATTTTCCATCTGTCATAATTGACCCCTGGAGGTTAAATTTTTTAGAATAAATTCATCCATTACCATGTCCTTAAAGGAATATTCCACCCTATAAATTGGAGTGGTAGCTTGTAGTTCATGGGATTCCACACTTTCCCCTCTCCTATAATTAGAGAGGTTTCCTCCATTTTCCTTGTGGACTTTGATATCTTTTCTAATGTTAATATTGGATAAGGGGTTCCCACTTTCTTTAACCACATCCCCTAGATTTTTCTTTTCTATGGGTTTGTTGCCATCAAGATAGACCCCCTCTACCTCTTCAACCCTTCCTCCCTTGCCCATATCTTCAATGGTTTTGGGATCGTTATTACTATTTTTATGTTTTTCCCTCTATTCTTTCTTTATATAATTCTTTTTTCCTTGAGGCCTCTTAGTTTCCTTTTATTATTTGAGTGGGCATTGCTTCACCCAGTGTCCATATTTTTTGTAGGCAAAGAAAGAAAAGGGAATATATTCAAATGCCATAGGTTGTACGTATTTCCCCAACTTGGACATAATAGATATTACCTTAGGTAGGTCCGCATCTTGGTGGATATTCACACAAATTCTCGCATAGACCAACCTAGACCTTGCAACCGTCATGGGATCAATAGACGGGAGCTCACCAAACACACTTTCCAACCCAACAAAAACATCCTCATGCTGACAAAGGTAGTTGGTATACTTACAGATAAAAGTTTATACTATTTATTATTAGCATTTGTAACAGAAAAAATCTATTATCCGAGTGAATTTAACCATCCTAGTTGTAAATCCTACAAGTAGGTGACATTCTATCAGTGTTTAAAGACCTCAAACTAGGCCACTCTTAACAAGGTCAAGATCTTAATAGATATGAGGTAAATCCCCTAAGAGGGTCACATCTAGAAAATGTGTTTTTTTTTATCTTTAACATGATAAGCTTTTAACTGAGTGTACATTAGAAGGGTACATTTTTATTGTGGGTCACAATTCCCACAGAGGTTTTTCCCCTATTGGGTTTCCTCATTAAATCTGGTGTTTTGAATAAGTAAAAGAAGGATTTGAAAGGTCCTAAAACCTTGTACATAGGATTAGAAGATAGACAAAGCTAACCAGTTAGTCATTAAAAAAACTGGACAAAAGGGAAGCGGGGGCCAGTGGCCCTACAAACCAGAAGACATAAAACAGCACCGGAGAAAAGACATCCCAAAGACAAAAAGGGAACAAATAGGGAGCTAGCTGGTCTCCATCATAAGTTTTGCCTACTCTGCCAAGAGCTCCATATTATCCACTCACAGCCTAAGATAATCAGTATCTTTCTTCTTTATGCTTGATCGTGTGAGAATACTAGTGCCCATCCCCTCTTTGGTGTCCTTTCTCTCCTCCCCTCTAATCGCTTCCGACCTCTCCATCAGGTTCCTTCATTTCTCAATAGATACCCTCAAAATTTTATAGCTCTACTCGTAAATTTTTTAACCATCAGGTCCATTTTTTCCATTTTACCTTCTTGTGAGGATAGGCGCTCCTCTATCTTGTTAACTTCACCCTCTTTGCTATTTATTTTATCCTCCATAGCCAGCACCTTCATACCCAATTCCCCAAAGGCATCACCTTTTTTAATGGCTTCAGTCTAGTTCTTTAGATTGTTGGCCATTGAGTCTTCCCCAAAGGTAGCAATTTTTATCATACCCACTATCTTAGCTTGTTCATTGATCTCATCCTTCATTTTCTTAATGTCCCGAGCAATAGTGGCCATGCACTTCTCGAAAGAGAGGATAATTTCTTTCTGAGCCGCTTCAATATTGAAACCCTCCTTAGCATTCCCAGTGTTTTTGTGAGGCCCATCCCGGACCCCCATCATAGTTTTCTAGTTTTTTCTTATGATAGATTTAGCATATGATACTTTACTTTTGATGCATTATTAGACATTATGGACCTTATGCTTTATTTCACAAATTTGATTATTATGGATGCATGGACATATGATGCTTTATGATGAACATTATGGACCTTATTATGTTTTCTAGTTTGGACATTTATTTTGAGATTATAAATTCAGAAAAACTCATTATGATTATATTATGGTTATTGAAGAGATTTAGATTTATCTAATTTAAATGTTGAATTTCAATTTATTGCTATGTGAATTTTACCTTATGATAAATTTTTAAGATGAGAATTACGTAATCTTGTGATCTTTAGTAATAACTTAGTATATGGATGATGTTCTTATGTTCTAAATAATATTTATCTCTTTATGATGTATA
>MU224666.1:2317953-2350043 GCA_018584345.1 Thuja plicata
GATAAAACATTGTATAAATCTATGATTGGAAAGCTTATTTATCTAACTCAATCAAGACTTGACATATCTAATGCAGTTGGCATTGTTGGAAGATTTGTAGCTGAACCCAAGCATAATCACTTAATGGCAATCAAGAGGATATTTAGATATCTTAAGGGAACTAAAGACTATGGTTTATGGTATCCTAAATTAGAGAATACACAACTTCATGTGTATACTGATGCAGATTGGGTAGGTTGTATTGATGATAGGAAGAGCACTTTGGGAGGAGCAGTATTTCTTGGAGAAAAGTTGGTATCTTGGACAAGCAAGAAGCAAAATTGTATTTCTCAGTCAACAACAGAGGCAGAATATGTTGCAGCAACACTGAATTGTACAACAAATGTTTGGATCAAATAGATGGTTAAAGACTTTGGTATTCAGGTTGACTATCTTTTTGTTATTCACTGTGACAACACTAGTACTATTAACATGTCTAAGAACCCTGTAATGCACACAAAGACAAAACACATAGAGATCAAGTATCACTTTCTGAGAGAAAAATTTGCAGACAAGGAAGTAACATTGGATTATGTAAACACAAAAGATTAGTTAGTAGACATTTTCATGAAGCCTTTAGCAAAGGATACTTTTGAGTATCTAATGGATAAGTTGGGAGTCATTCCCTCTCCTAAGTGTGATTAGAAAAAGCAGCAAGTACATCAGTCCTGTGTGACTGATGAATGGTTGTCTACTCTACTTCTGGAGTATTACCTGTGAAGAATGGTTTATGGCACCCTTTTTCCATTGATGTCAATGGGGGAGTATGTACCAATAAAAATAAGACAAAAAAAGGAACACATACAAGGAGCTTATACTTTGGGGGAGTAAAGGAACATAGTAGGGAAGTATGCCAATGGGGGAGTATTCAAAGAATACAAAGTACATGAAACTGCAACAGTATAGATGAATCTTTGTTGAGGATATTGAGAAGATTATATTAGAAAGAAAATACCATGAACATAAGTTGTTTTTATATCATATGTTTCCATCAATGCCAAAGGGGGAGATTGTTGGAGATTTGATTCTGAAAAGTTGATTGATTGTATGTTTGTCATTGATGACAACATATAATACACAAGTAGTACTTCTATGTGTACTTATCAATATGATGACATGAAGACTAGCATGGATAGATACAGGTTGTTGACATGTTTACTATGCTATGTTCATAAATGCAGACCCAGATATGAAGTTTCAGTAAAGATATATAATTCTGTTATTGATAGTTACAATTCTAGATGAATAACGGTTTAAGGCCGATGTATGTAACGTGTTGATCGAGTTGCACCTATCTTCAAGATATGCATGTGTATATTCATGATTAGTTATGAGTTTTTGATATTAATCTAAATGTGCCAAACATATTTCAAGAAGATTACAAAGTTATGATTAATTTGGTGAAGCCAACTTAGTGAAGCGACGTGTCTGTTCAGCATTGACTTGCGTAGTTGTAATTATGCTTGTGCGCTTAGTAGAGCTGATAAGGATGTTAAGAAGAGTTTTCATATAGCTCCCATGATCTCATACTTGGTGTATGTATTTATAGAATGTCATCTGTAATGAGAAGAGTTGTGAAAGCAAGAGATTGACAAGAAGAGCAGAGTGTTGATACATCAGAGCTGTATTTATCATATGTTGATAATATAGATGTTTATGTTGAAGCATTCAGAATATAGATTATATTTTTATATTTATTTACAAGAGTTTAAAGCATCGGCGCATAAAAGGAACTGATCAGACAAGTAGTGTCACAAACAATAGTTCATCTTGTTGATACAGTGTGTATCAAATAACTAAAAGGTTGTAGCCTTCACCACTTGGACAGTGAGTCCACAACCCCTAACAGGGTTATATGTAAAAGAATCCTAATAGGGTCTGAACCTTAACCAGGTCACTATACTACTACATTGTAATGTACAACTCCTAACAGGGTTGGAAGATCTTTTAACAGGGATCACTATAAACAATATAGTTATTTGTGGGTACTAATTCCCACCGGGGTTTTTACCATTTGGTTTCCCCGTAACCAAATTGATGTGTTGAGTAAAATGTTATCTGTATGTGCATTTACTTTGTATCAAATTAATAAGTATAAGATAAATATTTAAAGTTGCAGATAACTGATTCACCCCCCCTCTCAATTATCTCTCAAGTATTCTAACATATCATTCTCTGGACTTGATGTATGGATCTACTCCTTAGGGAAAGTGATCGCAGGAGAATACTATGGAGTACATTTAGGTGATCTTGCACCTGGTTGATAGACATGAAGATTTGAAAAAGATACACCATACAGAAGACTACAGATGAGTTTTGGCACCCTTTTCCATTGCTGCCAAAGGGGGAAGGAATCTATGTGAAAATCCCTACTGCTTTGAGATATTTGTGTTGAGGATATTGAGAAGATTGTATTGAGAGAGAGTAATTTTGGGTTGATGCATGTGGATTTTCCCATATGTTTCCATCAATGCCAAAGGGGGATATTATTGGTTGATATCAGTTTTGGTTACTGATCATGTTGTTGATATTCATGTTTTGTCACTGATGTCAACATATATTTCTGTGGAGAGGACAAACTAGTTACTTGACTGGAAGGAGTGTACGGATACTATATGGATGGTTCAAAATGATCAAAGTTGGATTTATACAGAAGGATGTGTGTTGACCTTACTCATAAGGTCACTTGGCTTCATAATGCAGATTGTGGATGTTACAGTTGATTTGGTAAAACTGGTTTTCTACTGTAATTGTGTTTCTAGACAGAGAAGGTCTTTGTGTTTCGGATATATCTTTCTGGAAATGATATTTCAGATAATGTGAGCTTACTGGTGGAAATATGACATATGTTGGAGTAATGGGTTGAGCTCTATTGTTTTTTGGTTACTGGTGACGTCAGCTATGGCGTGTATTATGAAGAAGACCTAATTGGTGGTTGACTTTAGACATGTAGCGTGTGACATGAATTATGAGCATGGATTGTGGATTTGGAAGTATATGTGATAGATTGTAATTGATGTTTACTTATTATGGATACCGTGTGTATCTTAGAAAGGGGTCAAATAATTATTTATATATTGGAAAGCCTTAATTGGCCAACCTAATTAATTATTTGTGTATTAGGAAAGATTAACTGGCCAACCTAATGAATTATTGTAAGAGGGTATATATGAGTGATCTTTTCTTTTGAAAAGGTGTGACAGAGATTGAAAATAAGAAGTGAAAATTGTGAGGGTTGTTTGGCTGTAGGGTGTAGAGCAGAGTTTACAAGAATACTTCATTGGAACTGACCAAGAAAAGATAGTTGCTATCAGACAGTTCACTGGATTGTGTATTTTCTTTATACACTTGTTCAGATTGTAAATCCTTGAGGGTGGCTTTAACCTTATTTTGGCAGTGTGCCTTGGTAGTGAGCCTACTATTTCTTTTGACTCCTAATAGGGTCTATCTCCTAATAGGGACTGTGTACTATAATGTTGTAATAAGCTCCGAACAGGGCTAAATATTTTAACAGGGATACTATACTCTCAGTACATTATTTGTGGGTATTAATTCCCACCAGGGTTTTACCTTTAACAGGGTTTCCTTGACAACAAATATTGTGTTATGGTGTTGGCATTTAGTGTGCTATCATTTACATTTGAAGATTTGTTTTATAAAGTTTAATAATCTATATCACAACTGATTCAACCCCCTCTCAGTTGTCTTGTGGACTGTTATTCCTAACAAATTTTAGGTCAATATGTTATATAATCAAATTTTGGCTTCCAATCTATAAATTAAAAACAAAAACCTTCAAAAAATACTGGTTTTCCACTCAGAAACTTATATTTAATTGACTCTTTACAACATTTTGCGAATAAAAAATAATCAGATAGAGAAGTTATACTTACCAGGCTTCCGAAAGTACTCAACCACCAATTCAAAATTTCTTCCGGTCTTTAACCAAGGCCACACCATTTTGAAAACAAACCATATGAGCTATGTTGTTCTCATAATGCTTCTTCCTCTAAATTTATTAGGATGACCAACTTATAATCCCCTATGTGGAGGCTCTTAGGATTTTTATCAATACTAATGTGATGACCAGGGTTTGTGTTCATTTTATGAGGAGAGGGTTGAATATTGTTTCCCTTGTCTCTAGAAGAAGTGAATTGAGGGTGGAGTAACCTTTGTTCTGAGCTAGGGTTGGTTGGTTATCTATGAGGCTTGAAAACCTTAAATTCTACTTAGCATTTTGTGCAAGATTTTTTTTTATTGATGTCAATTCAATGATGGTGGCACTGAGTTAGCACCAATACACAATATTGAACTAGAAGGGATGAGGTATCCATTTTCCAAACCTTGACTAGTTAGGGTTAGTCATTTGAGATTTAAGAGAATCATTATTTTGTAACAAGAATGATTTTCCATATCTCTAGCTAACATTTTGAGATTGTAGGAGGGAACCCAACTGATTCTTATTTTGAATGAAAGCTTTAGAAAAGCCCTCATTTTGGCTTAAAGAAATTCAATTTTCTCTAGTTGCAAATGTTGGAGTTTGAGTAGTAATTAGAATTTTCCAAATTTGTTGATTTCCCTTCATTTCCTAATGTTTGATGGCTTTTCTTTCTCTTTTTCCTGTGGTAACCTGCCATTCCTGGTTGTTAGGTTGGGATGGGGATGCCCTAGTTGTTGTGGAAGCTATATTGAAAATTTGTATTATGAGTGCAGAGTATTTTTTTAAATTTCTCTCATATCTTATTATATTGAATAGAGTAATTGATAATTTAAGCTCCTTTATGAGTCTATATTTATTACTTTTAATTGTTTTCTTGCAAGAACAAATGTAATTTAAGATTTTTTCATTACTTTTTAAAAAAAAAGTTTAAATGTGTGTAATAAATGCCATGTTCTTAATATCAACTAATTCAATAATAGTGATGTCACTAAAATTCCATTATTTTGGTGAGTTTGGGTCCTTTAGAAAGCATCGAGTTGTAGATTCTTTATAAGATCAACACAAAAAAGAAATTTAAAAACCCATAATGAATATCCACTAAGACATGAATAAAACACTATGGGCTACAATTATTTCCAAATCATTTCATATATTCTCACAAAGGAAGTATGAAAATATCTTATTCTATAATACCTAAATAAAATATTGTCTATTTCTTTTTTTCATCTTACCTTCTCTTATTTTTAATAGACTACACTACAAAAAAATTTCAAACCACACAAAATGATATTTAATGCCCAAAAAATAATGACATTTCTCCAAGAAGTTGTTGAATGTCCTAGGCAACTAAGAGACGACAGTGAATCAGTTGTAGATCATAAATTTTCTAAATTTCATAGATCTAGATCCAACAGATTAATTCTTTAACCACTTAACCAATTTTGATGTAAACATGAATAATCAGACACATGAACCGTACATAATGAATGCCAGATTTTTACGTGAAAAACCCAAGATGGGAAAAACCATAGACAAGCTAATTCTCATGAATAAAAATACTAGTTAAGGTGATTTTTACGAAAGGTGGCTCACTTTTTGAATTCTCATTGTAGGTGGGCTCACTATCTTGAGAAAGAAGAATGAAAAGGTAATCAATCATTGAAGTAAAAATGTTGAAAGAAACCCTTGGCTCAATACCTCTAGTGTCTAATAGTAATAACACACATTCTTTACCGACAACCCAACTTCATGCTTTCACATAACCTACAATGTCCCTAATTTTTATAAAGTGTTTTAATTAACTTAATTAATTAAGTGGTCCTAAAATTTAAATAATATCATAAGGAATTATTTAATTAATTAATTTCATTATTAAATAAAGGGGTCAAAATAATAAAAAAATATCATCCTATGACCTACTATAAATTTCTAGATACTTCTTAGAGGCCTTTATAAGGAGATGGCTTGGGATTGTTAATCATCATGGAATGTATTTGAACTCTTCTTTGTATTTCTAGAAGCTGGAGGCTGAAGGTGGTTTGATTGTATGCAATTTTGGAGGTGGAAGACCCTCCCTAGTCTATAGTCACAGTTTTAGTGGGATTCATTCCTCACCCTAGTCTGTTGTTGGACATATCTCTTTAGATATTTCACTTTGTAATTCATTGTAAAAATTTTAAAGTATCATTCAAAGACAAATTTGGAGATTATCTCAAAATTAAATATCTATTGATAAAATTTATAATATTATTCTTTGTCCAATTTGTGTGTGCACATTTCCTTATTTTTGGTTGTGAAGTCATCACATAATAACACATCAAATTGGAAGAAAATGAAAACATTTCCAAAGGTGTCGAAGGGTGCCAAGTATTGAAGGGTACTAAAGAGTGCTAAGTATTAAAGGGTGCTAGGGGGTGTTGGAGGGTACCATGTGATGAAATGTAACTGATTGAATGTTTGAAGATGTTAAGTTGATCACCAAAATGCAGAAAGATAATGCAAGACATTAAAGCAATTAATGGATTGTATTTTCATTGATGTCAACTTGATATAATCTAACCAGTTATAATCAAAGTGTCAAAGACTTCAGAGAATTAGAGAGATAAATATTATGCTTTCAGTAATGCATAAAAGACAAGCATTCACCATGTGACTTCAAACACCGACGGCTAGTGGAACCCAATGGATAGAGATAACCAAAAGTTAAGTCACAATGATGCCCGAGCAAGAAACCCGATGAGCATTACCAACGAGAAGAATCATAGTGTAACTTGATGGACAGACAAGCCCAAAGGAAATACAACCCCGATAGAGAATCTCAAGGAGAACTGGAGTGTTGATCCAAGATATCAAAGAGTTAAAACACCAAAGTTAACTAGAGCTCAGAAATGATAAAATATCAAGTTGGCAGAGCTAAATATAGACTTAACTGGTAGTTATCATTGTTTTCATCGACAAGATAAAGCCAAAGATAAGTAAAGGATTTAAAGCTATTTTGTTGAGTTGGAAAGAAGATCTCTGCAAGATAAAATAGGAGTTTTTCTTTAAATTAGATTGGTTAAGATTGCGGATCATGCCAAGATCAAGAAAATCAAGAACCTAGAAATGGTGATATCATGTCTATAACAAGACAACTTAATTCATTATGAATTAAGGGGATTGAATGAAAAAGAGGATGCTAGATAGAAACTGATGAAGAACAACTTCATATAGTCCTAATCAATCAAGCTGAGGAAAGAGATAAATATTTTTGTGGACACCAAACAATAGAGCATAGCATCACCGAGCAAAAAAAGAGCGGAGAAAATGTATTGAAAAGATATATTGATCAGATTAGTATTATGAGCTTACTATAGATCTAAAAATATGCAAGTATAAGTTGTATATTTGAACAAATCATACTGTTTCAGTTTAACCATTGATTCATAAAGTCTCTTAACTGAGCAAGATTTAAAGATCCTTTCTATATTGAGATACATCCCAAGAGTATCAAAAAGTTTGATCATGAAGATAGCATGAGATACCAGATACCATTTGACAAACCAGAAGAGTTTGGACAAGGAAGGTAGCATATAAATGCCCAATATCAAGTGACAAACTAATCTTTTAAATCCTCTAAAAAGGTCACACCTAATAGTGTGTTTTTAACCTTTAACAAGGTTGGCTCTTCATCGAGCTCACTTTAGAAGAGTGAAAATTTTGGGTTATCGGTCCCAAGTGGGTTTTCCCTTAATAGGGTTTCCACATTAAAAATCAATGTGTTAATGTGTTTATGAGTCATTAATTTAGTGTTTTGCATTACACATAGCTAATCTAGATTGATTGATATACTCTAAGTAATTTACTATTTTTCAGTAAATTGAAAGACTGCTATTCGGTAAACATAAAGAATAAGGTTTAACAAAGCACTCTGAGGAGTAGTAATTTGATAATTATATTTGAATCCATTCATCTTATAGGACTAAAGATAACTAGAGGCTTAATATTGTGGTACCCCCCTCTCAGCTATTACTAATAATTGGTATTAGAGCTTGTGTTCTTAGAAAGGAAGTTTAATAGCTCAAGAAAAAGATCACAAGATGAACAGATGAGATGTTCCCAAGTTTAATAAAGACAACTTTGCAATATGGAAAAGAAGAATAAGACTCCACCTATCAGGTAATCATAATGATGTTACTCAACACTTTGATACTGAATGTCTTTCCTACAGGACCTCACACTCTTGAGAAATTAAGAGAAAAGGATGAGCATAATTGAATGATGATAGAACTTTCCTCATCACTCTCTGATGCTGAGTTTGAATATGTCAAAACCCGCACCTTTGCAAATAAAATGTGGGATAAGTTGAAGCTAGTACATGGAGGAGATGCTAATGTACTAAGAGCCAAGACAGAAAGCCTAAGAGGGAGGTTTGATGACCTAAGAATGAAACAAGGAGAAAATATCACTCAGTATAGCTATAGAATCAAAGATTAGTCAATGCTATCTGAGGAGTTGGAGGTGTACTTGAAGAGGAGACAGTGGTAAGTAAAATCTTAAGAACCTTACTGCCTGTATATGCTATTAGAATTTATTCTATTCAAGAAATGAGAGTAGTTGCAAATGATATAGTTACTCTAGTAGTCTGATTGGTATACTGATTTCATTTGAGATGAATAATTTTGATAATAGTGTCTTACCATCTATAGAATCTGCATTCAAATCTTCTTTGAAAATAAGTAATTCAATTCATAGACATTCTATTAGAAATGATAGTGAAAGTGATAATGAGGATCACGGACTTGATGAGATTGAAGCACTAATGGAAATAAGATTGCAGAGAGGCAAAGGTAGATACAAAGGTAAATTACCACTTGCATGTTTCAATTGTAAAGAGGTTGGATACTTTGCTACAAGATGTCCAAACATAAGAAAATATGACAGAGGTAATGACAGATCATATGAGAAGAAGTTTGATAGAGGTGATAACAGAGATTACCAAAGCAATCAACAATATGACAAAAGAGATTCTCAAGACTACAAGGAAAAAGGGAAGAAATCTTGTTACCTAGCTGAGAATAGAGCTGATGACATTGACACCAAATCAAAAGAATACATTGAGATGGTATTTGTAGCCATGAAGGATGATTCAAATGAAGAAGAAGAAAGGTATGTAGAAACTGCACTCATATCTATGTTTAGTAAGAATGATGTCTGGATCATGGATAGTGGCTTCACTCACTATATGACGGGTGATAAATAAAAGTTTGAGACTTTTGAATACTATAATGGTGGTTTAGTAAGAATGGGAAATGATACACCTTCTCCAGTTGAAGGTAAAGGAACTATAGTGTTGAATAACATGATCAAATGTGAAAATAATTACTGGGTAAAAGGACTGAATTATAATTTTTTAAGTGTTTCATAGCTGAATAATACAGGTCACCGAGTGGAATTTTAAAATAAGAAGGCAAAAATCTTCAATGAATCAAGAAGGTTGATCGGAACCGATGAGCAGAAAAAAGGTTACCCTTTCTATCTTGATGACACTAACACCACTTGTTTAATGGCTAGAAATGAAGACATATGGTTGTGGCACAAAATATTGTGTCATGTGAATTTTGACAACATGAATAAGATAAGAAACAAAAGGAATTTTAGAGCCTTACCAAGCATGACTAAGCCTGGGCATATCATGTGCAAGAATTGTTAAAAAGGTAAGATGACAAAGTCTAGATTCAAGAGTAAAGCCCACACATCTAAAGAAATTCTATAATTAGTCCATACTCATCTTTATGGTCCCATGAGAACAAAGAGTTACTATGGAGATAGGTATTTTATTCTCTTTGTTGATGATTATTCTAGAATGATGACAGTTATGTTCTTAAAAGATAAACCAGAAGCATTCAAGGTGTTTAAATAGTATAAGGCTATGGTAGAAAAACAAAGTGAAAAGAAATTGAAATGCTTAAGGTCAGATAGAGGAGGGGAATTTACTTCAGATGAATTCACTAACTATTGCAATGAGAATGGAATTAAAATATAGGTTTTTGCACTGAGAACACCACATCAAAATGGAATTGCTAAAAGGAGAAACATATCAATTGTTGACTGTGAAAGAACATTGATGATTGAGAAGAGCATCACTCAAACTTTCTAGAGGGAAGCTGTCAGTACTGCTATCTACACATTAAACATAGTACAATTGAAGGACACAAAGAAGACACCCTATGAGCTTTGGTATGGTCAAAGACCCAATGTAAGTTACTTTAGAATCTTTGGTAGTTAATGGTATATTTTGAAAGATGATAGAAATGGAAAAATTGACTCCAAAAGTGAAGAAGGTATCTTTCTAGGGTATTCAACCAAAATCAAGGCTTATAAATGTCTTAACAAGTCATCTAACAAGATCATTGAAAGTGAAAATGTGAAAATAGATGAATTTGCACAAAAGAATGATAAGGAAAGAAGAAGAGAACCAGAGGACTACAAAATTTTTGTTTATATAGAACCTGACACTCTACCTGAGAAACAGTGTATCGCTCCCAGGCAATAGAATATTGCACTCGAGCATTAGGCTGTAATTACCAAAAAATAGGAAAATCCTCAAGATGATGTTCTGAGTGATGGAAATTAGAATGAAGGACAAGAAGATGATCAAAATGATGAACACAGAGCTGAACCAAAACTTGCCAAGTATGTCAGAAGACATCATCCATAGAATCAAATCATAGGAGACAAGAAAGCTAGAATGAGAACAAGAAGTAAGTCACTAAACACTAGATGTTTACTTTGTGGTTTTGAGCCTAAATCTATTAATACTACACTTGAGAATGAAGAATGGGTCAATGTTATGAATGAAGAAATAGAACAGATTGAGAAGAATAGTACATGGAAACTATTACCGAGACTAGATGACAAGAATGTTATCGGTACCAAATGGATATTCAGAAAAAAGCTGAATGAGAATGGAGAGGTCACAAGAAACAAAGCAAGGTTAGTATGCAAGGGATATGCATAAGAAGAAGGTATTGATTACGGAGAAACCTTTTCACCCATTGCTAGACTAGAAGGAGTTAGAATCTTACTTTCTTATGCTGCATTCAAAGGATTCAAGGTATACTAGATGGATGTCAAATCTGCATTCCTAAATGGAATATTGGAAGAAGAAGTATACATTGAACAACCAGAAGGGTTTGTTGATCCAGACAAGAGAAACATGGTATGTAGACTACATAAAGCCTTGTATGGATTGAAACAAGAACCTAGAGCCTGGTATGAAAGACTTCACTCCTATTTCATTAGCATAAAATTTGTAAGAACAAGTGAAAATAGCAATCTGTACTTAAAATAAGATACCAATGGTAATATTCTGATTGCTGAAATTTTTGTTGATGATATCATTTTTGGGGGAAATGAAATGTTATGCAAGTCCTTTGCTAATGAAATGAGAAAAGAATTTAAAATGTCTATGTTTGGGGAGATCAAATTCATTCTTGGTCTATAGATTCTTCAACAAGATGCTAACATATATATCACTCAGTCCAAATATATCAAGGAAGTGCTGAAGATATTCAAGATGGATGATTACAAACTAGTTGGAACACCTATGGAAACCAAATGTAAGCTGACAAAACAAGACAAATCAAATGAGGTATATTAAACCTTGTATAGATCAATGACTAGAAAACTAATGTATGTTGTTCAAAGCAGACCAGATATAGCACATATAGTTGGAATAGTTGAAAGATTCTATGCTAATCCCAAAGAATCACATATGACTACTGTCAAAATAATTCTGAGATATCTAAAGAACACCGAGGACTAGGGCTTATGGTATAAAAGAAAAGGAAAATTTGAGCTACAATTCTATACAGATGCTAATTGGGCTGGAAACATTGATGACCGAAAGAGCACTAGAGGAGCATTCTTCATGGGTGATAGACTTGTCACATGGATCAGCAAGAAGCAAGGATTCATCTCTCAGTCTACTGCAGAAGCAGAGTATGTGGCTGTTGCTTCAAATTGCTCCAATATTGCATGGATCAAATAGTTGCTGGAAGGTATGAATATGAAGATTCTTTAACCTGTAATTATCTACTGTGATAATACCAGTGCAATTAACATTTCTAAGAATCCATTCATGCATGTTAAGACTAAGCATATTGCTATCAAGTATCACTACCTAAGAGAACAAGTGCAAGAAAAGGAGGTGATACTAGAATATGTTCAATCAAAAGAAAAATTAGCTGATATATTCACCAAGCCATTACTGAAAGATACATTTGAGTACCTGAGATAGAGAGTAGGGGTCCAACCCTTGTTTATCAGTCAGTAAGCTGACTAGGAGGTTGCATCAGTCTACACATAATCAGAAGACCATTCATGATGATGCAAACACCAAGATGAACACAAATAGATACATTTGTACACAACAAGGTACAAATTTGCATCGAGCACAAGAGACATTGTATTGCTGATGGATAGGGAAATTCAAGGAATATATTATATAAAGGATGAAAGATGATATAGAAGAAATTTTTTTGGAATTATTGTCAAAGGGAGAGATTATCTCATTATCATAAAGGAGAGAGATTCATTATCATAAAGAAGAGATTATCTCATTGATCAGAAAAGATTATATCATTATCCATGAAGATAAGTTCCTAAGAATCAAAATAAAGAGTTAATCAATATTCAAAAAGAGAGATTGATTACATATGAAATATCCATCTAAGGAAGAGAAATAACAAAGGGAGAGAGTTCATACAAAGGAAGAGATTTCTTTCGAAAGAAAAATTATCAAGAAGAGGAACAGTCAAGGCAGAGCACATATCAGAACAGAGACATTAGATGCTACATCTATCCAATAAAGGGATTGAAGATTGATGAATCCACTTTGCAAGAAACAAATCAAAGCTATTTTGAGCTTACCGAAAGCCATACATTTGTAATAGTTACAATAAGAAAGATTGATGAAGCTGTTATATTTCATATTGTATTAGTAATAGTATAGTATGATAATGTAGTGTGTTTCCATCAATACCAAAGGGAGAGATTGATGACATGGAACTAATTAAATGTTTGAAGATGATAAGTTAATCACCGAAATGCAGAAAGATAATGCAAGACATTAAATCAATTAATGGATTTTCTTGTCATTGATGTCAACTTGATATAATATAATCAGTTATAATCAAAGTGTCAAAGACTTCAGAGAATCAAAGAGATAAAGATTATGCTTTCAGTAATGCATAAAAGACAAGCATTCACCATGTGACTTCAAAAACTGACGGCTAGTGGATCTTGATGGATAGAGATAACCAAAAGTTAAGTAACAGTGATGCCCGAGTAAGAAATATGATGAGCATTACCGATGAGAAAAATCAAACTATAACTCCATGGACAGACAAGCCCGAAGGACAAACAACCCCAATGGAGAAGCTTGAGGATAAATACAGTGTTGACTGAAGCTATCAAAGAGTTAAAACACCAAATTTAACTAGAGCTCAGAAACCGCAACAAAATATCTAGTTGGCCGAGATAAAAATAGACTTAACTCGTAGTTATCATTGTTTTCATCAACAAGATAAAGCTAGAGACAAGCAAAGGATTTAAAGTTTTTATGTCCAATTGGCAAGAACATATCTGCAAGATAAAATAGGATTTTTTCTTTAAATCAGATTGGCTAAGATTGCAGATTATGCCAAGATCAAGAAAATCAAGAACCTAGAAATGGTGATATCATGTCTATAAAGAGACAACTTAATTCATTACAAATTAAGGGGATTGAATGAAAAAGAGGATGTTGGAGAGAAATAGATGAAGAATAAATTCATATAGTCTTAATCAATCAAGTTGAGGAAAGAGCTAAACATTTATGCGGACACTGAGCAACAAAGCATAACATCACCGAGAAAAACAAGAGTGGAGCAAAGGTATTGAAAAGATATATTGATCAGATTGGTTTTATGAGCTTACAATAGATCTGAAAATCTGCAAGTATAATTTGTATATGTGAATAGATTATACTATTTTATTTTAACCATTGATTCAGAAAGTCTCTTAACTGAGCAGGATTTAAATATCCTTTCTATATTGAGATATATCCCAAGGAGTATCCAAAAGTTTGATCATGAAGATAGCATGAGATTCCAAATACCATTTGATAAACCATAAGAGTTTGGACAAGGAAGGTAGCATAGAAATGCCTGATATTAAGTGACAAACTAATCTTTTAATTCCTCTAAAAAGATCACACCTAACAATGTGTTTGTAACCTTTAACAGGGTTGGCTCTTCACCGAGCTTACTTTAGAAGAGTGAAAATTTTGGGTTACCAGTCCCAAGTGGTTTTTCCCTTAATAGATTTCCAAGTTAAAAATCCAAGTTTCAATGTGTTTATGAGTCATTAATTTAGTGTTTTTCATTACACATAGCTAATCTGGATTGATCAGTATACTATGAGTAATTTGCTATTTTCGGTAAATTGAAAGACTGCTATTCGGTAAACATAAAGTATAAGGTTTAACAAAGCACTCTAAGCAGTAGTAATTTGATAAGTATATTTGAAGACATTTATCTTATAGGACTGAAGATAAATAGAGGCTTAATATTGTGGTACTAAGTTTTTGGGTTGATTAATTGGAATATTTTTGAGGCCACTGATTCACCCCCCCTCTCAGTTATTACTAACACCATGTGCTGAAGAGTGTTAAAGGGTACTAACTACTAAAGGGTGTATAGTTTTGAAGGAAGAGTGCATATGACATGTGGTCATGTGGTGTGTGATGTGGAACATGTGGAGTGAATTTGTGCAGTGTGTGGTGTGAGAAGTGTGGAGTGTAGAGTGTCAGAGGGTGTTGGAGGGTACCATGTTCTGAAGAGTGTTGAAGGGTGTTGAAGGTTACTGAGTACAAAAGGGTGAATAGTTTTGAAGGTAGAGTGCATATGACATGTGGTCATGTGGTGTGTGATGTGTAATGTGTGGAGTGCATTCATATGGTGTGCGGTGTGAGAAGCATGGAGTGTAGAGTGTGGCTTGTGTTCGTGTAGTGTGTACCATGTGTTGTGCGGTGTGTGGTGTGCAGTGTGTGGAGTTGGCAGTATAACATGAAGAGTGTGATAGGGTTTTTTTTAATCAATAGAAGTTCCATATTTTGTACCCTAAGTTTTTCTTTAAATCCTCACATATTTTTTAAATCTTGGAGGTGACTACAAGGATGTTAAGGATTTCATTTTTAATTATGTCATTTGTATGTCATGAAAACATGAGGAGTTGATACCTTGCTTGAAATGATGTATACTTAGAGAAGTAGATTAAATGAATTAGAAGACAATCATTCTTCATGGTGACATATAAAGTTTAGATGTTTTGTAACACTTGGCAAAGGCATAATTCATCTGAGATAAAAAGTGTGGTGATTCATCTATGTGGCATCCTACTTGGTCAATGTTTATTGGTCAAGCTTCATCAAACAAAGAGACACTTTGAGTAATTCAAAATTTCATCAATCGAAACAAGTAAATCCTCTAAAAATGAAATATGTGCAGAGTGTTAACCATAAAAGTGAGGAGTTGGCAAATAAAATGTGTGAAACTCTAAAGTTTGAACAATGTGGGTTTTCAAATAAGAAGAATCAAGCGGTAATGAAGAAAAACTTATTTGACAAATGAAGTCATAAAGAGGACTGACTTATTGGACCCAGTAACAAATGTCGAATAAAATATTGTTTAAAATAAGTGGACAGGTTGAATAATGATGTCTGGAGTTGTTCAAAATATGGTGGGGCCATTGCACATGACTCATCAAATAAAAGGTTGTGTTGAGTAACCCAGCTGGAGAAAAATGACATAAAATTTATTTGAAAGGAGAAAGGTTTGAGTGATAATCTCATGTCGAACAAATTTTACCTTTGGGTAAATTGAAAAGGTTTCCACATGAGAATAAATTTTCATGATAATGGGTGATGTCACAGAATGTCCATGCAACAATTTTTCAAAGGGTAGAAATAACTCATCGACTAAGACAACATTTAGAATAACTTGAGGATATGTAACACTAAGTACTATTTTTTTTGAGGGAATTAAACAAAGAAGTTAAAGAATCATTTGTATTGGATGAAATGAAGCTTCAAGTAACTTAAAATGGGTTACTTGATGGTTTGAGTATATTTGATATACTTAAGAATAGTTGTCATAAGAAAAATAAAATAGATGGAAAAACATAGTTGGAAAGTTGAGGATATTCCCATTCATCGGATAATAAAGGTGTTAAGTAAGTTGTGTAACAACTCAATGAAGATTGATGGTTATTCGAGAGGAGGCCTTGTCGAGTAATGGAAGATAATAATCTAGAGAATACAGAGCTACTTTAGTTGGGAATTTTTTTATCAAGTACACATCAAGAATGGGGTATGAAGTTGACCACGGATATAAAATGATTGGAGTGTGATGTCATGGATGCGTTGCCCACTTTTGTCGAGGATGGTTTGTCGATTCCATTGGACAAATGGAAAATTTTTCTCATAGAAATCCTATTAGTCAGATTGGTAGAGTTGTGGACTAGAGAGGATATTACCATTCATGTGTTGGCGATAACAAATAAAATGTTTCGACAAGTATTTGCACTAGAAGTTTCAATTTGACATATGGATGTTTATAAAAATGAGGAATATACAACTCATTTGTCAAATCTTAATATGTTTATGTTAAGATATTTTATATTTTTGTGAAAAGAGGTGTCTGTTGTAAGTAGTTGTGGCCCACATCTATATAAGTGGAAACATTTTGTAGGGAAATATATAATATATAGAAAAGACTCAATAGAATAGGCAAATTTTGAAAAGCCAGACTCTAAAGTATTTTAAAATTCTGTATACTTTATCTCAAATAGTAATGATTAGATTGCTATCTTTTGGAGGTTCTCAGATAAGTGTTTAATTAATTGATTCCTTTTTGATTTATAGTTCTAGTAAATATAAGCTACTATGATTCCTTGTGCACAATATACTATTTGGTTATGTTTCAATTTGGTCACCAGAGTTGTATGTGAGTTGTTCCATATTGGTTATGTTTTATTGGTCTTTTCTATTAAGAGTTAAATTAAATAAAACTAATTGGAATATTAATCAATAATTAAAGGCATTAAATATTAGGTCAGTTGATAGGGTTATCCCAGTGGTAATATTAAAAATTGTTTCACAAAGGTTATACATAAAGGTTAATGAAAGAACAGACTCTGTAGCCCAACAGAAAGAAGGCACTGATCACATCACTCAATATATATAAATCAGTTCATAATCCTTTCAAGCACTTATAATATATACAATACACATATAAGAATTTATTTGTTCAGTTGGAAGCAATTCGATATCAAAAATATTCTGTATAGCTCATAATTTGATATTCTTAAGATTATATTGCCAACTTAAGAGAACATTTGAAGAAACTAGAATATTTTCTATAAAAAGAATCCAACCAACATATAAGTTCAAGGAATAGGCTTACTTGCCTTGATTCTATAGAGCCTAAAGTGTAGGAATTCAATCTCACTATTGAGTGAATTCGTTAGTTTGCCAAATCAAGTGCATAATTTGATAACAAGGCTTAGCATACCTTGATAATTTTCCAATATGTTTATTTGGGAAATAATAGAATGGTCATGTTGTTAATACTGGTCTGATTGCTAAGAGGGGAGGGGAGAATCAGTAATCAACAAATTCACCTAATTCAACTTCTTTAAACTTTATGCACCAAAACATTTAACATCAACTAATGTAAGTAGAAATTTCAATACATACATCCAAAAGTATTCAACCACACAATGTAAACACCATATTTATCTCATGGAAACCCAAATGGAAAAAAACATGGTGTGAGATGATACCCACAAAATCTATACTCTCCTAGAATGTGCCCTGTTAGGAGCTTACCATGTTAAAGGTTTACAAAACACTGTTAGGTACTACCTGGTTAAGGGTTTTTCCTTTAGATATGTTAGGATATTTTCCCTATTAGAATTAGCCTTGTTAGAGGACTTTAGAACATTCAATTAGAATTCCAACTTGTTAGAGGATTTACAATAAAGATCTGTTAGGACCCGCCCTGTTAAGGGATTTCATAGTTACAATGATTATAAAGCAATAGATAAAGTGATCACACTATATACTCTTCTAAAATTCATCTTCATACTATATACTCTTCCACAACTTGATCACACCTGATTCCTTTACTTTCTCCATCACCAAATCCTTTTGCAATTCTCAATCAACTATCTTTCCTCTTCTTCAAATTTTCCACTATATAGATTTATTTCCACTGACTTAAAACAAACCCTAGATTTGAGATATGAATGATCCAGATCATCTTAGGTAAGATAAATTATATCTAATCACTCATAAAATGTTTTCCTCTGACCATGTTGTCTTACACATAGATTTTACCTTGGTAGTTGAGTCATTTTCTAAAACTCATTTGACCAAAAGAAACTTTTTGAAAAATCCACCTCAAATGCATACCTTGAGAAATGTGATGTCAAATGTGATCCAAAAATCATGGAACTACCTTAATAATTCATGAAAAGAATCATCGATCCTATTTCCACTTTGAATTACTTCACCGATCCACAAATCTTCATAGCCTATTTAAGAATTTTGTCTTGTTTACCTGTTCATTATGTTAATACCACTTCCAGTCAAATAAACTAGTTGTACTTGTCAACAATATGAGTCGTGATCACAAACATAGTATCTTGAAATTTTTGACAATGATATCCTATGACCTCTCCACCAAATAGTTTACCAATTTGAGATAACATTCAAATCACTTATAGTCTATCACTGACTACTTTTAGTAGTTACCTAGTTTGAGTTCAATAAAACATAACCAACACAACTATTCATATCAGAAGTCGCGATGGAAAATTTAACATCACAACACATGAAATATACTGTTTGACAATTATTCAATTTTGTATTGTCATTGATGTTTACACAATTGTATTGATGTTTTCACAAATGTCTAATCCTATCCGAGCATAGTCAGTTTATGCCAAGCTCTCTCAGGCATTGAAGAAGACCAAATTGATTTTTAGTTCTAACCGAGTTCACTCGGGCATTATAGTATTGGTCAAGCATTGAAGGATTTCAGTATTAACCGAGTTATGCTTTTAGTGATAGTCGGCTAACATCAGTTTATATTTTATGGTTAATTGGTTATATGAAGCTGACAAACTTAAGTTTTATTGATTATTTGGAAGGTTATTAAGGCCGACTTGACAAGGATTATCATATATATATATATAAGGTCAAGTTTGGATTGAATATGGTGAATAATATAAGTGTTTTTATATGAAGTGTGGAGGAGAAATTGAATGGGATTATGATTGAGGACATAACATATAGAGCTGCAACATGATATCCAATCAGTGAGGATCAAGTCTTATAAACTAGAGCAAAGATCTGAATCAGCAAAGATAATTGCTTGGACAAACAGGTCAATCCATTGTTACTCTCTAACAATTGTAACATTGATCTAAATATCTTAACAGAGTAGACTTAACAATATTTTGTAAATCCTCTCACAAGGTGAGATTTCTATATTGAAGTGTTTGAAGACCTCTAACAAGGCCACTCCTTACAAGGTGATTAAATCCTCTAACAGGGTCACACCCAACAGTGTGTTATTGTAACCTTTAATAGGGCTGGCTCCTAACAGGGCTCACTTTAGAAGAGAGAAAATCAATGACTAGTTGCAATTGGTGGTTTTTCCCATATTAGGTTTTCACATTAAATCTTGGTGTTATTTGTGTACATTTTATTTTCTTTATGGTTTATATTTCTGCAATTAATCACTAAAGGATAACCACAGTTAATACATTAAGATTTTCTATATTTACCGAGTGATAGTAGAATATTTGTGTTAACCGAGAAAGAGTGATAAATTTGTTTAAGACATCTAAGGGACTTGGATTTGTTTTTGTGGTAACTGATTCACTCCTCCCCTCTTAGTTACTCAACTCATTTCCAAAAATTGGTATTAGAGCATTTGGTTCTTACATGGAAGGTTTCAAGGCCTAAGCTAAAGATCAAAGATGTCTTACAGAAGGGAGATCCCTAAGCTTAACAAGGAAAACTTCACTGCATGGAAAGATTTGATGAGGCTACATCTATCTACTATTGGAGACACTGGTTTACAATTTTTAGATCACAAGTATGTGGTACCACCGAGACCTATGTCTATGGAACAGATGGTGGAAATGAAGCATCATAACATAATGATGATTGATATTTCTTCTTCACTCATCTATTCTGAATTTGATGAAGTTAAGGACTATCCTACTACCTATGATATTTGGAAGAAACTACATGATATACATGGAGGAGATGAAAATGTAAAGAGAGACAAAGTAGAAAGTCTTAGAGGTCAATTTGACCTGATGAAAATGAAAGAAGGATAAGACATTACAAAGTACAGTGAAAGAATCAAGAAAAGTGTCAGTGCAATCAGAGCTTCCGGTGGAACAATTGAAGACAAAATAGTGTTCAGTAAGGTATTGAGAACTTTAATTCCAATCTATGCAATTAGAGTTTCATCTATTCAAGAGATGAGATGTACTAATGATATAACTATAGATGGATTGGTTGGGAGGCTTACAAATTTTGAATTAGACAACTTTGACACTTATTCTCCTAATCCTAGCAATCTTGAGTCTGCATTCAAAGCTAAATTAAACCTTGAAAAGATGAAAGGGAAGAAAATTGACAGTTACAGTGATGATGATTCTAATGATGAAGATTTGGAAATCATTGAAGCATTAATTGCAAAGAGAGATGCAAAAGGAAAAGTAAATTACAAAGGAAGAATACCATTGATTTTTTTTTCATGTGACGAGGTTGGTCACATTAATGCTAAGTGTCCAAATAAGGAAGACAAAGGTGAGAGAAATTTAAAAAAGTACAAAGGCAAGAAAGATTTCAAAAGCTACAAAAGCTACAAGGACAAAGGTTAGAAATCTTTTTATATTGCTAAAGATTCTGATAGTGATGAAGACGAAATGGTTTACATTTCTATTAAGGATGAGTCAGACAATGAAGATAATGAAAAGAATACACTATGCTCTCATATTAGTAAGAATGACACTTGGATACTTTATAGTGGTTTTTCTAACCACATGATTGGTGATAAAACCAAATTTGAACATCTTGAGCACTGCAATGGTGGGAGTGTCAGTTTTGGGAATGATGAACCTTGTTATGTGAAAGGTAAAGGTTGTATTTCTCTAACTGAAGGAATCAAGTGTGATAATTATTATTGGGTTGAAGGACTAAGGCGTAATATACAAAGTGTGGCACAATTGAATAATATTTATTTCAAGGTAGAATTCATGAATGGTAAGGCCAAGCTCCTGGATAGTAAGGGAAACCTAGTTAGAACTAGCAGGCAAACAAAAGGTAATCTATTTTATCTTGATCTCAATGAAAGTTAATGTTTTATTTCACAAGTATAAGAAATCTAGTTATGGCATAAAAGGTTATGTCATGTGAACTTTGATAAAATAATCAACATAAGAAAGAAGAAAAGAGTAAGAGGTATTCCTATTTTGAATAAACCTGAATTAGCAATATGCAAACAATGTCAAATTGGGAAGATGGGAAAAACTAGTTTCAAGAGAAAGAATTACAATATAGAAGAAGTCTTGGAATTAGTGCATACGCATTTGTGTGGACCAATTGGAACAAAAAGTTACATAGGTGAGAGGTATTTCATTCTATTTTTTGATGACCATTCTAGAATGATGACTGTTATGTTTCTCAAAGAAAAATCAGAAGCTTTTTAGAAGTTCAAATGGTACCTTTCCAAAGTTGAGAAGGAAGCAGGAAAGAAACTTAAATGCCTAAGATCTAACAGAGGAGGAGAATTCATTTCTAATGAGTTCAATGAATTATGCAATGAAAGATGAATCAAGAGACACATATCTATCCTAGGTACACCATAATAGAATGGTATAGAAGAAATAAGGAAGATATCCATTATGGATTGTGCAAGAACCTTGATGATTGAAAAGAATGTTGCTACCAAATACTGGAAGGAAGCCATCAACACTACAATTCACACCTTGAACCGATTTCAACTGAAGAAAGGTACTGAGAAGACACCTATTGAATTATGGTATGGCTATAAACCTAATTTTCATTATTTCAAAGCATTTGGAAGTAAATGTTACATCTTGAAGGAAGCAAGAAATGGAAAATTTGATGTAAAAGGTCATGAAGGTATATTCCTAGGCTACTCCTGCAAAAGAAAATCATATAAATGTTTGAATCTTACTACTCATTGTTAGTAATAACTAAGATGGGGGGGTGAATCAATGGCCTCAAAAATCAATCCTTAAATCAACCCTTAAAAATTATAACCACTAATTATGTCTGAAGTTATCTTTTGTCCTACGAGATGTATGCCTTGAAATACTTATATCAATTTACTACTTGTCAGATAGCTCTGTTAATCTCTTTTCTGTATGATTACCGATAAGCAGTCATCTATTTACCAAAACAAAATAAATATGCAGAGTATACCGATAAATCTAGAAATGCATATGTGAAATGTAAAATAGTAAAGTAATAAACCATAAACACATAACACAAGGATTTTAACATGGAAACCCCGTTAAGGGAAAAAACACTCGGACTGGTACCCCAAATTTTCACTCTTCTGAAGTGAGATCTGTTAGGAGCCAACCTTGTTAAACATTACAAACACACTATTAGGTGTGACCTTGTTAGAGGATTTAGAAATAGTTTGTCAACTAGTATCTGGCATCTAATGCTACCATCCTTGATCAAACACTCACTTGGCCTGTCAATATGTATCGGGAATATCCAATGCTACTTTTGTGATCAAAATTTTTGATACTCCTTGGGATGTATCTCAATTGTAAAAGAATTTTAAGTCCTGCTTGGTTAAGATGCTTATATGTTTCAATGGTTAAAATGAAACACTAATGATCTATTCATACATACAACTAAATTGTAGATTTTTAGATCTATTGTAATTACATTACCTCTCTGATCAATATATTCACTTTATACCTTTTCTCCACAATGTTCTTCTCTGTGATGCTTGTCTCACTGTTCATCGGTGTCTGTAGAATCTAGCTCTTTCCTCAGCTTGTTGATTAGGACTAAATGAAGACTTTCTTTCTCCTTCAGATTTTTTTTAGCATCTTTCCTCTTCTCATGTTCACCCCATAATTCATAATGAATTGGGTTTTTCTCTATATAGACATGATTTCCTCTTTTCTTGGCTTTCTTGATTCTTGGCATGTTCCACAATTCTTGCCAATAGATTTAAAGAAAACTCCTGATTTATCTCAAAGAGTTCTTCTTGCCAACTGGACAAATTTGATATAAATCACTTACTTATCTTCGGCTTTATCTAGATGATTAAACAATGATAAGTATCTATTAATTCTACCTTTAGCTTCTTGCCAACTAAGAATTTTTTCATTTTCTGAACTCTCTGTTCTTTCGGTCAACACTTCAGTTAGTTATCGGTGATAACTGACTGTTCTGTCGGTGTGACTTTAGTTATCATCGGGATCTCTGTCTGGCAACATTGAAATTATATTTGTCGGGTTACTCTATGTTTTTCTCATCGGGAAACACTATAACTCTGCTCATCGATAATGCTATACATTAGCTTGTCAAGTAACACTATGACTCTTCTCTTTTACTCTGACCGTTAGTGTGCACTCTTTTGGTGTATGTATTCACTTAGTGAATACTTTAATTGTATGCATTAATGATAGCATAGCCTTGATTCATCAATTCTTTGAAGTCTTTGGCAGTATTACAATGACCATATAGATTATATCAAGTTGACATCAATGACAATACAATAAATTAACTGATTTAATTCCTTGCATGATCATCAACTTAACATCTTCAAACATTCAATCAGTTACATGTCATTAATCTTTCCCTTTGGCATTGATGGAAACATACTACATTATCATACTATACTGTTACTAATATAATATGAAATATAAAGTTTCATCAAGCTTTTCTAATGTAACCAATACAAATGTCTGGCTATCGGTAAGCTCAAATAGCTTTGATTTGATTCTTGCATCTTTCTTTCTATCTTCAATCCCTTCACTGGATAGATGTAGAATCTTTACTTATCTAATGTGATGTGTTCTCCTTCTGTGTCAAACTCTCTCCCTTTGACTGTTCTCCTTTCTTATGATGTCTTTTGTCAGCATTTCTTTTATTTTGTGTACTCTCCCTTTCTTGTTACATTCTCCCTTTGGATACTTTGATGGATATGATCTCTTCCTGAGATGACAATGGATAAACTCTCTCCCTTTGACAACAATGCCAAAAAAATATCTTTGCAAACATAAATTTTGCAAAACAAGTATTTTGACAGCAATGTCAAATGGATCCTTTCTATCCATAATATATTCCTTGAATTTCCCAATCCATCGGTAATATCTCTGGTGCTTGGAGTAGATAGATACCTTGTTGTGTATAGATGTATCATTGAAGTTCATCTCTCTTCTTGCATCAACATGAATGATATTATGATAATATACAGGCTAATGCAGCCTTTTAGTCAGCTTACTAACCAGTAGACAAGGGTCTGACCCCTAGTCTCTTTCTCAAGTATTCAAATGCATCCTTAGGCAGTGGCTTGGTGAAGATATCGGCCAATTGTTCCTTTGATTGCACATATTCAAGTATTACCTCTTTTTCCTAAAATTGTTCTCTTAAATAATGATACTTGATGGAAATATAATTTGTTTTAGCATGCATGACTGGATTCTTGGATATGTTTATTGCACTTGTATTATCACAATAGATAATTACTGGTTCTAAAATTTTCACATGCATATCTTCCAGTAACTATTTGATCCATGCAATATTTGAGCAGTTTGCAGCAACAATAACATACTCTGCCTCTGTAGTAGATTGTGAGATGCATCCTTGCTGCTTGCTAATCCATGTGACAAGTCTGTCACCCATAAAGAATGATCCTCTAGTTGTGCTCTTTTGGTCATTAATATTTCTATCCCAATCAGCATCGGTAAAGACCTTAAGTTCAAATTTGCCTTCTCTTTTGTACCATAAGCCATATTCCTTAGTATTCTTCAGATATCTTAGGATTCTTTTCACAGCAGTCATATGTGATTCTCTGGTATTAGCAGAAAATCTAGCAACTATAGCTACTGCATGTGCAATATCTGGTCTAGTATGTACTACATACATGAGTTTTCCAATCATAGATCTATACAAAGTCTGATTTACCTTTGATGACTTGTCCTCCTTTGTCAGTTTGCATCAAGTTTCCATTGGTGTTCCAACTGGTTTGGATTCTTCCATCTTGAATATTTTTAGTACTTCTTTGATGTACTTGGATTGTGTAATGAAAATACCTTCATCTTGTTGCATTATCTGCAGACCAAGAAAGAACTTGATCTCTCCAAACATAGACATCTCAAGCTCTTTGCTCATTTCATTTGCAAATTATTTGGATAACATATCATTGCCTCCAAATATGATGTCATCAACAAATATCTCAACAATCAAAATGTTAGCATCAGTATCTTCCTTCAAATAAAGATTACTATTTTCACTGGTCCTTACAAATATAATACTTATAAGATAGGAATTAAGTCTTTCATACCATGCTCGTGGTGCTTGTTTCAATCCATACAGAGCTTTGTAAAGTATACATACCATGTCCCTCTTGTCTGGATCAACAAACCCTTATGGTTGTTCAATGTATACCTCTTTTTCAAGTATTTCATTTAGGAATGCAAACTTGACATCCATTTGATATACCTTGAATCCTTTATATGCAACATAAGAAAGTAATATTCTCACTCCTTCTAGTCTAGCAACGGGTGAAAATTTTTCTCCATAGTCAATTCCTTCTTCTTGTGCATACCCCTTGCATACTAGTCTTGCTTTATTTCTGGTGACTTCTCCATTCTCATTTAGCTTATTCCTGAATATCCATTTTGTACCGATGACATTCTTGTCATCTGGTCTTGGTACAAGTGTCCATATCTTGTTTTTCTCTATCTTCTCAATCTCTTCATTCATAGCACTTATCCATTCTTCATTATCTATTGCAGCATTGACAGATTTGGGCTCATAATCACAAATAAGATAGCTTGTATTTAGAGACTTACTTCTGGTTCTCATACCAACCTTTTTATCTCCTATGATCTGGTTCTGTGGATGGTTCCTTCTGACATATCTTGCAAGTACAGGTTTAGATCTTTTTCTATCAGCTTGATCATCATTTTTTTCTTCATTCTATTCTCCATCACTTTGTGCATCATTTTGAGCAATATTTTGATCATCAGTATTTGTAGCCTGATGCTTGGGTGCAATGATCTGTTGCTCGGGATCTCTACATTTTCACTAGGTAGAGTTTTAGGTTCATCATTGTAAGTGAACATATTGTAGTCATCTAGTTCTTTAGTGCTTTCCTTTTCTTTTTTCTTTGCAAATTCATCTATTTTTACATTTGTACTTTCAATAATTTTGTTAGAGGCTTTGTTCAGACATTTATAAGCCTTTCTCTTGGTAGAATATCCTAGAAAGATTCCTTCATCACCCTTGGAGTCAATTTTTCTATTTCTATCATCTTTTAAGATATAACATTGACTGCCAAAATTTTTGAAATAACTTACATTTGGTGTGTATCCATACCATAGCTCATAAGGTGTCTTTTTGGTGTCCTTCAATTTTACTCTGTTCAATGTGTAAACAACAGTACTAAAAGCTTCCCTCTAGAAGATTTGGGTGATCCCTTTCTCTATCATCAGTTTCCTTGCACAATCAACTATGGATTTGTTCCTTCTTTCAACAATTCCATTCCGTTGTGGTGTTCTTGGTGCAGAGACCTATCTTTTGATTCCATGCTCATTACAAAAGTTAGTGAATTCATTTGAAATAAATTCCCCTCCTCTATCTGACCTTAAGCATTTTAAATCCTTAGCACTTTTCTTCTCAACCATTTCCTTATACCATTTAAACATCTTAAATCCTTCTGATTTATCTTTTAGAAACATGACTGTCATCATTCTAGAGTAATCATCAACAAAGAGAATAAAATATCTATCTCCATAATAAATATTTGTCCTCATAGGTCCACATAAATCAGTATGGACTAATTCTAGAGTTGCATCAGATGTATGGGTTTTTCTTTTGAAACTAGACTTTGTCATCTTACCTTTTTGACAATTCTTACACATGATGTTGTCGGGCTTGGTCATTGTTGGTAAGCCTCTGAAATTTCTCTTTTTGCTAATCTTTATCATGTTTTCAAAGTTCACATGACATAATATTTTGTGCCACAACCATATGTCTTTGTTTGTAGCAATATAACAAGTGGTGTCAGTCAGATAGAATAAGTTACCTTTTGTCTTCTCACCAGTACCAATCAAATTTCCTGATTTATTAAAGATCTTTGCGTTCTTATTTTCAAATGCTACGTTGTGACCTAAATTATTTAGATGAGAAATAATCAATAGATTATAATTCAATCCATTTACCCAATAAGAATTTTCATATTTTATCTGGTTATTCAACATTATAGTTCCTCTACCTTCAACTAGACAAGGTGTATCATTACCCATTCTTATTGAACCACCTTTATAGTATTCAAAAGTCTCAAACTTTTTCTTATCACTGGTCATATGGTGAGTGCAGCCACTATCTATGATCCAGACATCATTTTTACTAACCTTGGATATGAGTGCAGTTTCTACATACCTTTCTTCATCATTATCTGAATCTTCTTTTACTGCCACAAACACCATCTCGATGTCTTCATCAGATCTAGTGTCAGTATCATCATCTTTGCATTTTTCTAGGTAACTAGCTTTCTTTCCTTTTTCCTTGTAGTCTCAGGTATCTCTTCTTTTTGATTGTTGGTAGCTTCTGTAATCACCTTTGTCAGACTTCTTTTCAAATGATCTGTCATTACTTCTATCATATTTTCTTTTGTTAGTACATCTTGTAGCAAAGTGTCCAGTCTCTTTACAATTAAAACAAACAAGTGGTAATTTACCTTTGTATTTACCTTTTCCTCTTTGCATTCTTCTAGCCATAAGTGCTTCAATTTCATCAAGATCATCTTCTTCACTTTCATTATCACTATCTTTTCTCACAGTGTTTTTATGACTTGATTTACTTATTCTCATAGAAGTTTTGAATGCAGACTCTATGTTTGGTAAGATAGTATTATCAAAGTTGTTCATCTCAAATGAAATCAGTCTTCCAATTAAACTGCCTAGAGTAAAATTGCTATTTTCTACTGCTCTCATTTCTTGAATGGCAGATACCCTAATAGCATAAGTAGAAAACAAGGTTCTTAGAATTTTACTTACCACTATATCTTCTTCTATTACACCTCCAACTCCTTAGATAGCATTGAATACCTCTTTGATTCTTGTGTTGTACTGAGTGATGTTTTCACCTTCTTTCATTTTGAGATCATCAAAATTTCCTCTAAGGCTTTCTACCTTGGCTCTCAAAAGATTCTCGTCACCACCATGTACAAGAATCAATTTGTCCCACATCTGCTTTTCAGTCTTGCAGGTTTTCACATCTTCAAATTCAACATTGAAGAGTGAGGAAGCATGCTCTATCATCATGCAATTATGCTCATGCTTCTTTCTTAATTGTTCAAATTTTGGTGCTCCTTTGGGAAACACATATTCAGTATCTAAGTATTGAGTAACATCATTACCAATACTTGATAAGTGGAGTCTTATTCTTCTCTTCCATGAAGAAAAATTATCTTTGTTCAACTTGGGCACATCTCATCTATTCATCTTGTGATCTTTAGCTTAGGTCTTGAAACCTTCCTTCTAAGCACACAAGCTCTGATACCAATTGTTAGTAATAACTAAGGGGGGAGGGGTGAATCAGTGGCCTCAAAAATCAATCCTTAAATCAACCCTTAAAACTTATAACCACTAATTATGTCTTAAGTTATCTTCTATCCTACAAGATGTATGCCTTGAAATACTTATATCAATTTACTACTTGTCAGATAGCTTTGTTAATCTCTTTTCTGTATGATTACCGATAAGAAGTCATCTATTTACCGAAACAAAGTAAATATGCAAAGTATACCGATAAATCCAGAAATTAATATGTGAAATGTAAAACATTAAAGTAACAAACCATAAACACATAACACAAGGATTTTAACGTGGAAACCCTATTAAGGGAAAAACCACTGGGACCGGTACCCCAAATTTTCACTCTTCTGAAGTGAGCTCTGTTAGGAGCCAACCCTGTTAAAGGTTACAAACATACTGTTAGGTGTGACCTTGTTAGAGGATTTAGAAATAGTTTGTCAACTAGTATTTGGCACCTAATGCTACCATCCTTGATCAAACACTCACTTGGCTTGTCAATAGGTATCAGGCATATCCAATGCTATTTTTGTGATCAAACTTTTTGATACTCCTTGGGATGTATCTCAATTGTAAAATAATTTTAAGTCCTACTTGGTTAAGAGGCTTATATGCTTCAATGGTTAACTGAAACACTAATGATCTATTCATACATACAACTAAATTCTAGATTTTCAGATCTATTATAAGTCCATTACCTCTTTGATCAATATAATCACTTTATACCTTTGCTCCACAATGTTTTTCTCTGTGATGCTTGTCTCACTATTTGTCGGTGTCTGCAGAATCTAGCTCTTTCCTCAGCTTGTTGATCAGGATTGAATGAAGACTTTCTTTCTCCTTCAGATTTTCTTTAGCATCTTTCCTCTTCTCATGTTCACCCCACAATTCATAATGAATTGGGTTTGTCTCTATATGGACATGATTTTCTCTTTTCTTGGCTTTCTTGATTCTTTGCATGTTCCATAATTATTTCCAATATATTTAAAGAAAACACCTGATTTATCTCAAAGATATCTTCTTGCCAACTGGACAAATTAGCTTTAAATCACTTACTTATCTTTGGCTTTATCTAGATGATTAAAACAATGATAAGTATCTGTTAATTATATCTTTAGCTTCTTGTCAGCTAAGCATTTTGTCATTTTTTGAACTCTCTATTCTGTTGGTCAACACTTCAATTAGTTATCAATGATAATTGACTATTCTGACAGTGTGACTTCTGTTGTCATCGGGATCTTTGTCCTTGTCTTCTCCACTGGGCAACACTGAAATTATTTTCCTCAGGTTACTCTATGTTTTTCTCGTCAAGAAACACTGTAACTCATCTTGTTGGTAATGCTATGAATTAGCTCATCGGGTAACACTGTAACTCTGCTATTTTACTCTAACTATCGGTGTGCACTCTGTTGGTGTATGCAGTCACTTAGTGAATACCTGACTTGTATGCATTACTAATAGCATAGCCTTGATTCATCAATTCTTTGAAGTCTTTGGCAGTATTATAATGACCATACCAATTATATTAAGTTGACATTAATGAAAATACAATATATTAACTGATTTAATGCCTTTCATGATCATCAACTTAATATCTTCAAACATTCAATCAGTTACATGTCATCACTCATAAAGTCATAGAAAATGTGCATGTAAAGATTCATGAGTTTGCAGAGACAAATAAAGAACATAGTAGTAAAGATCCTGAGGACTACATGAAATTTGTGTATTATGAACCTGATACTATACCTAAGACACATGCAATGGTGATTGGAAAACAACCATGTCAACCAATGAATTCATCAACACAAATATTGTTTCAACTTGTGCAACCAACACTGCTAACTGAAGAAACTGAGTCTCAGACTAAAGAACCCGAGTCACAGATAAAGGGACCTAAGTCACAGACAAAGGCACCTGAGTCCCAGTCAGAGGTGCCAGAGTCTCAGATAGTGGAACCCGAGTATCAGACAGAAGAATAAAACATAATATTTGAGCATGTTTAACCTAGTGGATCAAGCCTAGAATCAAAGAGGAAGGAACCTATACTTGAAAAGTATGTTAGAAGGCATCATGCACCTGAACAAATAATTGGAGATCAGATAGAAGGTATAATGAAAAGGAAAAAAAATCAAAGGTACATGTTTGCTTAGTGAAATTGAACCTAGAAATATTAAAGATACATTAAATGATGAAAGTTGGATCGAAGCAATGAATGAAGAGATTGAGCATATAGAAAAAAACAAGACCTGGAATCTTGTACCTAGACCAAAAGACAAAAATGTGATTGGTACTAAGTGGGTTTTCAGAAACAAGATGAATGAAAAAGGAGAAGTTTCCAAAAATAAAGTGGTGGTACCCTAAATTTTGATAATTTAGAAGTCCCAATCCATTATCAAGAAGCATGTTTCTCCATTAAAAAAAGATCAAAGGAAGGAAGCTTTATGACACAAATAAATAGAACTAACTTATCGAAGCCTTCAGAAAATGCTGGAATTTAGACTTGCTACAAAGATGATTTCGACAGAGGATAAAGATGATCAAATTTTAAAAATATAAAAATGACCCAGTTCAGGAAATCAAATTTCCTATCTCTAGTAGAAATATTGGCTTTTCACTAGGTGTTTTGGATTTTTTACCAAAGCTAAATCCGAAAGTTAGGTAGTTATTTTTTAGTTAGTTTATTGTTTTTTCAAAATAATTTATAATAAGATTTGTGTCTTTTCACCCTAAAAAGGTGTGAAAGCCACTCAAACACATATATATATACATAATATAAAATGTAAAGAGAGGAGAATACAATATAATACAATTTCACATATTTGGATAGTTTTTAATCAACAAGTATAACATGGACCTGGATGTACTATTTTTTCAAAATTAATAAAGATAAGTCTTTTTTCTTTCACATGTGTAATAGTTTCATTATCATTTTACAATTAGTCCCTTAGATAAACTAATAGAACTTCTTCAAAGTGATAGTTTGATGTGCATGCTTCCTTATTTGATTCATATTCTATATTTTCAATTGGTTTTCTCATTTTGCATGGTTAAATTTTGTTGATTGAGGCCTTAGTCAATTGGTCTGTCATCTGAGAAGTATTACCCTTTTGAAATATATCTAAATTTGTTTTAGGTTGCATGTACATTCCATAACACCTTTGAAGTGATAAGTTTTCTTGTAAAA
>MU224666.1:2358868-2370589 GCA_018584345.1 Thuja plicata
AATATTTGAATATATATTTCTGGGTGATATATATATATATATATATATATATATATATATATATATATATATATAAAAGCATTTCAGATTTACAAATATAATCAGTGCAAAGAATAGTTGCATTAAGGATGAGTTAATGAATTAATTGATGATAATCTTATGTTGAATTATGAAAAAGGATTGGAATTAGAAATTCCATCAAACATTGAAATTAAAGGGGGATCAGGACCCCATTGTGCCAGTGTACACTGATGACTAATGCATATGTGAAATGTGCCTTTGATAGGGACATCCCCTACCAAGAAGAGGAATAAACCAAATAATGGTTAGCCTAGTGCCCTAAGTGTTGTGCTCTAGTGGATGATGACAAGATCGGGTCAAAGGATTATAGAAGATCCTTATTAAGGTCATGAGCCCAACCTGGCAGACTTCACTCCACAAGTCCCTAAGGATGCACTCCAGAGGATGACGACAAGATTTAATCAGAGGAACAAAAGGGTCCTCATTAAGGTTATGAGCCCGACCTGGTAGACTTTCTTTTGGAGGGTTTAGTAATGGGGTAGATAGCTAGTTACTTTATGTATGTATTTATTTCCAAATGTGTTTGCTAACATCTCTTTTGCAGGTTCACCTCTGAACACAAACCACACAACTCATAACACTATGAATTTGTTGTCAAGGAAACCTTGGCCAAGGGAAAACCCCGGTTGGGATGGTACCTAAAAATATATACTAAAACTATTATTTCCCTATTAGGAGACCTAGGTCTGTTAGGAGCTGATTATTACATTAGCACATTTTCTTCTTAGAGGAATACAAAAACCCAGTTAAAGGTATACTGAGCTCATTGCTCATATAATCAAAAATATGATTATGTTACAATGATTTATTATAAATGAATAATACAAGCATTTTCTATCCTTAGGTAGTTCCAGTTATAGCTCGTATCAACATCTATCTAATTCTTACATCACAATGCATTCATCTATTTGTATCCATACATTCCATCACATACCATACTATATCCATACTTCACTTTTCAAAAATCTCTTCCTATATATACATCATTATATGTCCATTCGGCTTCCAATACATCAAAAAATAGAGTTAACACTTATACAAAAAGTAAATACCAAGTCGGTGATCATACACTATGAAAAAATAGGTAATCATCAATCTGAATCCAACATAGCACATTTGGACTCCGCATTATACTTCCTTAATCATAGCAACCTTTCATCTATCCTGTATCATTGTTACTCTATCTTTGTATGTATTCAACATACAGTAAATTAATGTGATCAACACCAAAACACAAGAAATGTTACCTAAAGGTCATATATATCCCAAAATAGATTATCCTAAGCTTTCATGTCTTCATTCATCATATATTGTGTTTGCTGACCAAAAATATACTTATATACTCTATAATTCTTCTTTCTGGACTTAGTCATCTTGCAAGCTATAACTTAAAAACTATGTTTTACACCAAGAAATCATCCATACTATATGTGTTTCCATAAATGAAAAACCCTAAAGTGTTCCATAACACTCCTAAATGAACCACTTTCCAACAATCACTCCCTTTGACATTGATGACAACACTTAGCAAAAAATGACTAAGTGTTAATACCAAAAATAATATACATTTCACTTCTATAAATCCTTTACATATTACTCTATCTCTTATCTGTACATTTTTCATATCTTTTATTCTCCCCCTTTGACATCAATGGAAAATGTATACAAAAATCTAGAATAACAAAATTGCTTACCAAAATGTTTATACCATCTTTAGCACATCCTGGAAGTAGTTTTCCAAGATCTTTAGTTCCTATGACCAAGTCTTTACCAATATCTGACTCACATGAATCAGTCCATTCATTGAAAAAGAGGATGTCTCTGCTGCCTTTATCATGGTAGGCATGTTTCTAGTGAGGGTCTGCTCTATTTTCTCCATGTCTAAAAGGTGGATCTCAAGAATTGATAACTTAGGAGTAATTAAACTCTTCAGCATACCAAATCTTCTCACAACTCTCCCTTTTTATGTATTGAAAACACTCAATTTGTCCAATATCCTAGACACTTGTCTATCTAACTCCAATATGGTGTGTGAGGAGGTCTCACAACTATTCATCAACTTGTCCAGAGTCTATATTTCCTTTACTATTATATCCTCAATGTTTTTAAGATGTCTGATAGGATTTATAAAGTAATTGTATAACTTTCTACCATGCGACACACAACTCTTTGCCTCAGATATGGTTTTACTCAGTATACCTAGGTCCCAAGAAATAGAATTGCATACTTCCTCCAACTTCTTTGAAAGATAATTCTTCTTTTCCTTCTCTTCATCAATCTTCTCTAAGGACTCATAATGACTATCAAAGTCATCCAATATCTTGTTCAAATTCTCTACATTTTCCTTTGATTGGAAAGAAACAGGTGTAGGTAGGATTTTTTTGATAGTGTCAACTTCTCTTTCTATTACCCTTGACTTCTTCTCACCTTTCTAGTCAGATCTCTCCTTTTCTTTTTCAAATGCTATGTAGGATAGCTTCATTAACTCATCCTCATCTATACTCTCAACATCAATGCTCAGGGTTCTATCTTCACTTGCCACCAATAAATATGAAGAAATAGATGCATGAGTTTATTGTTTCACTTAAACTTTATTTACTGCTTCCTTTGCTACTTTAGATTCACTCACTTTCTGCTCTTCTTTCTTTGCCACTATTAGATCAATGTTTCTTCCATCAATGTTAGTATTCTTCTCAAAAGGATCAGTAATATCCCGTGAAGTTTCCAAAGACACATGCACACCACAAAAAAATAAATCTGGTTGCTTTACAATACTATAAAATTGGCTATTGTCTTCATCCTTTGATGCATCAAGGTTTACATCAGCTATCCTTGATGACTCACCTTTTAGAATTTTAGGCTTAGTATCCTTGGGAGGTGAGGACTTCTCAAGTTCAGTTCCCATCAATACCTTATCAACTACCTTCTGTGTTTCCTCAATAACTTCCTCATACTTTATCCCCATTATATTGACCAATCTTGACTTGGTTCTCAACAAAGGTTTCAAAGAATTTAATATCTTTTCCATTTCCTTGAAAAAAACAATAGGTAACGTACCTTCAATTTCTTGTACTCCGATTGCTTCATCTTCAATCTATGCTAAGTGTTTCCTTATTTCTAATTTCTCATAAAGTTCCTATGGTATACTGCCTTCAATTTCTAACAAGTTCTTCTTAAAAGAAATAAAATGGTTTATGACCATGTCCTCAATCAAAAGCTGGTCAAATGCATAATACTTCTCATAGTATCTAATCATTGAGACAAGTTTTCCCTTCTCAATAATCCTGTTTTCCAGTATCTTTATGTCAGGCTTCTAGAGTAGTTTTACATTAGTGCTCTTCTCTTCAAATTTATTCTCTTCTCCCTTATTATTTTTGACTTATGTCCTCTGTCTCTTAGGCGAAGAGTCTTATTTGGTAGATCTTGTGTTTCATCTAGGAAATTCCATGAGTTTCTATTCTTGCGATGTTCTCTTTGGTTGTGTAGGTGTGGTTTTTGGTACATCAATTACAGTAGGAGGTGGACTAATAACCTTCTCAACTTCTGGAGGTGGAAGGGTTGCAAGAGTAGTGCTCACCAATCCCAAAGAACTTTCTGTCATCTTCTTTCTTACCTCTTTCATCTCCTCCTTTTTTATACCTACCTTGGCTGCTAGATCATATACCAAATTTTCTAATTTTCTCTTCCTTGCATCTCAAGTTTATTCTAACCTTATCTTCATATAATTCTCTTCATAGATGCCCCATCTTTCTTTGGATGGATCAATTTATGAGGATAGAATATGTTCTACTTGCATGGTCAAGACCTCAGAACTAATTTCATATCCCATAGGATAAAACCACTTCATCCTAGGTTGTACTGCCTCAAATAAAACACAATTAGTTTCAACCATGAAACAAATTATATCCTTATATTTTTCTACCAATGCCTTAGGGATCCTCATTCTTTCCTTTATCTATATCTGCAAGATTTTTATCATCCCAAATAATTCACCATCAACCCATGTAGTGTTTTTTCTTCTATAGCTCCATGTGATCATAATTCTAGTGGGTTCGTTGTCCTTCCAAGGTCTAGGGTGCATACTAGGAAATCTATGTACAATATGAATATAAATGTGTATCAATAGAGACCCAAACCTGAATGATTTTGATTTATCCTTCCTAATTTGCTTCACATTCTACAAAAAACTAGTGCTCAAGTATTTTGCAAAGGTTATAATTAACATTTTTTTCACTATTCTATATGGTATCATAATCACTCCTGCACTTACCGAGTTAGTTGGTCGACTATTGTAATGTAATTTGTATCCAAGAATCATTGAAACTTATCAAACATATTGTTTAAATATGTCATTAATGGTCATCACTCTCTTCTCCCATCATGAATGCGTTAGGGTTTCCACCTATTTCTTTGTGTTCTTCTCTGTGATAGGGATAACACCAAAGTTATCCAAACTTATTATACCATGAATTAAGTCACTACAAATCTTCACTGGCTGATCTCCAAGACAAATGAACTAGTTGTGAACTCCACTCAGAATGATATTAATCCATTCATCTTCATAAAATTCCTAGAGTTTAGTCATTCTCATTTTACTAAGGTTCTCAAGATGTGCGAACTTGGATTTCATCTTACCATTTGCTCCAATCATGTCCTTCATCTCTTTATGGATCTCAAAGTCTCCCAAAGACTCATACTTATAGTGAAGGTAAGAGCTAATGTATTTGACATGTAGAATGTTGTAGGGTGTTTGTGAAAATGCACCTTTGAGATAATCTTAAGTTGATTTGAATGGATGTTTCTTGAATCTATATCTAGGCCTTTTGATGACATCAAAAATCAACAGAGTGAATTTATGCTTCAATCAAACACTCAACAACCTTTCTTCTTTTCGTCTCTTAGCTCAAATCCCTATTTTCCTTAGGCTCTATTCTTAGAATGATGTTTAGAAAAGTTATTTTTACTGACCTTATACTTCACTGTGTAAAGTAATGACATAATTCCCAATAAACCCATCTCTGCATATAATCCAGTCGATTAACAATCTGATGATCAAAGGATATAAATTGTAAAGCTATGCGATCATAGATATATGTTCTATAATATTTCCACATACTCTCCCTAATCTTGCAAGAGCTTACTCCTCATAATTAGGGGCTAGATATATTTATGATGTTTCCTTACAATGCTCCTCCTAAGGCCATTCTTTTCCATCTAGGTTGTTGTGGAAATGTTCACATCAGGTAAAGTCTCAGTAGCATTTACTAAATCTCCCTGAACCATTTCCTCACTTGATCCCTTTACCTTCCATACCTTACCATTCTTATAAACTTCTGCAATGACTATTAAATTCTTTTGCAATACTCTTAACATCACCAGTACTCTTCTTTGTATCAATAGGTGGAGGACCACTTCTTTTCTAAGTTATATTGTACCTACAAAAATTTTCTATGTGTCTTGGATTATGAAATTTGTAGCATGTAGGAGGTGGTTTATTCTAATTAGTCTATAACTTACAATACTTTTCAATGTGCCCAAATTTATTTCATTTGTAACATGTGATCTTAGCTTTTGTTCCTTCCCTATTGTAATCTTTCTTGATTCTTGATTGTTCAGGTTTCCTACATTCTACCTTCTTGTGTCCTAATGAATTACAATTAAAACACTATCCAGTAAAGGGTTTTTATGGAGTTTTACCTCTGCATTCTCTCTTCATTTGTGCAATATTGTTGCATCCAAAATATCTACCTCTGAAAGGTCTGATTTGATCTTTAGGTTCTTTAAGAGTAGGTCTTTCTCCATCAGTCTTTACTTCTGATTTCTCTTCCCGAGTCTTTGAACATTCGGCTTCATTGAAGCCAACTCCAGTCATATCTCCTTTAGGTTTCTGTCTATCTCTTTGTTCATCAATTATCACTTCTCATATAAAGTTTTTCAAGATATTTCTTAGCTTAGAAAAATTATCCCTTTATGATCTGACTATATTTCTCTAATTCTAGATATTTGTTCTTGTAGCCATCAAGTTCAATCTTCATTTGTACCATTTGAATATTACTTTCTTTTAAGGTTTCTTCAATTTTGTTTCTTTCATCATTTACCTATTTAATCTCTTTTTCAATTTTAAAGTAAATAGTTTCATGATCAAGCTTCAAAGTATCTTTCTTTTGTTCAATCTATTTTATCTTATCTAAAGTATCATTGTCTGAATCCTCTTTTATCTTATCCATAAGATCTTGTCTCTGACTCCTGGATAGTTCAAGTTGTTCTTTCAATTTCTTGATGAAACCTGCAGCTCTTCTCAATTTGAATCTCAAGTCACCATTCTTTGCTTTAGCTTTATCAAGGTCTTCATGTTTTACTTCAAATTTTTCTTCCAAACTTTTAGAATCCATCTTGATCTCCCTTAAGTTGGTAGAATTTCTTTCCAAGGGCCAATAGCTTTGATACCAATTGTTAGGATTAAGTAATACTAAGAGGGGGGTGAATTAGTATTACAACACTTTGAACTTAAACTTAATAAATTCCAACTTAACCAAATAATTGCTGAAATGAAAAGAACATAAACAAAAAACACACGACTCATAACACTATGAATTTGTAGTTGAGAAAACCCTGACCAATGGAAAACCCTAGAGAGGATGGTACCCACAAATATGTACTAAAAGTATTATGTCCCTGTTAGGAGACCAAGCCCTGTTAGGAGATAATTATTACATTAGAACATTTCCTTGTTAGAGGAATAAAAAAAACCTGTTAAAGGTATATTGAGCTCATTGCTAATACAATAAAAAATATGATTCTATTACAATGATTTATCAGAAATGAACAATACAAGCATTTGCTATGCTTAGGTAGTTCCAGTTGTAGCCCGTATCACCATATATCTGATTGTGACATCAAAATGCATTTATCTATTCACATCCATACATTCCATCACATACCATACTATATCCATACTTCACTTCTCAAAAATCTCTTCCTATATATACATGATTATATGTCCAGTCAGCTTCTAATACATCACAAAATAGAGTTAACACTTATAAAAAAAGAAAATACCAAGTCCACGGTCATACACTATGAAAAAAATAGGTAATCCTCAATCCAAATACAACATATCATGTTTGGAATTCGCATTATACTCCCTCAATCATCGCAACCTTTCATCTGTCATGTCTTACTATTACTCTATCTTCTCATGTCTTCAACATATTGTAACTTACCACGATCAATGTCAAATCACAAGAGATATTAACTAAAGGTTATATACATCCAAAAATAGCTTCTCCTATGCTAACATGTCTTCATTCATCATATAATGTATTTTCTGACCCAAACTATACTTCTATACTCTCTAATTCTACTTTCTGGACTTAGTCATTTTGCAAGCTATAACTTCAAAACAGTGTTTTACACCAAGTGATCATCCATACCAGATGTGTTGCCATAAATGAAAACCCTAAAGTGTTCCAGAACACTCCTGAATGAACCACTTGCCAACACATTGTTAGAGTAATAATATATTTCACTTATTAATTAAATCATTATTGATTTAATTATTAAGACACCTTATTCACTTATTAATTAAATCATTATTGATTTAATTATTAACTCACCTTTTTTATCTCTAGTTTACTTAAGCTAAACTTTAGGCATGTTATAATTAATTATTTTATTAATTATTCATGCAACCTAGGTTTCTCCACATTTTGGTGTCTGATATCCTTTATAAGGATTGATCTCTTTGTATTTTATAAATTCTCATTTTTCCATTATTATTGAATCAATTGAGTATGTTTCCTCTTCCACAGATCTATTATTTCTGGCCTCCGTAGCTTTTTCTTCTCTCTTTCTATGAAATGTGTTTGCATGCAGGTGATTCTTGGAAAATGTGGGGTTGAGTTTTTCATTAACTCCAATATGGTATCAGAGCTCTAGATCTTCATGCCCCTGTTCTCTTCATGATATATTTGGCCTTGTTCTTCTAATCTGTGTTTTCGAGATGTTTTTGTCTTAGATTTTGGTTTTTTTATTTGTTTTTTTTTTTTGGGGGGGGGGGGGGTTTTTTTTTGGNGGGGAGTTATTTTTTGGAGCACTTTGGGAAAAATTGACATTATGGCTGCATCTAGAAGGCCCAAAAACCCCTATTTTCATATAAGGCATGTCCAATTTGGACATAGTTGAAATCTGGGCCCTCTTTTTTGTGTGCACGACCTTAGCACACTTTTTGAGGAAAAAATACCTCAGTTTTCATGTCGCCTCAGTTTCATGCTACTATTTTTTTGAGAAAAATTAATTAATTAATTAATTATTATTTTTTTTGCATGGCAATTTGGGTTCTTGGTTCTCTTCTTGTTTTGGAGCAGTCTCTGGTTTTTTGCTTGTATCTTCAGGAAATAGAGGTAGTTTTGGCAAAATAGGATATCGTCAGAAAGACAGTTTCAAGCCCGACCTGATTTTATAGGTTTGGATTTCTGATTTTTCTATTTTGCAACCTCTTTTCTAGTCTAAGTTAGGGTTCCTTTTTGCACTTCGGGAGCCATATCTTGCTCATTTAGACTTTGTTTTTTGACTTCCGCATGGCATTGGAAAGATAGTTCTATGCTATATCTTATTTTATGGGTATCACACCTAGAATATTCTCTAGGAACGTTTAATTCATCTTTTTACATTTTTGCAATGTGGTAATTGTCTTGGTCTTTTCAGGTCCTGGGATCGTTTTCATTACATGGGGTGACTCCCTATTAGTTGTTATTCATGTTTCTATAGATTTTGGTCATTCTTAGATATTGTAGACATTTTTTTTACGTATTTCTTTTTTTTCAAACTCACTGAGATAAAGTGTGATCTATTGCATGCTTGGGATCTTGGACTTTTTAATGTCTTTTTGTACTTGCACTACATTATAAAGTGCCATGGGGGGTTGCTTTACCATTGTCAATTGAGTGTTCCTTTCAAAAAATTAGCCTCATGATGTGTGTGAAGAGAGTGATCCTTCCACGACACCATCCTTTATATGTGTTTGTACTTTCTATTGCACTTTCTATGTCCCTAGTTCTTCATCATGAGGTTATTCTTCATAGTCTGCTTCAGTGTACCTGTCATGTCTCTCACTGCGCAACATTATAGGGGTATCTATTGGCCCAATGTTAAGATAATGTAAAGGTTATATTCAGAGAGGGGAGGGGTGAATCAGTACCCTTAAAAAAAATTTAGTTAATTCCTTGTAATCACTGTTCTACATAAACCGACTGAGTATATTGCTTATTCCAATCATATAGTATCAATATTGAAATGTAAATTCATGTAAAATAAACATAACACATACATGAAATGAATTACACATGACACTAGTATTTTGGTATCATGGAACTATGGTGGGGATGAGACCCACAAAACTTCACTAATCCAGTAATAAAGGTAGCTTGTTAAAGCTTTACAAAATGATCACTTATGATGATCTTACCCTATTAAGAGTAACAAAAAGTCGACTAGATCTATCTCATGGGAGGATTTAGCAACACAATACATTTGTGCACTCGGTTAAGAGATTTACAATAAGATTGTTAATTCTACTCTATTAAGAGATTTAAGTATCTATTACAATTCTTAGAGAGTAACAAAAAGTTGATCTGGAGCTATATTTTCATCACATTTTGATGGAGCAAGAGCGGGAGGGAGGAGGAGGAGGATAAAGGATGGAAGAAATAAATTTGAATTTCAAAACTGGAGGAAAGATGGGAGCTGATGGATCTACTGTGGGATCTATGATAAAAGAAGTAGAGAATGCTATTAGATCTATGGAAAAAGCTGGAGGATCTACGATGGTACTGTTCAGCAAGGATAATGGGTCAGAAATGGTGCTAGAGGAAAAAAAATCAAAAGATTTGAATGTTGGGGGTGAATCATCTCAAGGTAAGTCACATGTTCCTTCTGCTAATATGGGGAAAGGGAAATGAGCGAGTCTCTTTGGTATAAAACCCTCGGGCAAGTCCTTATTCTCCAAAGTGAATATCTTAACAAATCCACTGAAAGGAGAGTTTGGTATTGATATACCAGATCTGTTAGTGGACCATATGGTTTCAATCATGGCTTCTACTTTAGTGCACAAATTTTTGGGCCCAAGACTGAATATAGATTTAGTCAGATCCTTTATGGACAAGAAATGGAGGCTAAAAGGTCAAGTTGATATAGCAGCTATGCCTAAAGGTTTTTTCTCCTTTGAATTCTCAAATGGGGAAGACCTTTCTAAAGTTCTGTGTGGGGGTCCCTAGATGATGGGATGCCTCTGGAATATTGGCATGAATACATTATGATCTATATAGTAGGTGCTTTTGGGGAGCTTCTATCTATATAGCAGGTGCTTTTGGGGAGCTTTTATCTATAGATCCTATGACAGAAGCTGGAACAAGACAAGTTTACGCAAGGATTTGTGTTAACATTCAGTAGAATGTAGATCTTCCTCAGGTAGTAACCCTGAAATTGAAATTGGGCTCATGGATCCAAGAGTTTGAATATGAATATATGTTTTTTGCATGCTTTATATGTAAGAAATATGGTCACTGGGCCAAACATTGCCCCCAGAAGCCTCAAAAGGAAAAGAAGGACCCGGATCAAAACAAAGGACAAAGAATGGAATGGAAAAAAAATAGAGGAAACAAATATTATCCCAAAAATACTGAAAGGAAATAGGTATCAGATGGATGAAATCATGTATAAAAATATAGATGAGAATAATAAGGAGAAAAAAGGGGAAGTTGTTCAAGAAGTTGTGAAGCAAGTTCCCAAAGAAAGGACAATTGAGGTCACAAGCCAGAACATAAATGCAGAAGAAAAAGGGGAACTTGTCACAGGAGAAACAAAATAGAAAGAATCAAGGATAGAAGAAAATGTGACTCCTTCCAAAGGAGAAGAAAAATAAAGGTACTCTAAAGAAGAGGAATTTTCGGAAGAAAAAGAAAATAAAACAAAACAAAGGTCAAAGGAAAAATAGGAGAAGGAGAATGACTTGACTAGGGGAAGGAAAATAGACTCTCCAACTGATCCAAATCAGAATGATAAAAAAAAAAAGAAGAAAGATGTAGATGTAGAGGATAAGGAAAAATCTTGGTCAACTGTGTGATACTCAAAGAAGGGATCAGGTAAAAAAGGCCCAAAATCCCCTGAAGGAAACCACTCTACTTATGAAATGAACTCCTAGCTCAAGAAAGAAAGCTGAGAGCTCCTTAATGGGGAAATCGATAAAAAATAATGGAGGTTGTTGGTGCCCAAAAATTCTAAATTGGATTTCCTATGAACTTTCCAATCCAATTCTTGGAAACCCAAGTGATTTGGCCAACTAACAAGTCACAACCAAAGCAAGGTTGGAACTTCTGCAATTCTGGCTCTGCAAAACCAAGGCTGGTAGGCCTATACCTTGACTTATCCTTCAAGTCACAAGGCTTTTTATAGAAGATAAGAAATACTTTAACCTTCTCTCTCAAGTATGGAAAGGAACTTGAAAGAAATCTAACTGAAAGCAATATATCATGAACTATAAACTAAAATACTTTAAGTAATTGAAAGAATGTTTAGTAAATGTGTATGTAATTTGAAATGAATAGATAGATAAGATATCTTAAAACTATAAACAATGAACTG
>MU224666.1:2382317-2398002 GCA_018584345.1 Thuja plicata
CTTTCACACCTTTTTAGGGTGAAAAGACACAACTCTTATTACAAATTATTTTGAAAAAATAATAAAATAACTAAAAAATAACTACCTAACTTTCGGATTTGGCTTTGGTCAAAAATCCAAAACACCTTGTGAAAAGCTAATATTTTTGCTGGAGATAGTAAATTGGATTTTCCGAATTGGGTCATTTTTATATTTATAAAATTTGACCATCTTTATCATCTGTCGAAATCATCTTTGTAACAGGTCTAAATTCTAGGATTTTCTGAAGGCTTTGATTAGTTAGTTCTATTTATTTGTGTTATAAAGCTTCCTTCATTTGATCCTTTTTTTTTATGGAGAAACATGCTTCTTGATAATGGATTGGGACTTCTAAATTATCAAAAATTAGGGTACCACTAGAGGTCAAAAACTAGGAGTCTTTACAAGACAACATAAAGCAGATATAGGAACTCCAAAACCAGAAAAAAGAAAGAAGATCAGAGAAAACTCAAAGGGAAGAGGAAGAAAAACAAAATATTGAAGATGGAAAATAATTCACTATCCATGAGGTTTTTTCTCCTATCCTTAAATGAAGATTATTTCATGGAACATTCGAGGACTCAATGGTCCTCACAAGAAAGATGTGGTTAGGAATTCAGTTAGAGATTCTAAACTGGATATTCTTTTGATTCAAGAAACTAAGATGATCAAAGATAAAAATAGAGAATTTGAAATTTTTAAAAAATGGGAAATGTTTTGGTAGTAGTTCTGAAGGGGCTTCTAGAAGATTGACAATATTCTGGAATCAATCTTTCTTTGACTGTCAGCTCCTAAAAGAGGAAAAAAATTTCTTAGCAGCTAAAGTCCAGAGCTTAAAGGATAATTTCTCTTGGATCCTTATAAATTTTTATGCTCCCAACACTAAATCTAGAAGACTTAAGCTTTGGAAGAAGTTGCATGATCAAATGGAAATTAGTCTGGAAAATAACTTTCTTATAATGGGAGACTTTAATACTCCCTTAAAGAAGGAAGATAAAATGGGAGGAAATTTATCTCAAGTGGAAAGTAGGGTAGATTTGACAGATTTCATTATTAATGAAGGATTGCTGGATGTTGATCTAGAAGGGATTAACTATACTTGGTCTAATCGTAGGGTGGGAGCTGATCTTATTCAAGTTAATCTTGACAGGGTACTAATCAATCCAGAATGGTATACTAAGTTCTCATGTGCCCTCTCTTCCCTCACCAGTATTGGATTGAATCATTTTCCTATATCCTTTAATGTTCTTCCTTTCATAGGCATAATAAATTCTCCCTTTATATTTGAGAAGATGTGGCTAGATCACCTTGATCTGGAAAATAAAATAAGGGATTGGTGGAATATTAAGGTGGAAGGAACATCAATGTTCAAAGTGGTCAATAAACTGTCTAATGTGAAATCTAATGTCAAATATTGGAACAATAATGTCTATGGTGACATCTTACAATCCAAAAATAAAACCCAAATGGACTTGAAAGAAATCCAGGAGGAAATTCAAAGGAATGGCCTAACTGAAAATCTGAGAACCCAAGAGAATGTTGTCCTTGTGAATTTTCATAATATTATAGCTAAAGAGGAGACTTTCTAGAGGCAGAGATCCAAATAACTTTGGTTGAAAGAAGGAGATAAGAATACCATATTTTTCCATCTTACTTCTCTTAAATACATGGCAATAACCATAATCCATTCCTTGTGTGCTACTAAAGGTAAAATTAGTAAAGAAGAAGAAATAAGGGAAAAAATGATGGGGTACTTTGCGACCTTGTTATCTAAAGATCAAAGTCTTAACTTAGAACACCAAATAAAATTAATTTCTTTGATTCCTTGTAAAATGGATCATTCATCCAATGTTCTCCTAAAAGAAATTCCTTCAGATATTGAAATCAAGAAGGCTATTTTTCTTTTGAAGGAGAGAAATATCCAGGTCCTGATGGGTTTCAGATGTTTTTCTTCCAGCAGTTCTGGAGCATCACTGGGAAAAATGTTTGTTTAGTGGTAAAATATTTATTTGGAACTAAATCTATCCTTAAGGAACTAAATTCTAATTTCATAGCTCTCATTCCTAAAAAACCTGGAGCTGATACGGTTGATGGCTTTAGACCAATAAGTCTTTGCAACTCCTTATACAAAATCATCTCAAAGGTCATTACTACTAGACTTCTGAGATTATTGCCTAATCTGATCTCTCCTCAACATAATGGTTTTGTTGTAGGAAGACAGATCCTGGGCTCTATTATGGTGGTGCATGAGAGTATTCATTATCTTCATGCATCTAAAAAATAAGGATTATTGATGAAATTGCACTTGTCAAAAGCCTATGACAGAGTGGAATGTTCTTTTCTGTCAAATATCCTTAGGTCTTTTGGATTTGATAAAGATGTGATAATAATAATATTGCAATTGGTGTCTATTATGACTTATTATGTGCTTGTTAATGGGGGATCTTCCAATTTATTCCATCCCACAAGAGGTCTGAGACTAGGTGATGCAATTTTCCCCATTCTCTTTTCCATTATGAGGGAAAGCCTTAGGAGATACATCAATAGTATGGTTATAATAGGTCAGATTTTTGGTCTCCTACCTTCCTCTGCTCTGCAAAAATGTTCACATGAACAATTTGTGGATGACACTACCATGATGGGGGAAGCCTCTGTTAAGGAAGCAAGGAACATGAAAAAGGCTTTGAATACTTATACTAATTCTTCTGGTCAATCTATTAACTGGGAGAAGAGTTCCCTTTTTTTCCACAACACTCCTGAAGAAAGACAAAGGAAGATCTCTACCATTTTGGGTTGCAAGATTGGGAATCTTCCCTCTTCCTACTTGGGACTCCCTCTATGTCATAAGCTAGATGATTCTTTCTAGAATGGTATCCTTGACCATTTTCACAACAAGCTGGTAGGATGGAAAGGAGCTACTCTAATTCAAGCTAGAAAAGTTTAGCTTCTAAAATCTACTCTTCAAAACCTTCCAGTCTATGCACTCGGTCTCTTCAAAATTCCTCAGAAGTTTGTAGAATTGATTGAAAAAATTTAGAAAATATTTCTCTAGTATGGAGTTGAAGAGTGGAAGAGGTTAAGTCTGGTGGCCTGGGAGGTGGTGTGTAAACATAAGAATTTTGGAGGGCTTGGTATCAGAAGCATTAAAAATACTTATAAGGCTTTGCTGGATAAATAGTGTTGGAGAATCTTTGAAGAGGAGAAGGATGGAATGCTATTATCAAGAGAAAATACCATCTGAACTCTTTGGAGGATATGCTAAGGAACCCTTTGGATATCACAGGTTCTTTCATTCAGAACAACATTAGGAAATGAAGGGACCTGATTAGAAAAGGGATAAGATGGAAGCTGGGAAATGGCAGGAAGATAAATTTCTGGAATGATAACTGGCTGAAGGAAGAATTTCTTAATCAGAAGCAAGAATGGATGCCAGTGATTCTGGACTATAAAGATATTATTGGGGAAAAGGTTTCTGATTATTGGATCAATGAGAAATGGGTCGACCTTAGCTCCTTTGATGAAAACCTCAATTTGGTCAACACAAATCTTAATTTTTAGTTTTTAAGAGAAAATGAACAAGACTCTTTGATTTGTGGTCCAGAGGAAAATGGAAAATTTTTGGTCTCTTCAGCTTCAGCCCTTCTCTTCTCCCAAGAAGATCACCCTATCAGTTATCAGGTATGGAAAAATAAGCTAATACCTAAAATTAACATGTTTTTTTGGCTCCTTGTTCAGAAAAAAATTCTTACAATGGATAATCTTTGTAAAAGGGGATTTAGTATGCCTAACAGATGTATTCTCTGTTGTTCTAAAGCTGAAAATTATAACCATCTTATGATTCATTGTACTTATACATGTAAAGTGTGGAACTCTATCTTCAATCATTTCAACCTGGATTGGGTGAAACCTAATAACTTCCAAGACATGGTAAAATAATGGAATCGCCCCTTTAATGGTAAAGAAACCAAAGAAATTTGGAGGTTGTTTCTTCCTCACTTCACTTGGAGAATCTAGAATGAGAAAAATAACAAAATATTTAGAGAAAAAATCTCATCCTATGAGATTGTCACCAATAGAATTTGCAAAAGTTTGCTGGAAAATTTCAAAGGTTATCTCCCTAGAGACTCCCCCTGTAAGAACACTCAAATTTTAAATGATATTATTAATAGGAAAAATTAGGGGCATAAAGAAAAGGATTTAAATTTGAGGGAAAACACAAGATGGTCTGCTCCTTTGACTGGCTGGGTCAAAGGTAACTTTGATGAGGCAGCGAAAGGTAATCCAAGAAGAGCTGGAGTGGGAGGAATAATAAAAGAATCTTGTGGAAATTTTCTGGGAGTTGTTGCAGCCCCTCTGGGAGTTCAGAAAAATCATGTGCTGAAGAGATGGCATCCATTCAATTCATTATGATGGCTAAAGAAATGGGTTATTCAAATTTTTTGTTGGAGGGAGACTCATTAAACATAATAAACTGTATTAATGGTAAGAATGAGGCTTCCTAGAAAATTAGCCACATAATTGATAAAATTAAATCCTTAATGCTTCTTTTAAAGAAATTCACATAACCCATGTGGTTAGGGAAGGAAATAAGCCAGCGGATGGCTTTGCTAATGTGGGGGTTCAAATTGACATCATTCAATCATGAAGAGGGGAAGCAGATCTAAATATGGAGATTTTATGTCTTATTAGGTACGATAATATTAACCACATTGAAGGCTCAATTAATAAACATAATTAATAATGAGTAGATCACTTAAGATTAAGAGTGATGATAGCTGTCAGTTGAGGGATGTGAGATTCATGAAGAATGTGACTTCACACAATTTGTGGGTTTTAGCTAGCACTTTGAAACAAAAAATTCACAACAGTCTTGCACTTCTGCCCATTCACTCTTTGAAAGTTTAGAACTCTTTGAGTATAATGGGTGGTGGTCTAAAGAGGGAGGAGATGATGGACTATACAAATTGGAAACAAAATAATTTTTTTTGGAAGAGGCTGAAGAAAGGTGGTGTGACCCAGTATTTGGAGAAGTTGCATGGATGAGACAAAGAAATAACTAAAAAATTTGCAGACTATGAGCATAATTTCATAAATTACAGGTCTTTCCTATGAAGGAATGAATTTTTACAGGGATGGAGGATTATGTGGACATTAACAAAATTAAGAGTCACTGGGTTAACATTTTAACTGTGATGATCGAGTATTTCACCCTGGATGGTCGCTACTCCAAAATTTACAACCTACATTTTATACTTGCAAATCATTTTAGGCATAACAAAAAGGTATCATTTCCCTTCTATCTTTTGAGCTCACTGAATAATAGTGTCACGGAGCATAGGAAAAAAGAGAGAAACCCAGTGCTTCATGAAGGGCTTATTTTGTTAATTTTAGAATACACCAGAAATCAAATCCTGGAACCCATTCCCAAAAGGGTTAAAGGGAATGCTAAGAAAGTTAAGCTGGATAGTAAAAATGAGAACCCAAAGAAAAGGGTAAGGAGCAAGAAAAAGGTGAATCTAGAAAGGTAGGAGGAGATTGAAGACCAAACCCTCTATATTCAGGGTAATGAAGAAGAGATTCAGGAAGAGGATAAGGAGGAAACGCTCGTGACATAAGAGGAATCTCAAGAGATAAATGAGGAGGCTCTGGTGAATGATAAAGATGAACAGGTGAATAAGGAGGAAACCTAGATAAATGAGGAGGAAATTCCCTTGAATGATGATGATGATGATGAGAATAGGGGAAATGAAGCCTACAATCAAGAAGTGGAAAAATAAGAAGAAGAAGAAGAAGAAAAAGATGGAGATGACAAGGGGGATAAAAATGAGGAAATGAATGATGGTAAGGACAAGGAGGAGTAGATAGAGTAGCCAAATTTGAAGGTTGGTAATAGGAAAAAGAAAAGATAGGGCCCTGATCACAAAACTATGGTAGGGTTTGAAATCAATGATAGAATTCCAAAGAGCAAGGAGGATCATGAGGCTAGCATGGAGAATTGGCTCAGTGAAAAAATGAAGAACATAAAGCAACACCTAAATGAAATGCAAGAAGATATGGAGCCCTTCAAAATCAAGCTGGAAGAAATGGAGAAGGATCTGCTGATTAAGGTAAAAAATAACAATAGAGATGATGAGATTACAACCAGAGTCAATGCTCTTGTGGAAGAAAAGCTGAAAGACATGAAAAATTAGATCAGCCACAATGAGCATATGATAAGTATTATTCTCAAGAATAGTAACATAGGGCTTAAAGTATTTGTTCAAAATCTCAATGTGTTATGCACTTACTTGGAGAGTAGTCTGCTGGAAAATACTACTATCACAATTGATGACAAAGCTAGGAGCTCGGGCCCAGGTACCAAAACCTGAAGTGGCATTAAAAGGAAAGTTTCAGAGATTTCAAAAGAGATGAAAGTGATAAAGGAGTCCATTGATAAAATGGAAGACATGTAGAAAGAGGTTGAGGAAGCCTATGAAAGTATGAAGTAGTTTTTATCTGTTCTGGTAACTACGCTGGAAGTTGTGCTAGAAACTGTGTCTTTTTGGTAGTTTTTTGTTTTCCTTTTTTTGGGTTTTGGGTGTTCGTTGGGGTACTAATTTTTTATTTATAGAAATATATCTATGTTTGTATGGGATGATGATTCTTATCTCTAGTAATATATTGTAAAAGGTTTTGGGGTCCTTTCAAAACCTATTTTTACCTTAATCAAAAATAGAAAGTTGATCTGAAACTTATACAATCTCAAAATTGTTGATACAGATCCATTAAGTTCATACATAACATATCACCTCAATGTGAATAATAGTACCTTATGCTCTATTCTACTCGGTAGCCTTGCCTTAGTTCTATAAACTGATTTCTACAATGTGACCATCTTTGTCCTTGAATCCCTTGTCTGATCTCTGATGTCTGTAGTATGGTGGCTACTTGATCATTGATTAATCAACATACATTACATAATTTGACATCTATATAGTTATATATAAAAATATATGACCTAATTAGGGTTCAAAATTTACATCCATACCCTAAGATCAACAGTTAAAAAATTTACATTGATCAAATAAACATAGGAGACATAAACAATAAAAACTGGAAATCTATAATTAATGTCCTCCTCGATTGTGTAAACCGTTATCTAGTTCAGATCAATTTTTTTTACTTAGATTATTGTGCCATAAAAAACTTTCATGTGGATTTTGTTCCACTCAATTAATGTTGTTCCTCAGTGCTCGGTGTATACTATGTATCTCAATTAAAATGGTGCTCGGTTATGCTTTGTAGCTCGGTGTTGTTTGTGCTTGGTATAGTTTGTTTAATTGGGTATCACTGTACTCAGTTAACTTTGAATGTGACCAATGCTCTTGGTTAACTCTACACTTTGGTGATATATACTAACTTTCTTGTGTTGACTCTATCACCAACTGTCCATTATGTCAGCTTGACAACTAATGACAACTTCAATGTGCAATTGGAGTAACAATCTCCTCCTTTGGCATTAGTATCAAAAACTTAGTATTGTACATAATATACTTATATATAATGACTTCCCCTTTTTACATGCTCCCTCTTTGTATATACTTGGTATATGTAGATGAACATCCTGATTATACATATGTATCCCCTTTTACAATGCATATATAATACATATCTTTCCCCCTTTTTTGAAATTAATGAAAAAGGTGTAGAACTTACAGTTTGTCAAAAATATTGGGATGTGTATTCTTTAGAGTTTCCAATAATGTCTCCCATTCCTCGTTTAAGTGTTTGAGGGTAAGTAGCTCTAGTTGCAGCTGGGCATGCATATCATATATGTGGTTTGTTAATGATAAATCTAGGGTGGAAATGATATTATTTGCCATAGTCACATGTTCTTGCATCATTACTAAATTCAGTAGTAACGTTGCTTGGAGCTCGGTTACTTGTTCTTGAATTTGTTCCTCTTATTTCTTTAAGTCTTATCTCAACCACTGGTTCTGAAGTATCCTCTTATAATGCAAATATAATGCATTTGGCTCGATTGATAGACTATGTGCACTAGCATGTAGATCTCGATCTATTTTCTTGAGTTTTTCACTAATCTCGATAGTGAAATGGTCTAGTGTGCATAACTTTTTTAAAATAGTAATGGCTTCGGATATGATAGTTTCTATACCATTTACTTATTCTAGTAGAGTTACCTTATGTACTGACACTGCCTGGCTGATCTTCTCTGTAACCTTGTATTAGATCTTCTTCTCTACTCTTTCTTCTAGCTTTTGCTTGGAATCAATATCAGGATTATAAATGGCCTCTATGAGAAGTTCATTTTTTTTCTACTATAGGGGCTCATTCATAGATTTTAATATTCGGTAAAACTTGCATTAATATCTCCTTTACCTTTTCTAGTACTTCTGCATGCTTTGCTTCTAATCTAAGCTTGTCTTGTGTAGCTTTTCTGGTGCATAGTTCACCATATTTCTTCAATATTTCAAAATCAAGTGTTTTAGGATCCCATTCAGGAATCTCTATGATTTCATCCAAGGTAACTAAATCCTTGTTTCCTTTCTTCTTCTTCTTCTTCTTACCTTGACTACTTGAAGACAGTGATAGAGCTAGAGTAAGCTAAGCCTTTTTCTCAGTTTTTGACTTACTTGTTTGGTACTCAGTGTGAGTACTTGTTGGGGTGTCTCGGTAATTGACCTTGAGTCTGTAGTAGAGGTATCTACTATTTTATCAACTGTCTCGATGTTACCTTCACCTTTTTCTTCTATAGCATCAGTGGTATCTTTTTGTGTATCACCTTGTGTCATCCCACCACTATGCTCAGTGTCCTTACTGTAATCTACACCCTTATCTTTATTTTTATCTATGAATTTCTCAAGTGAATTTTTTTGTGCTTCGGTTTCTATCTCTATTTCCTTAACCAACATAAGAATCTGTCCTGATATGCTTACTTGGGTGACCTCTGATGTATTGTGTTCATCCATGGTCTTGGTTGCACCGATCAACTCATCTTCTTTGACCTGATAATATAGATTTCCTTATGTTACCGTACGCCTCTCTCTGGTCCCCACAACTTTCCAAAGGCAGGGGTTAGTAGCAAAGGTTCAGAAATGAATGCAAATCAAGTATGTAATGATTACTAAATGAATAACAGAAACATGAGCAATCAAATGTACAAGAAAGAGAAAGGAAGACAAATAAATGCAAACCCCACGATGCTTGAAGCTTCTATTGTTTCTCTCTACTCCCTTTGAAACGTTGTTCTTGATGCTCAGTATTGGCGGGGCAGCGTCTATGACTTGAGAAGCGTCGATAATTTGATAATTGAAATGTGTTTGTGTGATCGCAAGATGACTTGAATGCTAGAATAAAACCGGTATAGTAATGGTGCACGAGAGATTGAAATCCTAGATCCTTCAAATGGTTATGAAAGGTTTATTATATAGGAATTGGTGATGGAATGAACGGTTGAGTTCAATCCCAGAGATGGGGAGAAGAACAGTTGAGATCAAAAGGAACAGGAGAGGTCCTCAGTAAACTCCACCTCTTCATTTGGTAAAGAGGAGATAGGTTTTGGTTAACTAAAGAGCTAATTATGAGTTGCCTTTTTGAATTGAAGAGGTGGGTGAAGTTACCCATGTGGATTGGAGAGATGGGTGGAGTAACCCATGTGATGTAATTGGAGTTATCTCTTTGAAGATAAATGATTATTTAATTCATTTATTTAATAATTGTTTTCAACATATGAGATAATTGAATTCTTTTTAATTAATAATTTCTTTATTTGATGAAATTAAATTAATTTAATTGGAAGAATTTAATTAGTAAGTTTAAATATTTGGATTTAAATTATAGGAAATTGAGTTTAATTAATTAAATAATGATAATTAATCAATTAAAGCATAATTAATTAAATAAAATTAATTATTTAATTAATTTTGGGAATTGGATTAGATGATTTGAGGAATGAATTTAGAAGAAAATAGATGATTAATTAATGATTAAAAAACCATTAATTAATAGATGAAAATTAGTGTTTTTAATGTAAAGTCGCAAGCCTGCCCATTTTACGGTGTCCACATTTGCCCCTCTTTGATGCGATGTGACTTGTCGCAGTGTGTCAAAGATTCTTTGATTTTGCCCTAGCTTGCCCCGACATTTAATAGGTGTATTTATGCCCCTTCAACAAATTTGAGCGACAAGTCGTGAGACGAGCGTTAATTTGTTGAAACTGCAATTTGTAGAACTGGGTAGCTGACAGATCTGAAAAATAGTTTAAAATGCCCCTGTAATTGACCTTTGAAGTTTTCGGGGACTGGGAAGAAATTTCAGAGCTCCTGGGCGAAATTAGGGTTTTTGGAACCCCTATAAGTAGCCGAGAGATCACTTCATTTGTCACTTTGAAAATTTGAGCTTTGAATCTCTTGGTAAGTTTCTTTATTGTTTTCTACTTCATTTTCTTCCTTCTTCGAGCGATGGCGGGTCTTCCAGGTGTTATTCACATTTCTGATCGAGTCCGCTCATACCGTTGACCTGCTGGCTCTGGACGTCTGGTGAGTTACCTCATGTTGCGTGTCACTAATTGCATAAATTTTAGCTTTTAAATTTTGTACTTTTTTGAAAAAGTTGTTCCTTTGCCGCAATCGCCTGCAGTTTTGTTGCAATTGCGATTTGGATGCCGCAATTGCTGGTTCTAAACCGCACTTGATAAAAGTGCCACAGTTGTCTCTTTTAATTGTCACCTTTGCATTTTTTGTGCTGCACTTGTTGTTTGTGTGCCACAATTGCATAAAAGTACCATACTTGTCTATGTTTAATGCCGCAATTGACTTTTTGACACTATTTGCCTGATTTTGTTGTCAGTTATCTACTTGTTTTTGCTTCTGTTATATTCCTCAAAATCTGAAACTGATAATTTGCTATTTTTTTTGTACTCTTTGTAGTTTGTCGGATGCATTTTGCAGTGTCGAGAGTCCAGGCCAGCGGGACTCATTTACAGATTCTAGCTTTCAGAGGATGAGAGGTCGGTACTTTTGGACTTGGGTTTGTATTGGATCTGTTACATGCCTAAGATCACGACCAATAGGGGTCTGATCTCCGCTCTTGTAGAGCGATGGCATTCTGAGACCTGCACCTTCTAGCTTCCTACTGGGGAGTGCCCTGTGACCTTGGAGGATGTGTATCGCATCCTCCAACTCCCTATCCAGGGCGAGTTGGTGGAGTACTCCACTTGTACTAGTGTACCTGCTTTTTCCAAGCTCACTGGACTGCCCAGGGATCAGCTCAGGCTGGCCGGTGGTTATGACATTCCATGGTCTAGATTTGGATTGGGCTTCGATAGACTATCCACTTTATTGGTTAGTTTGATTTGTGGCATCCTTTGCCCTGATCGGCATTAGAGTGGGTTTTCTGTTGGATTTGGCAGTGTTCTTCAGAGTATGGTCTGAGACCGTACTATTTTTGCGTGGGGCCCATGCATGTTGGCACACATGAATTTTCATATGATGTACGTGGCTTACCTTGATGGTAAGTCAAATGGTTGTGGCACCACTTTGTTATAGAGTTGGGCATGGGAGCACATTGCTATCTTTTGTCTTGTAGGTGCCCATGATCTCTTGGTCGATAGGCCATATGTATATATGTATGATGGTGCTATTATTCAGACCCATATGAGTCATCTTTCTTACTGGCGACAATAGTTAGATATGATTCCATATTTTATCTAGAGACCTTATAGAGATTGTCCTATTTGAGATGGGGAGGACATCCATTCCCATTTTTTTGACAGCATCGGTACCTGATTGGCCGTGTGAGTGATCATGTGCACACGATCGATTTTCATAACAGCGACAGGGTGTTACAATAGTTCAGAGAGCAGCAAGACGTGTCTAATTCATATGCCTACTTTGCTTGGAGGTCCCAGGATGCTCGTGTATGGGGTTTTGTAGTGTCACTAGATGTTGCACGCACTGAGTTCTCAGGTTTTCTCCCTATTGCATGGACCTGGCGTTCGGCCACTGTTGATCTAGGTTTTTTTTTTGCTTATGTACTTTTTTGGCTCTATGATTTTATGCTCATACTTTGGTTGGATACTTGTATATATCTGCTCTGGTACTGATAGTAGACTTATCTTCTGCAAGTACCACTCCATAGTATGATGCTCATTAGTTTTAGCATCATCCTATAGCTTTGACAGATGTTTCACTTTCTATTCCCAGGACTATCATGCGGAGGGCTCGGTGGGTATGGCGTGGCAGGGGAGGCCATGATGGAGGGAGAGGAGGTGGATGGGGAGGGAGGGATGGAGGGAGAGATGGTGGACAAGGGGAGGTGGGTGAGATGGTGGTAGGGATGGAGGGAGGGGGAGAGGTGATGATGGGGGAGATGATCCTGGTCCCAAGTCGCTGCCCCTATTCCAATAATTGTCATCATTGCATCTTTTTTACATTTTCTGATATTTCAGAAGAGCGTCGAATGATCCAGATCACATACTATTTGGATACCGCCATGACCTCTTGATAGTGGAAGGAGTAGAGAGATTGAATAGAAAGAGACCCATAGTGTACCCAAATATTGACCATCTGGATTTGACTATGTTCCCTATTTGAAAAGAAAGAGAGCCAACAGCACCTAGATATTGACCATTTGGATACCGCTTGTCCTCTGAAATTAATCTAAAATAAAGAAATCAAGATAGAACTCCTATGCCCCTAGAGTCTATCTGGATAGCATCGTGAGATCTTGATTTCTAAAAAGGAAAAGCCAAGCAAACAAGATAGAACTCCTACGCCCCTAGAGTCCATCTAGATAGCATCATGAGCTCTTGTTTGCAACATAAAGGGAAAGACCATAGAAACCAAGATAGAACTCCAAAGCAAACTCGGAGTCCATCTGAATAGTGCTACGAGCTCTTGATTCTATAAAGCAAACAAAACACAATAAAAGAGGAGGAATGTCCAATTCTTTCCCAGGTTTAAGCTCAGATCATGGAACTATACGACTACCAGATAAGTAACAGCGCCTACCGCATTTATCCTAAATCATCATGGCCCTGAAATTGAAGTGAACATTCAATAGACAATAATCAAAGAAAAATAAGTTATGATCTATCATAGCTACTCTCCTCACATGGTGGATCCTGGAGTAGCGTAAGAACATAACCCCCAAATATAGACTGATATCTGACTGATTTGACTGACCTAGTCAACATTTTTGCATGGTTCCTCGATGCAGTGGGTTCTCTTGATTGGCTCAACTCTTTGGATGGGCTTGTTTGGCTTGTTTTGATTGATCATGTTGGCAACTGATTAAGCTATGTCAGATGGGCCAAATGCTTGTTCGCAAATCTCATGATTGTGACAATAATTATTGATAGATTTGATTGTTCTGATCATATTGGTAGCTGATCAAGATGTGTTAGATGTGCCCAATGCTTGTTTGCAAAGCTCATGATTGTGACAATTTTGATTGATAGATTTTGATTTGATCAATTTGGAAGCTGATCAAGCTGTGTCAGATGGGCCCGATGCCAATTTGCAAAGTCAATGATTGTGATAATGGATTAACTGGGCGTGCTTGCCCCTTGCTTTCTTTGATAGCCAAATTGGTTTTATTTCTTTGGGATTTTGCAATTTTTTTAATGTTTTTGATGAAGATTGATTTTCTCTTGATTTTTTACCCTTTTTTAGGATTTTTGATGAGTTTTTTTATTTTTAGGATTTTTTAGAACTTTTAGAATTGCCCCCTAGTCTAGTGGACCAATAAGTAACCATGGTTAAGTGCTTTGTGCTCAGAGGGATTCGCTCTTCAGGATATTGCTTGGATAGTCAGTCTTGCATTTTGAAGTGGGCTCAAGCCTTTAGAGCTCATTGATGGTGAAGCTGGTTTTGAACACTTGGTGCCTGTTTACCAGGTTTTCACCAAGGTACCTACTCAATAGCGCCTGATCGCTAGGTTTTCACTGAGAGAGCGATGCTATTTTCTCTTTACTTTTTTTTTTTTTGCTTTTTTTTGTTGTCGCCAAGGCGCCTGATTGCCAGGTTTTCACCAAGGTAACTTTTGTATTATTTTTTATTCTTTTGGTATTTTCTGAATATGTAGATAAATTCCTTAACCATAGAGACCTTTAAGGGTAGAACCTCTTTAGGTGCATGTTGTTGATGTAACCGGGGAGCTGATCTCCTTTTGGTGTTGCTAGTATGAATGCCCCACTTTGAGTAGAGCTGAAAATAACAAATGGTCCTAGCCAGTTAGGCTCAAATTTACCAGGTTTGACTCGCTCTGCTTGATTCTTCTGATTCTCCATGAGGACAAGGTATCCTACCTCAAATTTTCATGGCTTCACCTTCTTTTGATAGTTCCTTCTAAGGCGATTCTGATAGCCTTGTAAGTGGTCAAAGGCATGTTGCCTTCTTTCATCTAGTAACTCTAGTTCATTGAGCCTTGCTACTCTATAGTCTTCGTTAGAAACCAGGTTCTTCAATGATATCCTCAGGGATGGGATTTCCACTTTGAGGGGTAATACCACCTTTGTTCCATAGACTAGGGAGAAAGGAGTTGCCCCCGTTGGTGTTCTCACACTAGTTATATATGCCCATAATGCAAGAGTAAGTTGTAGATGCCAGTTTCTCCCTGATTCGTTCACTATTTTCTTTAGAATCTTCAAGATTGTTTTATTTGTAGCTTCGGCTTGTCCATTTCCTTGAGGGTAGTAAAATGAGGAGAACCCTTGTTTGATACGGAACTGTTCACATAGGTCTTCAACATCCTTGTTTTGGAAAGGGATACCATAATCTGTCAGGATTGTTTGGGGGATCCCGTATTGACAGATGATGTGATTAAGCATGAACATTGATATCTATTTTTTAGTGATGTAAGTGAGGGGAATTTCTTCCACCAACTTTGTGAAGTACTCTATTGCTACTATGATGTACTTGTGTCCGTTTGCTGAAGAAGGTGTTATCTTACCCACTAGGTCAAATCCCCACATTGAAAATGGTAACGGTGATGTGATGGGATTTAATTCTTGGGCCAGTGCATGGATGATTTCTCCATAAATTTGACATTGTTTACACCTTTGAACATGCTTATGTGCATCTATCTCTATTGTTGGCCAATAGTATCCCATGCAGATTATTTTCTTAGTTAAGATGTTGCCACCTCTGCGGGTTCCACATATTCCTTCATGTACCTCGTACAAAGTTTTCTGGGATTCCATGTGTAATCATCTAAAAATGGTCATCTAGACTATTAGCCCCTTTCTAGAATTATTTTCTAAAATCCTCAATTGCTCATTCTTGATAAAATCCTAGCTTTGTCATTTATTCAATTATTTTCTATGGGCTAACCATTTTATCCTAAGTCTTTATTTATTTAAAAGGAATTCCCCCCCTTTTATTAAATAAAAAAGACCCCACCTTTCCTCTTATCCTAATTTGCACAAATAAAGCATTATTCTTATTTTATAAAAAGGAGAAAGGACCTTTTTGTCTCACATGAGGCTCAAAAGACAACACTTCACTCTCATTGGAGGAGACTTGTGCACACAGATTGCTCCTCTTTGATGCTCCACCATTGATTAAATCTTTTGCCTCTTAATCTCCATGGTCCATTTTCCCTCATTTCCTATAAAAGAAGAACTCTCTCCTCATTTGCATAAGCATCTTTTGAATACTAACCTTAT
>MU224666.1:2424391-2449620 GCA_018584345.1 Thuja plicata
TGTGTTGTTTAAACAAGTTAGTACCAAAAAGGATTATTCGCAAAAATGAGAATATGTGAAACTTTGAAAAAATGAAATGGTGCTTACCAAAACTTACCCTCCTCTATCCTTGATGACTTTGATCCAACCCTGCACAAAAATCAAAAAGAATGTTAATTAAAAAGCAGATGGGCAGAAGACTTGGATCTGATATTTGCAATATTTGCTACGATTGTGGCAATCTTCTTGCAACTGTGGTAATCTTCCATCGATTGCACTTACAACTGCGGCAAAGTGTTGTTGATTGCGGTAATTAACTTGCAATTGCGGCAAAGTGCTATTGATTGCGGCATGGATCAGACAACTGCGACAGAATTATTGTGATTACGGTAAACTTCTTGCAATTTTGGTATGGATCAGGCGATTGCGGAAAAATACCAGATTTTAGAGACAAGAAAATGGATAGAATAACTGCGAAAGCCTGCAATCAATTGCGGTATTAAACCAGTCGATTGCGGCACAGTATGGGCGATTGCGGAAAAATACCAGCAATTGTGAAATAGTACAGATGTCAAAGAAAAGTGCAATTTTTAAATTTACGACCGTACGACTGTGGTTGATCAATTCATTTCTTCATCTGCAAGAGATATTTGGGCTGTTTGTTCATGTCGGGTTCACCAAAATGTACGCCTCTCTCTTTGATCCCCACAGCTTTCCAAAGGTGGGGGTTAGTAGCAAAGGTTCACAAATGAATGCAAATCAAGTATGTAATGACTACTAAATGAATAACAGAAACATGAGCAATAAAATGTACAAGAAAGAGAAAGGAAGACAAATAAATGCAAACCCCATGATGCTTGAAGCTTCTATTGTTTCTCTCTACTCCTTCCAAAATGTTGTTCTTGATGCTCAGTATTGGTGGGGCAGCGTCTATGACTTGAGAAGCGTTGAGAATTTGATAATTGAAATGTGTGTGTGATTGCAAGATGGCTTGAATGCTAGAACAAAACTGGTATAGTAATGGTGCATGAGAGCTTGAAATCCTAGATCCTTCAAATGGTTATGAAGGGTTTATTATATAGGAATTGGTGATGGAATGAATGGTTGAGATCAATCCCAGAGATGGGGAGAAGAACGGTTGAGATCAAAAGGAACAAGAGAGGTCCTCAGTAAACTCCACCTCTTCATTTGGTAAAGAGGAGATAGGGTTTAGTTAACTGAAGAGCTAATTATGAGTTGCCTTTTTGAACTGAAGAGGTGGGTGAAGTTACCCATGTGGACTGGAGAGATGGGTGGAGTAACCCATGTGATTTAATCGGATTTATCTCTTTGAAGATAAATGAGTATTTAATTCATTTATTTAATAATTGTTTTCAACATGTGAGATAATTGAATTATTTTTAATTAAGAATTTCTTTATTTGATGAAATTAAATTAATTTAATTGGAAGAATTTAATTAGTAAGTTTAAATATTTGGATTTAAACTATAGAAAATTGAGTTTAATTAATTAAATGGTGATAATTAATCAATTAAAGAATAATTAATTAAATAAAATTAATTATTTAATTAATTTTGGGAATTGGATTAGATGATTTGAGGAATGAATTTAGAAGAAAATAGATGATTAATTAATGATTAAAAAACCATTAATTAATAGATGAAAATTAGTGTTTTTAATGTAAAGTCGCAAGCCTGCCCATTTTAGGGTGTCTACAGTTACATTAGTGATTTTGATATCTGGGTGACCTAAATTGGTTAAGAGTTCAGTAATACCATCTAAAGCATCATCAACTACTATATCATCAACTTGTATTGGATCTGCACTCGGTCTAGTAGATGCAACAAAAATTATGTCCTCAGTATCCTTGTCATCCTCAGATGGATTTAGCAGTGTCTTCCATATTTTGGTGCTCTCAACATCCACTTCCATCATATTTCCTTGCAAAATATTCAAATTTCTTGCCTTCTTAGGAAATTGCTTTGCATACTTCTTCATGATATCCTATATCTCATCAACTGTGCATTCTTCCATAATAAGTGTGAGAGCTGCTTCTCTCATCTTTTTCTTGGTTTTTAGTGCATATGTCCATCTTACATATATCCTATCATATAAATCAGTTTGTATAGAAGTAGAAAAATCAACTGGAACTTGTTTCAAGTTTATCATCATACCTATTATTGCTTCTTCAAGTTTGTTCTGGTTCTCGGTAGTCAGATCAACAAATGCTTGTAACTTAGGATGTCCTAATTGTTCGATTTTCTTGATTGCTTTTGCAATCTCATCAATAGATTGTGTTGGCTTATTCTATACAACCTTGAATTGATCTTGATTATCGTCATAATCATCCTTGTCATCTTTGTTCCTCAAATATCTCCCCTTTGGTCTTAGACCTGTATTCTTCATTTTCTTTGATTAGTAAGTGAACTTTGGTGATGTCTCGGTTATTTTAGCTACACCTTTCTTCAAAGGTAGTGAATCTTCTTTCACTCTTTGTGATGTAGTCTTTGGTGAAGACTTAGTCTTTATTCCTTTTCCCTTTTTGGCCTTTGGTTCCTTGACTGGTGTGTCATCTGATTCAGTGGCATCAATGTCATGATCTGGTTCAACTTCCTGACCGAATGATGTCTGCTGCTCTATTTCTTTATCATACTTATCCAATTCCTCATCTGTGATAGCAAGCTTCCTTTTCAAAGTTTTCACAATCTTAGTCTTTTTTTGACCCAATTGTTTTACTTGTAACTGAATTTGTATACGGGTCTTTGCCTCATCATAAGTGCCAAATCTCATTGCAAATTTGTCAATAGGTTCATTCATTAATTTTACAATTGCATCAGAGGCAACATTAATATCTAACTCATAATCTAGTCGGGGTAGCCAAGTTGTCCTTGGGTCTACTACTTTTATCAATGTTGTATCCGTGTCTACCACAACACATATTTCATCTTTATATTGTTCTACCAATTGAGTAGGAATCCAGGATCTCTTTTCCATTATGGTTTTAAACTTGGAAAAATAATCATTCATTACTAGTTTAGAATTCTAACATAGACTGGTGATCATTTCATCTATTTGTATTGTAACCAGTCTATCTATTTTCCACTTAACTTTACCGATAGATGGGAAGAATTTTTGCATGTAGAAGAATATGCATAGCAGTAAAGAACCAAAATTACATGTGTTTGTCTTTTTTGACCTGATGGTTCTCATATTCTCCTCTAATTTCTTATGCAATAGCTTAGAAAGATCAAATTGTAGATCTTTCTTGACTATCTTGTAATCTATATCAAAAAATCCTTATGGTACGTTGTTTGGCCTGCTAGACTGAAATATTTTGTACCCAATGACATAAGCACCGAATCTTAGTTCAGGATCCTTGATGCAGTTGACCTTCAAGCCTCTACCGTCCCACTCAGCTAATGTAATATTTTCCAACTTGGTTTTTGGTAGGTGTTTAAGGTATTTGGCTTTGTCACATATTGGATACCCTGTTACTACATGAATGACATCCCTAGTTATCTTTTTAGGCTCATCCAGCCATATCTTTCCATCGTGTACACTGCTAAGTACAATGCGGATCCATTCATTCCAAAAGACCTTTAGGAAATCTAGGGCACGAGTTAACCCTTTAACCTCTGAGTGTTTATGGCCTTCATTTATCTTTCCATCTATGCACATTGGTTGATAAGTAGATATGAGGTTAAAGTATTTGATTTCTCCAATCTTACAGTGTATGTATGCAAATACATCTTGCACTAGAAAAACCCTAGGCGAAATAGTAAAAAATGTGCCTTGATTATCCGGTTCTGCTGTGACTTATGGATGGATCTTGTAGTTAGGTTCTATGCAAGTGGAGTTCTTGATCAGGACAACCTTCTTGTCCTTGACAAACTTAGCTTTCTTTGTGCAAGATGGAGATTCCATGGTTTTCAATTTAGGGTTTTCGTAAAATGATAATCAAATGACTCGCTGAGTTTAGAATGCACAATAACTGACCTCTGTATGCTCAAAATGTGCTGAGATCTCTATTGAATGCTCAAATAAACCTTTTTACAACTTTTCTATCTGTCTTTTGTTCTTCTCTGTGATCACATTGTGAGAAAATGAGCTCATGTCGACCAAATTTATAGAAAATAACTTAGGATAGTGCAATAAATGCACTTCACCAACTACTTGGTGAACAAACAATAAGCTCAGTTAACACTATCAATTCTTCAGCTTGATGAGTGGTACAAATGCTTGGTTGTCATAACAACTCAGTTGTCTCATCACATTTTCACCGATTGATAGTTTTAACTTGGTACATATTAACTGACTAGAATAGATCATAGTAATCAAATATATAATTCCACAGTGCATCTTTATCCATGCGGATTTGGCATATGTGCAATAAATATAGGAATTGATGTAAGATATAGCATTGCAAAACATAGTTCCATACCTGCTTGTATTTCTTAGATGAAGATGGTGGAGCCACCTAACCCATTGGATGAGGTGTCATCGACTGTTGTGCTTGGTCCAACATTATCATTTGATGCTCTTCTCCACATTTGATTCTCGATTCTCACATTTTAATCAATTGTATTTCCATTCCCATAAGTGTTTATTCGGTCTGCACAATCTCTTCTTAAGTGACCGACTTTGTGATAGTGAGAACATGCCATTCTAGAGTTTGACTAATTCGTAGACTTGATTCACCATAATCTCATACATTTTTCTGCAATTTGCCCATATTGACCACATGATTAACAACTTCTCCAAGTGTTTTAATCCCATGCATAAGCATTTCCTTGTCTTCTTGGTTGTTTTACCATTTCTTGTCCTTTAGGCTTCCAGACCTGCTTTGTGTTCTTTCTGCATGCTTGAGTTGTATGACCATTCATCTTGCAATTTTGATAGTATTTATCCATGTATGGTTTCTCATGTGGTTTGTTCAACTTTGATCTACACTCATGTGCTTGATTTCCATGCTTATTACAACTATAGAAAATACAATTGAATTTAGGAGGGTTTCTAGGAATACCTTTTATTTTTCTCCTGCAAACATTTGATGTGTGGCCTGGTTTTCCACAGTGATGAAAAGAGGGATTCTTTAGCTTAGGATTTGAGTAGACATTCCTTTGTTCAGCTTGATTTTATGATTCTCCTTTCTCGGTATACCCTAATCTAGTATTGTTATTCAATCTTCTTAGAAAGTTTAGAAATTCATCCATTCTCTTTGTGCTTTCTTCAGACCTCTTAATCACTTCATTATGTTGTTGTAAAATCTTCACTTCATTTCTCAGTTTCTCATTTTCTTCCTTCAATACACCGATGTCATCTATTCTTTTTACAAGTTCATTATTCACTCGGTTTGCCTCATGGTTCATAGAAACCACTTGATTGGTGATCTCAAAGTAATGTTTAGTAAGTCTAGATATCTCAGTTTCTTTCTCTTGCAAATTTTCAGTCATCTGTCTTCTATCATCAACAACCATGTTTCTATTTTGTTCAAATTTCTTTGCATCATTCAAGATTTCAACCATTCTAACCATTTGTGTATCTTAATTGATCTGTAGTGCCTTCACTTGTTTAGTAAGTTGTTGATTTCTCTCAGGTAGCTTTGATATGATTCTTTCAAATGCATCAGATGTGCTACCAGATTTAGATCTAGATGTATCAAATGGGTCATGAATCTCTTCTTCATGATAATCAATATCACGACAATGAAGTTCCATGTCTTTCCTCTTAATCAACATCTCCTTGAGTTTCTCTTTAGCTTCTTTATACTGTTCGACATCGATCCGTAACTGTAACTTCTAATTCTCAATAGTTTTGTCAAGTGTATACCTCTCCATTTTAAGATCTTTTCTCTTTTAGCTATTAAACCTTCAAAATAAGAGAACAATCTCTGATACCAATTTTTGGCCCAATGTTAAGATAATGGAAAGGGTGTGTACTGAGAGGGGAGGGGTGAATCAATACCCTTAAAAATGTTTTAGTCAATTCCTTGTAATCAATGTTCTACATAAACCGACTGAGTAGATTGCTTATTCCAAACATATAGTATCAATACTGAAATGTAAATGCATGTAAAATAAACATAACACATACATGAAATGAATTACACATGACACTAGTATTTTGGTATTGTAGAAAACCCTTGTTAGAAGGTAAAAGGTGCGGTGGGGATGAGACCCACAAAACTTCACTATTGCAGTAATAAAGGTGGCCTATTAAATCTTTACAAAATGATCTCTTCTAAGGATCTTACCCTATTAGGAGTAACAAGAAGATTGACTAGATCTACCTCATGGGAGGATTTAGCAATACAATCTATGTGTGCACTCGGTTAAGAGATTTACAATAAGACTCTTAATTCTACTCTGTTAAGAGATTTAAGTATCTATTGCAATTGTTACAGAGTAACAAAAAGTTGATCTAAAACTTATACAATCTCAAAATTGTTGATACAGATCCATTAAGTTCATACATAACATAGCACCTCAATGTGAATGATAATACCTTCTTCTCTGTTCTTCTCAATAACCTTGCCTTAGTTCTGTAAACTAATTTCTGCAATGTTGTCTTTGTCCTTGAATCCCTTGTCTGATCTCTGATGTTTGTAGTATGGCAGCTACTTGATCATTGTTTGATCAACATACATTACATAATTTTACATCTATACAGTTATATATCAAACTATATGACCTAATTAGGGTTCAACATTTACATCCATACCCTAAGATCAATAGTTACAAAATTTACATTGATCAAATAAAAATAGGAGACATAAATAATAAATGTTGGAAATCCGTAATTAATGTCCTCCTCGATCATGTAAACCTTTATATAGGTTAATTCAAAAGTTGTTACTTAGATTATTGTACCATAACAAACTTTCATGTGGACTCTGTTCTACTCGGGTAATGTTGTTCCTCGGTGATCATTGTATACTGTGTATCTCGGTTATACTGGTGCTCAGATATGCTTTGTAGCTTGATGTTATCTATGCTTGGTATAGTCTGTTTACTCAGGTATCACCGTACTTGGTTAACTCTGAACGTGATCAGTGCTCTTGATTAACTCTGTACTTCAGTGATATACACCGACTGTCTTATGTTGACTCTGTCACCAACTGTCTATTATGTCAGCTTTATAACTAATGACAACTTCAATGTGCAATTGGAGTAACAGTATCTCTTTTTGGTTCTAATTCTTCCTTGGTTCGATGGAGTGATCTATTTATTAAGTATTTTTTCCTATGTACCAGGCAGATGCAATGGTTGGTTATCTATGCAGTTCGGTGAGATGGATCATTTACCATATGGACACTCTTTCATTCCTATTTTGGAGGCATCCTTCTATCTTCTATTGATCATCTCTTTAGGAATTTATTACAACCTCCTCTACCTGATCATAGTTTATTACAGTGGAGGTTCCAGGAGTTATTCTTCAAATGTGTTTGTAGCTTCATGCTTTAGAGGTGTTCTACATGTTCTTCTGTGTTCATATTCTTCTGGGACATTCTCTAGTTCGAGGCTTCTTCTGTCCTTCACTAGTCTTCATCTCTTTTTGAAGATGGATTTTTCCCACTGGGTTTTATCCTTTTTCTCCTCTTTATAGAGATTGTTGTACGTGGGTACCTGATCAAGCCTTGTTGTCGAGACCCATTTCCTTCTTTTAGTAGTTGTTTCTAGGTTTTTAGCTTCTCCCTAAGTTTATCTTAAGGGGGTGTTAGAGTAAAAAGGTATTTTCACTTATTAATTAAATCAATATTGATTTAATTATTAAGACACCTTATTCACTTATTAATTAAATAATTATTGATTTAATTATTAAGTCACATTTTTATCTCTAGTTTACTTAAGCTAAACTTTAGGCATGTTATAATTAATTGTTTTATTAATGATTCATGCAACCTAGGTTTCTCCACCTTTTGGTGTTCGATCTCCTTTATAAGGATTGATATTTTTTATTTTATAAATTCTCATTTTTCTATTATTATTGAATAAATTGAGGATGTTTCCTCTTCCAAAAATCTGTTGTTTCTGGCCTCCATAGCTTTTGCTTCTCTATTTCTTTGATAAATTTTTGCATGCAGGTGATTCTTGGGAGTTGTGGGGTTGAGTTTTTCATCAAATCCAATACACATGAACCATACACAATGAAAAACATATTTTTACATGGAAAACCCAAGATGGTAAAAACCATGGAGAAGTTGATTCTCAAGAATCAAAGCATCGGTTAAGGTAATTTTTACAAAAGGTGCCTTACTGCTAGAATAATCACTATAGGTGTGCTTAGTGCCTAGAAGGGATCATTTCCCTAAGAAGAATTAAAATGAAATCCACCATTGAAGTACAACTAGTAGAAGAAATTATTGTCTCACTACCTCTAGTGTCTAATAACAACAACACACACGCTCTTCTCACAAGACAAATTCATGCTTTTTCATAACCGTACATAATATTTGATATATATTATTTTTAAAAACTTTCCATAAAATCCCATCACAATCATCCTGTTATTTATATTGATATTTAAAATATGAAATTACAATTTTGACCATCAAAACATAATTTGAATTAGGTACATTCTAAACATTATCGTGGTGGGGAAGAATGAAAAGTGGACCATACCACACACACTACCTCGACCAAACCACAAGTTATTCAAATGACACAAATACTAGAGACCAAAATAACACTATTAACAAACACACCTCTAGACCACACCAACATGACCAAAAAATATAATATCAAAAGTTAAAGCATTGAGTGATACAAAACCAAACTGCCAATATCATATCAAGAACAATAGGGAATTTCAGACCACTGTCAAACACAATCATCACCGAATACATAATTCTAAACATATTTCCCAAAGGAACAACCTTGTAGAGTGCTAACGTTTGTACTATTAGATCACATCTATAACATATTATAAATACTGTGCACAATTCAACAACCAAATCAATATGTTTCCATTAGTGACAACCATATTGACAAAAAAAGAACTCTACAATAGAAATTACATCAACAAATCTACAACAACAATAACATCAACAACTCTACAACACTAAGTTCATCAACAACTTTGCAATAACAACAAAATCCCCCTTTCAACAAAATTTTTTTATCTCTAGAACTAATGTTCAAGATTACAACCTATGGTAATTTTCATGAATGTGGGACCTAGTTGTACCTCATGAAACCACTTGTGAGGCCAAAACTTCGAATTTATGTAGAGAATGGGATATGAAAAAACCAATTAAAATAAAATTACAGAAAGTATTCTAAGGTTAAATACCAAACCTTGAGGAGATTCAAAACTATGAGAGCATAATATAATTCTATTTATGCAAACAATCACAAGACCTTAAAAGAGTAAAAGATGATCCATATTATGAATATAAAAATAGACAATAACCATAGAAGTTGATTTAGAACCACAAATAACTCATAATTTTGAACATATGAACACAAGGAACATAATATTTTCATTAACTAGAAAATAATATATCATAGAGGCAATACCATAATATTATTTTACAAATAAGACATGCTAAGGTTCAATAGAATTGGAGAACTACTACCACTACTATTACTAAAAATAAAATTGGTAACACAATTTTCTAAATTGTCGCAAACCTCCTAAATAATGAACTTATAAAAGTATAAATACTTAGCTCCTCTAACTTCTAAAAAGATCTTGAGGATTTTGAATTGCACTTAGGAAGCTTAGGCACACAAATTCCATGATGTGGTTTTTATAATGGCCTTTTGATCATGAGGGAAATTACTCCTTTTCTTTCATAGTGAATGGCATGAGAGATCCTCTAATTGAAATTTGACCGAAAATCCACCCTCACGGACAAGAATACAAATTCCATGATGAAATATATCTTTTTATATCCATCCCCCATATGTATTTGTTGTAGGGAATTTCTTTTACCTCTATCAAATGACGCTTGATCAAAATGCATGAAAATCCTTTGATCTCTATGTGAGCATAGTTGAACCATGTGTTTCTCTCCTATCTTATTGGAAGCAACCCCACTAAAATTCAAGATCTCTCCACCAATATAAAAACTTTGAAAGTGTGCAATCTTAAAATCTTCCTTGAACATGTGCTATAATGACACAGGACTTAGTGTTTCACAAGTGCATTTAAAGTCTTTTTGCATCCTTCTTTATGTATTATAGTGCATTAATCCACTATTTAGTGCCTTGGCACTTTTTAAAGAGAACTCAAGAAGAAACCTAGGAGAGAACATGCATGAAAGATACACATGGATTACTTCACATAATCTCACTTATGCATTCAAAGAGATGAGACACAACCCAAAAAAAATGATGACTAATAAAAGAAAAAAATGTTTAGGTCAAGGTGAAAACTAGTCAACGAACAAATTTGATATTGCTTGTACTCATTCATCTTCAAAGAACTCAACAAACATGTAGATTATATCTAAAACTTATGGTGACTTACAGGGAACCTCTACTTATAGAATAAATAATCCAAAACTCTGGTTCACAAGAAAAAATAAAAAAGGCAAATAGAGAAGAAGTTGGAAGATCTAATCTTTTAAAGGGTGGGTTGCAAAGATGTCCACTTGGTGATTTCAAGATCTAACTATCAGTTATGCTCATTTGTCTTTTTTTCCCAGTTCCTTTTTCACCTCTCCCAATGGATCTCCACCCTATCTTAGGCATTTTTACCTAGCGGTATAGTCAAAGTTTGAGTACACCCCCAAGTATGAGGTTGAACTTAGACTTCACCGCTATGAGTTTTTCTTCCTATGTCTTTCCCATTTCTTTTCTGTGTTGGCTTTCCCGCATTTGAATCTCAAAATGAGTATAAAAGGATGCTCTATCTCCTCATTTTTCATACATACATTAAGGACCAGAATGATATGATCAAGCAATTGTTCCAAGATTATGCAAGTATAGGCATTTGATTTTTCAAACATTGAAGCATTCAAGTGGTGAAGGCACGACATATATCCAAGGTCTCCAATTATTTTTCATAGATCCATTCAAGCAATTTGATCTCCTTCCTTTGATGCAATATTTATCTCCCATGATGGCCAAGTAGACAGCTTCTCAATTTGCACAAGGAGGTTCAATCCATTCTCCTTCAAGTGGCATAACTATATTAATGATATAGAGATAGTTATTATGGATCTCATACGTTGGTGAGGACATTCTTTAAATTCCTACATCTCCATTCCAAGTTCAAATGAAAGCATCTTCATGAATTTGTGTGATTGCTACATCTGTTCATGAGGGTTCTACATGAGGTGAATCACAAATTTACCTTCCTTTCCTTTTCAGATTTGCATTTAAATATCAATTTCAAGGTTAATTCCTAAACCAGGTCTTGACCAAGGCAAGCCCCTTTCCACAAACAATTTCCCCTTTTCAGTGTGTAGGAATAACTTTTAGGATCTACAGAAATGGATTCAGTCATTTTGAGGGTTATCTCAGAGATCAAAATTGGTAAGTACATAATTGCAAATAGAGGGGTTGGTGCAGGAGAACCCCTACAAAATGAAGAAGAATAAGTTTTTTAGGAGTTAGAAGTTGTAAGGATCAGAGGATCCATTTATGTAATAATGATCCAATTGTAATACCATTGAGAAGTTGGCAACTCCTATAAGCCACTTGGTCAATCTTGGTCAAAGGATCCAAATTTAGTATAGGAAATGTTTTTTTTTTCATATTTTTTCATTTGGATCCATTTGGAGTCCATTAGGGGTCTTAGAATGCATAAAATACATTAAGAGAAAAAGTTTCTCAAAAATTTCTAAAACTGCAAAAGTTGCATTTTACAACTTTGAACCTAAAGTTGCATTTTTGTCTTGTATTGGCTTCTCAACTTCCCCAACGGTATGAAAATTTTAAAAATAAGTTGGGAAAGTTAGGGAGAGAATGTTTATAGTATATTGAATCAAATTCAATCAAGGATGACAAATTGTATAACTTTTGGGTGTTGATGAATCAATAAGACAAAATTTTGGCTTTACAGTAACAACTTTTCATGGTGTTGTTCTTGGTCCCTTGAATAGTCTGATTGGAAATTTTACATGGTGGGGAAATAATTTTAAATATCTTGCAAAATCTGGTAATAAGTTTTGATCAATTCATTTGAGTATTTTTCTAATTGACTCTCTGACTGACATCTGTGTGTTTAGAATAAGGGTATTACCCCAAATTGGCCCTAACTTGAATTATCACCAATGGATCATTAAGGAAATTTGGGGAATGCAAGGTAGGGATATTTATTTTAGGATCCCATAAGTAGGATTCCATAAGTCATCGGGATCTATTTTTAACACCCAACTCTAGACCAAGCATGTTGATGTGCTTGGTGGCAGTTTTCAAGAGTTGGGTATGCAAAGAACCCTGTGAGTTGATAGATTGAATTTAAGAGTGGATTGGGAGTATTTATACCTGTAAGGAAAATTTCCATACATTTTATTAGTTATTTGATTCTACTGGTGAAGCATCCCTTTGTTAAGGAGGGCTAATTAGGGCTATTAGTTCTCTCTGGCCTAATGGAGTTTTGGCATTAAATCAGAAGATCTGAATCTGATTATTTGGGTTTTGAAGTATCTCCATAAATGGTGTATGGATATTCAACATTTTTATTTCATTATTTGGAATTTTTAAGAGTTATCCTCATAAAATACTATGGTTAGGGCTACTATCCGAGTAGGCCTAAAAGGCTTAATTTCACTGTTTGGAACCTTGGGGCCTTTTTGAGCACTTGTAACCTTATAGTATGAGTAAGGAGGATATTTTTTGGATAGTAGGAAATAATATACACTCCCTAAATTTATGGTTTCCCTCATAGCACATCAAATTTATAAGTTTGGTCAAGGGATTGAATACACCTTAAATATGGGATTAGACAAGATGGATTGTTCAATAATTTTGATTGTTCATGAAAGGAGAGTAGTATATTGAATGTGTGGAGCCTTGGGGTTTTAGAGGTAGTCCCTTAGTGGATTGATAAACCTATCATTTATTGGTTAAGCCTTTCTTATAGTTGGGCTCTGCATCAGGGGTGTAGTTGAATCTTGACTTGTACTTGAAGATTTGACTTGTTCCTGGAAGCCTTCAATTTTCATAGTCAGAAGTTACAGGTGCTAGAGTCCTAGATATAGAACATTTTCATTATATGACATCTCTATGACTGGAAATTTTAGTTTCAAGGCATATAAACTCCTAATTAATTTCAAGGTGCACAAATGCTTAACCAATATTGCATTTACTTTTAGATATATCGTTGCATCAGTCATCCTTAGTTACTTTTTAGATCTATATTTATTCATTAATCAATTACTAAATCCATTAATTACTTAATAGAGGAAATAGGTCTTATCCTCCTCCCTTTGCATCTAGATTTTGCATTTGCACCCTTTATTTTGGGTTGTGCTAATCAAGCTTGGATACAAAGAGTTTGGGTTTTCTTATTTCCCAACTGTATAGCCCCCCCTACCCACACACAAAAAGGAATTTGATGAGTGATCTCTACCTTATAATTTCTCACCATTTTCCCCTATAAATTTTGGTGATCTCGCCACTTTCATGCATATTATCTTTTCATTTGATATTTGGATGATCTTTGCATTATATTCTTTAGTTCACCCCTATACATTTTGGTGAACCCGACACATGATACCTTCTTTTGATGTGATTTTTTGATGCCCATTTTGTGTAAATTAATTTTTTTCATTTGATATCTAGATCTCAGTTGTATTTTTCACATCATAGTGCTACAATTTATGCATTTGCATATCTCCTTAATACAACAACACATTAATTCTTTTAATATTAAAATTGGGCTAGATCTACATTTCTATTGTGTTTTACATAATATTAGATCTCCTAGTTTTAATCACACATATTTTACATTTCACTTTCATTCATTTCTTGCATGATCATTTTTACTTTGAGTCCTTCAAATAGTATTCTGGTTAGGAGAAGCTATAGACATATGGGTTCCTTTAATCCCAAGCCTTGTTTCTTTTTGAGCCTTGGTGAGACCAACATGCATAACCATGAACTTCCCCCATCTCTTGAGAACAATTATTCCCACTCTTGTCATCATGAAGAGGAATCCTTAAGAGTGTCTCCTGAGAAAATTCGTAAGCTCTCCATAGACATGGACAAATTTGAACATTGGTTAAGTCAAGAACAATCTAATCCTGAAGCTTTAGCCTTGATTGGTGGTTTAAAGAAATACATCAAAAATGTTGAACATGGTATTTATTTCCTTTAATCCTTATCCCAAATTGTTCATGACAATTTTGAGCCCATTAAATAAGTTTCTCAAGAGATAGGATACACTCAAGCTTCTCCTAGTGTTGAAATTTACAATCCTATTCCTTGTTCAATTCCCTCCATTTCTACTTATGCTCCACCTATCATCACAACTTCCTTTCAAGCTTCCAATCCTATTCATGTGATCCTTCCTAATCCTAGTTCTCCTCTTTTCTTTCATTTATGCCAAGTGTTTTTATTTCCTACAACCATGCCCACTTATCATAGTATTCCCTTTCCATATCCCACCATTCCCATTGTGTCCAACAATATGCCAAACACTTCAAACACATATCTTCCTACAATTCATTTTAATGATCCAACCATCAACAATATAGCTCAACCCATGTCTTCTTTGCAACAACAACTTGCTTCTTTAACATAATCCAAATTCAACACTCCTACATGTGACATTTTTTATTATTTTGTCTTTAGATACCATTCATGTCATTATCCCGCACTACTTGGAGATTCCTAATCTTGAGACTTATAATGGAAAGGGTGATCCTTTGACTCATGTCAAAACATTCCAATCATTTTGTAGTGGTTTCTCTCATGATCAAAGGTTTATGACAAATTTTTTCACTAGGACCTTTCAAGATAAGGCCTTACAATGGTTTTTTTCACTACCCCCTTATTCCATTGATTCTTTTCACAAGCTTTCTAACACTTTTATCCAAAAATTTCAAAACAATATTGGTCCTCAAATCTCCTTAGCTGATTTAATGCATTGTAAACAAGGTGTTCAAGAAAAAGTGACTGATTTTATTGGTAGATTTAAGCATTTGGATGCTTTTATTTCTTATCCTATGCATGATAATGATGTTCAACACATTTTTATTTCTGATCTACAAAAAGACATTAGAGATAAGATTATGCTTTCTGAATTCTCTTCCTTTAGTCAACTTTATGCAGTGCTTCATAATTATCAAATTCAAGTGAGTCAATTTGTGAGTGACACTCCAATAGATCATGTTGTTAAGAGTGATGTCACCTCCAAAAATTTCAAAAAATTCAAGAAACAAAAAAATTGCATAAAAATAAACACATCCAACAATTTTGACGAACAGGTGGTAGCATCATCCAAAGGTGTGGCTCCTTTGTCATATTATTTTAAACCATCTCATAATTTTACACAACTTTTTTATTCTTTGCATAATGTGATGTTGAAGATGGTTAATGCTGAAATGTTAACACTTCCTCATATCAAACCAATTGATCCTTCCAAAACTTTTCCAAGTCCATTTGACCAAAAATCATTTTTCCAATACCATCATCATCTTGCACATGATACTGAAAACATGTTTCCATCTAAAATCTGAGAAGATACAAGACCCAATTGATTTCAATTCTATATCCATTGAAGGTGTCAATGATCAAGGAAACAAATCTATAGCACCTCCCAACCAAAATTTTGAAATTTATACGAATCCTTTTCCAGCTCATACCACCAACATTATTGATTCAACCAAACCTTTGTCATCTTCTCAACCCATTGAGTATCATATGGAAAATCATCATCCCAATCATGTTGTCAGTCTTGCCGAACAAGTCCAACCCAAACGACACCTTCATCCTTGCATTACCTTTGATCTATCTAAAACAATAAAAGTTCCTAATGGTCCTTTATACATAGTTACAAAGATCAATTATATTCCCTTTTGTAGTGTCCTCATTGATCCTAATTGCATGGTGAATGTTATAATTGAAGAAAATATTTTTAGTAGATGATTGCAACATGATTTTTGTGATGAATTTCCCATGATAATTCAAAAAATTAAACGGTTTCCTTTATCCTTCTCATGGTTCCATATCCTTTCCTATTGAAGTTGGTAATAAATATTTAGATGTTATCTTTACTATTATCCCAACCTCGGATCAATTTCAAGTCAAAGTTGGTCTTCTTGTCTTACATCCATGAGATTCATGGTATCTCCTATTCATAAACTCATTAAATTCCCTTGTAATAGAGAAATCATGATAGTTAACCATAACCTTTACAAAAATTTAGCCTAGAGAGATTCTCTTGACTTAGATTTCTTTTGTCCTTCCATACCTCAACCAACTCAACCTTGTCCTGATAACATTTTATGTTCATATCAAAACTATAAAATCCAGAAGATTTGTGAACTTATAAATCCTAAGGCTCTTCCATCCTCTTCTCCTAGACTTCTTCCTACACCTTCTATACATCCTCTTTCTTGCATACATCCTATACATTAGCCAAGTTTAGATCCTCTAGTTCTTCCTAAAGAAGAAAATGTCCCTATGGTCATTAACCCTAAACCTCAGCCTATTTCAAGTAAAACTTTGTGTAAATTTCAAGCTCATGACCTGTTGGATGATGTTGGAATTGGTTACTACTGATGGTATTGGCATTCATGTTTTGTCACTAATGTCAACATATGTTTCTTTGGAGGAAGAACAAGCTGGTTTTTATTATTGTATGATGACTGATAGAAGTGTACAGATACTCTATAGTTGAATCAAAATGAGAGAAGATGATGATATATAGAAGGATGTGTGGTGATATTATTTCTAAGGTCTCTTGGCTTATTATTGTATATTGGATGAGTTACAAACTTTTTAGTGAAGACTGGATACTAGATTGTGACAGTAATGCTTGACATAGCAAGTCTCTATGTTTTGAGTATATCTTATGAGAGATGATGATTCAGGTTATGTGAGCTTAAGGGATGACATAAGACATGTTAAGGAACATTTTTATGGGTTGTGAGTCATATTATTATTGGTTATATCATCTATGGTGTGTATTCTAGAGGAGACCTATTTGGGGCCGACTTCAGAGTTGTAGCTTGTATTGTGGATTTCAAGTGTGGATTACAGATCTTGGATTATATCTGATGAATTTTAATTGATGTTTAATTGTTATAGGTACCATGTGTATCTTAAAAAGGGGATAAATAATTGTTTGTATATTGGGAAAGCTTAATTCGCCAACCTAATCAATTATTGTAATAGGGTATGTATGAGAGATCTTTTCTTTTGAAAATAAGTGAGTATGTATGTATGGAAGAAGTGAATTAAGAGATAGAGAAGTTTGAAAGCTGTGATCTTGATTGTCTTCTAGATGTAGAGAAGATGATATGATTATGGTACTTCATTGGAACTGACCAAGCAAAGGTAGTTGCTATCAGACAGTTCACTGGATTGTATATTTTATATATACACTTGTGTTTTGGACTGTAAGTCCTTACAGGTGGCTTTAATCTTCTTTAGGAAGTGTGCCTAGGAAGTGAGCCCACTCTTTCTCTTGAATCCTAATGGATTTTTTCCTTTAAGATAGACTATGTACTTTAATGTATTAATAAGTTCCTAACAGGGATAAATCTTTTAACAGGGATACTATACTCTCAGTACATTATTTTTGGGTGCTAATTCCCACTGGGGTTTTACCATTAAAAGGGTTTCCTTGAAAACAAAGGATTGTGTTATTGTGTTGATATTTAATATGTTATCATTTGGATTAAAGTTTTGGTTTATAAAGTTTAATGTTTAATAATCTATCTCACAAGTGATTCACCCCCCCCCCCTTCTCAGTTGTTTTGGTGGACTATTATTCCTAACAATTGGTATCAGAGCCACTGGTCCTTAGAGAGAAAGATTAATAGCTTGAGGTGAACCTAAAGATGGCTTAATATAGGAAGGATAGTCCAAAATTTGATCCTAAAAACTTTGACAGTTGGAAGAACAAGATGAGAACACATTTGCTATGTTTGGGAATCGACTACTAGATTATTACTAAAAGAAAGGAATGGATGAAAGTTGAGAATGAACTAGATAAATCTATTGAAGATGAAAATAAGTTATTCTCATGTAACATGGTCACAAGATAAGCATTTATTAGCACACTTTCTAAATGAGAATTCACAGAGGTAAAATATTTAGATTCTGCACATGAAATTTGGACAAGATTGGAAGCACTGTATGAAGGAGATAAGTTTAAAAAGAAGGAAAAGTTACAGAACTGGAAGACAAAGATGGAAACATTGAAAATGAAAGATGATGAGAACATTAGAGAATATGCACAAAGATTTATTGAATTTTTTTTTGGCATCAGGAACTTTGGAGGTACTTACAGTGAGGAAGAAGTGATTGCAAAGATTCTTACATTCCTAAAACCTGTATTCAGAACTAAAGTACAAGCTACAGAAGAGATTATACCTTTGACAACGAACTTCAATAGAGAGATGTTGATTGGGAAACTAACTACCTTTGAGGTTATAGAATTTGGAGATTATGTACATAAATTTGAGTCAACATTCAAGGTGACTGTGCATAGAAACAAAAAGACCTTATCAGGAATTGCGAGCACCAGCAATAGTAACTTAAGAGAAGAAATTGGAGAATATGTTGATGACAGGGAATAGAAAATGGAAGAAGAAATAAATCTAGATGAAGTTGTGGCCCTCATCGCTAGAAGAGAAAAGAGAGGTAAGGGTATATTTTAAGGAAGGTTACCTTTGAAATGTTTTTCATACAATAAGATAGGTCATTTTGCATCTTCATGTCCTACAAGGGTTCCAAAGCATAAACCTAAGTTTTATAAATCTAAGCATTCAAAGGAAAAGGAATGTTATTATTCTAGTCAAGATGTTTCTGATTGTGAAGCCATTGAATACATTATGATGAGATTGGATTTATTTCTATTAAGGATGATGAACCTATACATGAATAAAGAGCCTTAGTATCTCATGTTGAAAAGAAATATGAATGGGTTATAGATAGTGGTCGTTCCCATCATATGACTAGAGATAAAAATAAGGTTTTTAATTTAAAAAAGTATGAAGGAAGTGTTGTACAATTTGGTGAAAACACTCCTAAGCTTATCATTAGAGTTGGATCTATTTCTCTAGATGGAAAAACTAATATTGACAATGTGTTTCTTGTTGATGGACTTAAACATAATTTGTTGAGTGTTGGAAAACTAGTGGACAAGGGTTATCAATTGAAATTAATTGATGGGAAATGTTCTATCAGAAGTAAGTTAGGAGACTTGATCACATCTGATACTAAATCAAGAGGTAATTTATTTTTATTAAATACATCTGAGGCTTCTTGTTTTGTTGCAATGGTTGATGATAGTTGGTTATGGCACATAATATTTTGTCATGTTAACTTTGATAATATTGTGAAGGAAATTATGAATAATGCAGTTAGAGATCTACCTAAGATTTTGAAAACATCTAACACTATATGTAGAGAGTGTGTTATGGGGAAGCATACTAGAAGAAGTTTTAAAATCAAATATTACTTAGCAAAAGGGAAGTTGGATTTGATACATACAGATCTATGTGGTCCTACAAGAACAAGATCTTATTGCGGTGAAAGGTATTTGATACTTTTTGTTGATGAATTTTTCTAGGATGATGTGAGTTACATATCTAAGAGAGAAATCTAAGGCATTTGAAAAATTCAAGATATTCAAAGAAAAAGTTGAGAATGAATCTATCTTGAAGATAAAATGTTTGAGATCAAATAGAGGTGGTGATTTTACTTCAGATTTTTTAATACCTATTGCGAAGAGAATGGAATATACAAATAGACATCTGCTCCTAGGACAAAAAAACATAATGGGATAGCAGAGTGAAGGACAGAACAATATTGGATACTGCTAGAACTATTTTTCTAGAAGGAAATGTATCACATGTTCATTAGAGAGAAGTTGTTGGTACTGCTATGTACACCTTGAAAAAAAGTCATATCAGACAAGGTACAAGTAAGACTCCTTATGAATTATGTTTTAATCACACTCCTACTATAAAATATTTTAGAATATTTGGAATTAAATGCTATATCAAAATAGATGATGAGATAGGGAAGTTTGATGCTAGAAGTGATGAAGGTATCTTCCTTGGTTATTCCACTAAGAGCAAAGCCTATAAATTTTTCAATCTGAGATTGACGAAGATGATTGAAAGTACTTATGTGAGGATAGATGAAAGGTTTTAGATTCAAGAGAGAATGTATGATTGTGGTTAGAATGCAGAGATTAAGGAGGTCATTGTTGATCCTGAAGAACCTTTGGAGATTGTTAATGAGATCGAAGATGAATCAAATGAGCTTACTAAAACTCCTAAGACTCCGAGGTATGTTAAGAATAACCATCTTAAAAATCAAATCATTGGTAATGCAAATAGAGGAATGATGACAAGATCAAAGATAAGAGATGAAATTTGTTTGATTTCTCAAGTTGAACTAAAATCTACTAATGAGGCATGTAGAGATGAATCTTGGACTAAAGTTATGCAGGAAGAAATAGAACATATTAATAAAAATAACACTTGGAAATTGGTTCGAAGGCCTAAAAACAAGAATTTTATACGAACTAAGTGGATTTTCAGAAAAAAAAAATGGATGAGGAAGGAACAATGGTAAGAAATAAGGATAGAATAGCTTGTAAAGGCTACTCACAACAAGAAGGCATAGAATTTTTAAGAAACATTTGCTCTTATTGCTAGGTTGAAAGCAGTGTGATTATTTCTTACTTATGCTACACATAAAAACTTTAAGGTATATTAGATGGATATGAAATCTGAATTTTTGAATGAAGATCTGGAGGAAGAGGTATACATAGAGAAACCTGATGGATTTTCTTTGATAGAAGATGAAGACATGGTTTGTAAGTTGAAGAAAGCTTTGTATGGACTTAAACAAGCACTGAGAGCATGGTATGCAAGACTAGATAGGTATTTACTTTGTCTTGGTTTCAGAAAAGGTAATACAGACAGTAATTTATACTTAAGAAGTAGTGAGGATGAAATTCTAATCATAGAAGGTTTTGTTGATGATATCATTTTTGGAGGTAATGATGAAATGAGTAAAAATTTCTCTAAAGAGATGGAAAATGAATTTTAAATGTCAATGAATTGTGAGATGAAAATTTTCCTTTAATTGCAAATTAATAAGAACAAGAATGGTATTTTTATATCTCTGACCAAGTATTTTATGGAAATATTGGAGAAATATGGAATGGAAGATTGTAAACCTATTGGGAAACCCATGGTGAATGGTTATAAACTTACTAATAATGATGAAACTCAGAGTGTTTTTCAAAAAAAGTACAGATCAATGATTAGAGGTCTACAATATATAACTCACACTAGACCAGATATTTCCAATGTAGTTGGAATTGTGGAAAGATATCAAGCATATCCTAAAGAGACACACCTTGCTATTGTGAAAAGAATTTTCAAATACTTGAAAGGAAAAATAGAGTATGGATTATGGTATGAAAAATCTAATGACTTTATTTTACACGCTTATACTAATTTTGATTGGGAAGGTAGTGTGGATGATAGAAAGAGAACAAATGGAGGAGCATTTTTCCTTGGAAAAAAGGTTGGTTTCATGGTTAAGTAAGAAGCAAGATTATATAGTTCAGTCTACTATTGAATCTAAGTATGTTGTTGTTGTTATAAATTGTACACCAATTGTTTGGATGAAAAAATGCTAAAGGGCATTGGAATAATTTTTGAAGAGCCAATGGTTATCCATTATGATAACACTAGCACAGTGAATATGTCAAAGAATCCTGTAATGCATTCAAAGACTAAACATATTTCTATTAAGTATCATTTCATGAGAGACAAGGTAGTAGAGAAGGAGGTCATATTGGAGTATCTTAGCACAAAGGAACAAATAGAAGATATATTTACAAAACCTTTTCCAAAAGATGCTTTTGAGTATTTATGAAGCATGCTTAGGGTGAGAGCCCCTCCCTATTGTAATTAATTGATGTAAGAATGCATCAGTACAATGGATTTCAAAGCTATATCATTTTCTAGACTTGATGTAATTATCTACTCCTCAAGGGGAGTGATTGCAGGAACACTATAGAACATATTTGGGTGATTTTTCACCTAGTTGTTATAGACATGAATATTTGAAAAAGCTACACCTTGCAGATGAATGAAGAAGATTTATGGAACCCATTTCCATTGTTGTCAAAGTGGGAGAGATTCTATGAGAAAATCCCTACTATTTTAGGGAGAGCTATGTTAAGGATATTGAGAAGATTGTACTTTTGGGTTGATCGATTTTACCATATGTTGCCATCAATGCCAAAGGGGGACATTGTTGGATGATTTTGGAATTGGTTACTACTGATGCTTTTGGCATTCATGTTTTGTCACTGATGTCAACATATGTTTCTTTGGAGGAAGAACAGACTGGTTGTTACTGTTGTATGATGACTGAAAAAATTGTACAGATACTCTATGGTTGAATCAGAATGAGAGAAGATAATGATATGTAGAAGGATGTGTGGTGATCTTATTTATAAGGTCTCTTGGATTAATATTGTATATTGGATGAGTTACAAATGTTTTAATGAAGACTACATACTGGAATGTGACAATGATGCTTGATAGAGTGAGTCTCTTTGTTTTGAGTATATCTTACGCGCGATGATAATTCAGGTTATGCGAGCTTAAGGGATGAAAAAAGACATGTTAAGAAATTTTTTTATGGGTCACAAGTTGTATTATTGTTGGTTATGTCATCTATGGCATGTATTCTAGAGGTGATCTATTTGGGGCAGACTTCAGAGATGTAGCATGTATTGTGGATTGCGAGTGTGCATTACGGTTTTTTGATTATAAATGATGAATTGTAATTGATGTTTAATTTTTATAGGTATCGTGTGTATCTTATTAAGGGGTTAAATAACTATTTGTATATTGGGAAAGCTTAATTGTCCAACCTAATCAATTATTGTAATAGGGTATATATGTGAGATCTTTTATTTTGAAAAGAAGTGACTATGTATGTATGGAAGAGGTGAATTAAGAGATAGAGAAGTGTGGAAGTTGCAAGCTTGATTGTCTACTAGATGTAGATCAGAGGATATGATTATGGTACTTCATTGAAACTGACCAAGAAAAGATAATTGCTATCAGATAGTTCACTGGATTGTATATTTTCTATATACACTTGTGTTTTGGACTGTAAGTCCTTGAGGGTGGCTTTAACCTTGTTTAGGCAGTGTACCTAGGCAGTCAGCCCACTATTGATCTTAACTCCTAGCAAGGTTTGTCCTTTAATAGGGACTATGTATAGTAATACATTAATAAGCTCCTAACAGGGTTAAATATTTTAACATGGATACTATACTCTCAATACATTATTTGTGGGTGCTAATTGCCACTAGGGTTTTACCTTTAATAGGGTTTTGTCGACAATAAAGGATTGTTTTATTGTGTTTGAATTTACTGTGTTATCATTTGGATTAAAGTTTTGGTTATAAAGTTTGATGTTTAATAATTTGTCTCACAACTTATTCACCCCCCTCTTAGTTGTGTTGGTGGACTGTTATTCCTAACATGACCATCATCATAAACATTGTGCTGAAGCCCATCAAGGTTCCTCTCAAAACATTTCTTTTCCTAATACACCCTCTTATTTTTTTATTCCTCTTTCCGAACCCATGCTTGATCCCAAGGAGGAAGTAAATTTGAAAAAGCAAAAAATATGCAAACATGATAATTCACTTTGTATCTTAGATTGTATTACAATTAATTTAGATAAATAAGATACTCTTTACGATGAAATTTTCATGCATAAAAATGATACACATGATTCTATTGATTCTGATGATTGTGAGATTATAGATCTTGATCATGATTTTCATACCATTTTTTCGCAGAAATTATCTATCAACCCTGGTGACAAACACAATGGCATATCTTTATAGCATGGTCCTTATTTGGAACTAGCCATTGTTCCATCTTCTATGCTTTATGTTGTTCCTCTTGAAATTTTCCCACCTTCCCAAATCATTATAGAAAAATTTGAGTGGTAGGTGATATGCTTTCCTAGCTCATCTTTCATGGTCGATTCCTTTTTTTTTTTGCATGTTTATAACATTGTTCTTCCCCAATGTTGCTCTATATTCTCTCTATTTTATTTAGATTTCTTTAAACGACCCTTGATATTATATTGGCACAAGGTGATAAAGGAATCACAATGTTGTAAACATTCCTCTATTTGTATCTCTATTCTTCTATATGTTCTTTCATGTTATGTCATGTATGTGTGATTGTTTTTCAATGTGTCTTTTTTTTATCTTCTTGGTGATGATTCAAATTGGTAGAAACCTCTCTTTTTGGAGTCTCTATAATGTCACTAAAAAGACTCTTCTTTGGGACTCTTACATGTCATTCTTCCATTTTCCTTGTAGTTATGCTACCTTTGGGGAATGATGATAGTTCATTTTGATATAATATACATATACATATTATCATATGATCATACTAACCCTAGAGTTAGTAAATCCCTTTTGTGCTCTCTCTATTTCATGTGCTTATTTCCCTTGATTTTTTCCTACTCGAGGGAATTTCACAATGGAAACATTTCTGGTGGATTATTTTACACTCCGTTAAAGATCTTTATCCCATTAAGGCACTTGCAATTTAATTAATGTGGGGGCATACACTCTGCTCACATTGTACACACTCATAGTGGTTCGATGTTAGCTTTTCCTTTTGATCCATGTGGAAGAAAATTATTTTTCACATGCCTGATCTCCTTTTCCTTTTGACCCATGTGGAAGACAATGTTTTTCCACATGCTTGATCTTTCCTTTTGATCTATGTGGAAGACAATGCTTTTTCACATGCCTGACCTCCTTTTCATTTTGATCCATGTGGAAGACAATGCTTTTCCACATGCCTGATCTTTCCTTTTGATCCATGTCGAAGAATTCTTTTACACATTCCTAATCTCTCATTTAATCCACTTTGTGCACATGCTTTGGGAAGGTGGAATTGAATTTCAATTTCCCTTCTCCTTTTATTGTTCATGGATCACCAATCACTACATAGCTAACCTGCTACTCTCTCTCTCTCTCTCTCTCTCTCTCTCTCTCTCTCTCTCTCTCTCTCTCTCTCTCTCTCTCTCTCTCTCTCTCTCTCTCTC
>MU224666.1:2449670-2469560 GCA_018584345.1 Thuja plicata
CCCTCTCTCTCTCTCTCTCTCTCTCTCTCTCTCTCTCTCTCTCTCTCTCTCTCTCTCTATCTATCTATCTCTCTCTCTCTCTCTCTCTCTCTCACACATCTTGATTTTGGGTTTTATAAGAACTTAAATCACTTAGGGGCTTGATTTTTTCTTATTCCTTAGCCTTGATGGGATCATGCCTCTACATTGGATCTACTTTACCATGAGCATGATTTTATCTCATACTCCCACTAAATTGGGGGCCTAAATTTACCATCCTAGAAATTTAGCACCCATAATTGGATTTATTTTAGGATCTATTGACCCCATTTTAGTGATTGCAAGATTTGACTATCGATTATGCACATTTGTCCTTTTTTCTTAGCTCCTTTTTCACATTCACCAATAGGTGTCCATCCTATCCTAGGAAGTTTTAACTAGGGGTATAGTCAAAGTTTGAATATACCCCCAGGGGTGAGGTCAAACTTTGACATCACCCCCTATAGGGTTGTCTTGATTAGGCCTGGAGCCTGATGTCAGGACCTTTCTACATATGTCTGTCATTTATTTTTTGTGTCATCCTGCCCACATTTGAATCTCAAAATGAGTATAAAAAGATACTTCATCCCATTATTTTGCATACATACATTAAGGACCATAATGATATGATCAAGCAATTGTGCCAAGATTATGCAAGTATAGTCATTCAAGTTTTCAAGCATTGAAACATTCAAGTGGTGAAGGAAAGGCATGTATCCAAGGTCTCCAAGTTTTCTTGATAGATCCATTCAAGCAAGTCATTCTCCTTCCTTTTATGCAAGATTTATCTCCCATGATGGCCAAGTAGAGTCTTCTCAAATGGCACAAGGATGTTCATTAAATTCTTCTTCAAGTGGCATAACTACATTCATGGTCTAGAGATGGTGATTATGGATCTCATACATTGGTGAGGACATTCTTGATCTTCCTAGATCTACATTCCAAGTTCAAATACAAGCATCTTTATGAATTTGTGTGATTAATACATCCATTCATTAGGGTTTTATATAAGGTGAATCAAACATTTACCTTCCTTTTCTTTTCATATTTGCATTTACATATCAATTTGAAGGTTAATTCCTAAAGTGGGGCTTGACCAAGGTAAGCTCCTTTCTACAAACAATTTCCTTTTTCTGTGTGTAGGAACAAGTTTTAGGATCTGTAGAACTAGATTCAGGCATTTTTGGGGTTATCTCAGAGATCAAAATCAGAAAGTACACAATTGTAAATACAGGGGTGTATTCTAATCTTTAATTGCACCTAAAATTTTGACTTGTTCCTAGAAGCATCATATTTTTACATTCGGAAGTTACATGTGGTAGGGTCCCAGATCCACAATGGTTTCAGTCTGTGACATTTCTGTGACTAGAAATTATAGTTTCAAGGCATATAACCTCCTATTTAATTTCAAGGTACACAAATCCTTCTCCAATCTTTCATTTACTTTTAGATCTATCATTGCATCACTCATCCTTAGTTACTTTTCAAATCTATACTTGTTCATTAATCAATTATTCAAATCCATTAATTCCTTAATAGAGGAAATAGGTCTTATCCTTCTCCCTTAGAATCTAGGTTTTTCATTTGTACCCTTCATCTTGGGTTTTTCTAATAAATCCTGGATAGAAAGAGGTTGGGTATGTTTATTTCCCAACTATATATTCCCCTCTACCCAAACACAGAAAGGAATTTAGTGAGTGATCTCTCCCTTAGCATTGCTCACCATTTTCCCCTATACAATAAATAACATACATGATTATACCTTGTCATCTCTCTTTTGTACATGTAGGGGCTCAATATACAAATAAAGGAGAATAAGTAAAGCATATTTTATATATTGGAGTAGAGATCCCTCTATTGGGAAAAAGTGTCTCAAACTTTCATTTAGATGAGATTACTATTTCTAGTAAATTTTCATTTGGGTAATAGATTTTCCCTATTACTTGCAAAAAGGTTCAAAATGGTTAAATATGTTGACTTTGGCATGTTTTTCATTGATGTCAAAAGATGACAGGAAGAGTTACTAGAGAATAAGATGGAGAGGGTGTTGTGGTTACATGTAATATGTATGTATGTTTATGGATGTGTATATGGTTGTGGTGCAAGTATGCAAGTAACATGTATCAGTAACATGTATTAGATGGTTAGATGATTGGTTTAATTTATTAAATGATATGTGATCTAATATTACATGATAATTGGATTCTATCATCATTATCACAGAAACACATGGAGTATGATTTTGCATTGCAACTTGAGCGTTCAATATATATTCCCATTATGGTGGAGAAGTTAGAGACTGTGTTTAAGTCAATGGATATCTAACAAGTTGCATTAGATACTTCATCTTATGTTCTCTCAATGGTCTATTCCAGATATAATAATCTTTAAGTACTCAGTATATTGGAGTGTTATTGCAAAAGATTACATCACAAGTTCTTTCTTTTAGCCATCAAAAAGTGTTTTTCTTCTATAGGAAACATATAGGAAAGTTTAGTTCCTGTCACTCAGATGATAGGAGAGATAAAACATGGTGATAGGAAAGGCTTAGGACAGTGACAGGGAGATTAAAAAGTGTCATATATTAAGAGTTTGGTAAGAGATTCTACAGTTTGACAAATGTCATTTACTTGCTAATAAAAAAATTTCTATTAATTGTGGTTAAAATACAATTACATGAAGTATGTTGTGTGTGAGTCAGTATAATCAATTAAAGACTAACAGTTAAATTAGTTCATTGATATTTTTTCCCATTTTTTGATTAATTGACTAATCTATATTTAAAGGATGCAAAAGTTATGAGATTGGTTGTTGATTTAGGCGGTTTGAGAGTTGGTTTTGGTGTTCGATTGGTATTGAAAGAAATGAAATACTTTTTTATTAAAATATGTTTTTGTTGTCATGATAAGAGAGTGATGATGATTGCGTAAAGAACAAGATGTAAGAACACATAATGTGTAGAGGTTAAAAAATGTACATTATGCATAGAACATATGAATACACAATATTTGAAGAAGAGGGATGAACATTCATAGACAAAATGGTGGCTCAAGGGCCTGATATTTTCTTATAATACTAAATGAGGTTTTTGTGTTGTAAGTAGAAGGTTTGGAATTATTGTTTGTCTGTTGTTTCTCTAGACGTGACTATAAATTATGGTTTTCTATGAGACATTTTTGTGTTCACAATATATTGATGTTTCATCAAGTCAGATTGCAAAATTTTTGTGATAGTATTATGATTACAAGTTAAGTGAGGAGGCAATTGACATTAAGATTGCAGATGCATAAAAAATGGTAATTTTATATTTGTAGATATATTTGTGAGATGAAAATTTGGCATGTTTCTCATTGACTGGTGCATATGAAAAGAAATGTTGTAATACTAAATTTATAGTGTTGTGATCAAAGATTGTTTTTGTCCTAATTATCATTCTTGATGAGAGAAGATTGTAAATAAGAGATTTATGGAATAGAGAAAATATATATTTGGTGTTTATTTGTATCTATGTAAGGAAATAGAGTATTCTTCTATTTAAAACTTTTATTTCTATCCTTTTTGAGGGGTTGGTTCTCCAGGAAGTCGGTGCTTCTAAATTAGTGTGGGGTTGGTGCTCTAGAAATTTGATGCTTCTAAATTAGTGTGGGATTGGTGATCGTTGAAGTGGGTGCTTCTAAATTTTAAGGGGTTGGTGCTTCTAGAGTGGGTGCTCTAAACATTTTCCATTAAGGCTTAATAAAAAGATAATCATAAAAGTGGTTTTTACCCTTAGGGGTTTTCTACTATAAATCATAGTGTCAAGTGTCTAATTGTGTGTATGCTTTGTTTTTATGATATCCTATATCAGATGTACATACATCTAATGTGGTTTATGTTATCATGTGTTCTGTTGCATATACTAATTGTTTAAATTTAAAGTTTCAAATGGTTAAGGATCTTCTTATTTTATAGATAACTGATACACCCCCCTCTCATAAACCCTAGTATTCCAACAAGTGGTATCATAATGAGGTTCCCTTTCATAAGTATAATCGAATTGGGTTGGTCTTGGTAAAAGGAATACTATGGGTAAGAAGAGTATGGACAAGAAGATGAAGGATTTTCCTAAGAAGAAATATTATTTGCATGTTTTTGATGATTTGTCTAACAGTATGGATTATAAATATTGTGGTGCAGATTTATTTGATACTCATACTGATCAAGAAATAGGAGTGATTGAAATTAAAGAAGAATTGATTTCAACCCTAGATGTGATCAAGAGTCTTAGAAAGGAAAATCAGGATCTCAAGGTATGCTTATGGGAAAGTGTTGAGGTTAATAAAGTTGTTGTGGAAAATTATAGAGAATCTAAAAAGATGGTTGAGTTTTTAAAGGATCAAGTTTTGGTAAGGAAAAATATTGAAGAAGAAGTGGAATTCAGGTTAAAAAACAAGGAAGAGGTATGTAAAAATTTAGAAGATGAATTTATTTCTTTCAAAATAAATTTAAAAAATGATTCCTTGTTAAGAGAAAAAATCCTGAAAGATAACTTGGTTGTAAATCTGAAAACTAAAATTGAAGAACACAAGAAGATAACTAGTGTAGTAAGGTCTAATCTGGAGGTTAAAAATATTGAATGCTTGAAACTTGAAGAAGTAATTTCATTGAGGAAAGTGTTGGAAAGTGTCAAGAGTCAATCAGAAAAAAGTCAAAAGTTTGATCATAGTACTAACTTGTTTAATGAGATGTTTGACATGAAAAAGAATTCTAAGGATCCTACAAGGTTGGGATATGAGATTGGACAAAGATATTTAGAAGGATAAAATCATGATACTCTGTTTCCTACTATAGATGAGAAGAAATTTATAGTCAGGAAAACACCAAGGAATAAGATAGATTTGAACCACCATGATAATCAACCTAAGAGTGAAGAGAAAATGAAATCAGATGATAAAACTATTTCTAGAAGACAATTCAAAGGCATTCATAGAGAAATAAGAAGTTCTTCCAGATCTTCATATCTTTGGCATGATTAATCAATAAGGTATAATTAGTCTTTTCAAGGATATTGATATGTTTTTAATAGATTTGGTCATAAGGATGCATCTTTTAAGGTTGTTGATAGGTGATGGCTTGTATTTTAAAGAAGAAATTATTTCATGAGTCAAATGTGTTATAGTTGTCATGATTTATGTCGTAAAGCTGAAAATTGTAGATGGTCTACAAAATCCATTAAGAGAAATGTATTCTTGAAAGATAAGATTATAAGATGTTTTAAATGTAACAATCTTGGACATATAGAAAGTTCTTGAAGGAGTGTATTTGATAAATCATCTAGAAATGACAAGAAATAGGTAGATACTATGAACAAGCAAAAAAATAATCTAGAATGGTATGGAGAAGAAAGTACAATCAAGATGAAAAGAAAAGAAATAAATATGAATTCTTGAAAAATCCCTGTGTACTCATTGCACATGTGAAGCCATCCAAGTTCTAAGAAGAAGCATAAAGTCAGGGGGAGTTTATCAAGGTAGTATTGTTGGAAATAATAGGTACTAAGAGGGGGGTAAACTAGGACTAATAAAACTTTTAGTCTTGTGCTAATACCTTTGAATAGAAGAAAAATAAACTTCCAAACTATGAAGCATAAAACTGTAATGGTAAATTAAAAGTACACTGAATGAAATGAGAACACATGCACACTCATAAAACTTAGATTTTTATCTTGGAAACCCTTGGTTAGTGGGAAAAAACATGGTGGAGATGACACCCACAATCTTTTGACTACAAAAGAAAAGAGTACTCTGTTAGTAGCTATGTATATGAAATCACACCTTCATGAATTAGTATTGTATCTATCAATTCAAGTTTGAAAATACATCAATTTAAGCTTGAATGAATTAAAATCAACAAAGAGCATCTCATGGCTCTCTAACTAGGAAAGAAAAATGATGATCTCAGCTTAAAGCATCCTTAAATGGTAGTCCTAGAATGAGAATGGAATCTTTTTTTATCATGATTGTGCTTATTCAGCTCAAATTTCTCACTATAATTCAAATCCCAACATGTAATTGCTATGAAATTGATACTATTTTCCTATAATAATTATGCTTTGCTTCATGAGTGTGTGTGATACTAAATGCATAAAAATTGGCTTCTATTTAAAGGATTTTCCAAGGGTAGGGGATAGAGTTTATTAAATCATGATTAAGGCTTGGTTGAATTAGGGGTTTCAGATGGTGAGACCATTTAAATGGTGGTTTCAAATAAGAGGACAATTTGAGTGGTCAAGATGAAACTCGAAGATGTGTGATGGATAATTTATTTGACTTGATCCATGTGAGCTCCTATTCTCAATCCTCATTGGTTGATCCAATTTATCCCATATGATGGATTAGTAAATTAAGGGATTTAATTAAATAATTTTATTGAATTCCTTTAGCCATGTGCACCCTTGAAAGGGTAGGAATTAATTTGTTTTAACTATGTAATTAATTGATTAATCTCAATTGCACAATTATTTAATTAATCCAAAGGATTTTAATAATTTAATTAATTCAAAATTTGCTTGATTTGAATTGATTTTCTCACTTTATTTTTTATTTGATTTGCTTGACCAATTTTAGGTGTCTACAAATGCCCCTCTTTAAATCGGTGTGCGAAGCACATTGGTTCAAAGAATGTCTAATGCCCTGATTAACCTAACTTGAAGTGATGATGTCTAATTTGATTTCGATTGATGTTTGATTCACTAATGTTGGATGCAAAAAACCTGATGTGAACAAATGATTTAAAATGCCCCACTGATAATGATTGAAAATTTTAATGCCCCATATATGGATTGATTGTAGACTTGATTGATGATAGGATGTTTCCCCTAATGATGAAAAAACTCTGATACAAATCCTTAATTTCAGTCCTCAATATGAATATGATGCCCCTTGGGAAATAAATTGAAATGATGTGGAATAATTTGGTTTGAGATTGGACAATTTTGATGAGGTTCCTGATAAAATCAATTTAAAAAAAAAAAAACCAATGATGAAAAATATCAACTCCATTAGGTCAATGGCCCAAAAATACCCTTTCAAAAGGTCAAAAAGGTATAAATTAGGGTGAAAAGGTCACTTTCACTTTTTACCTCCACATTTTCTCTAAGTGAATAGTGAGTTGATAACAATGGTTATCTTGATTGAAGAGCAAAGGATCGAGATCAAGCATCAATTTTAGTGACCAGCCGAGTATGGACCTCCAGTGAGTGCTTTTAGCCTCTTTCATTTAATCAATTGTGAAATTATATTTCTTAAATTTACTTTCACGTGTTGATTAGGGTAGAAAGATTTTTTTTGCTAAAGTAGCACGTACAATAGGGTAAAATAGTGTGTACACTAGGAAGTAGCACATCTGCAGGTTAAAGTAGCACGTAGGGTTATGCAATTTAGTGCTTAGAAACACATAGTTTTAGTGCTTACCATAGATTAAGTCACACGTAGGAAACACTAATGCCAAAACCCAAATGATGTAGCATTTAGCATAGGTTAAGTAACACATAGTATGCAAACTGGCGCGTACACAAAAAATTTGTGTTTGATCAATAAAGTAATGCGTAGAAAGACTGAATTAGCACGTAAGATATTTAACATACATCATGATGAAATGACATGTACACCAAGGTAAAGTGTCGTATAGCCTGAATTGAAAATGAAAACCTGATTTTGATCATCTCTGATTTGATAAAGGTATTTGATTGATTGCATGTTTGATTAGGCCTAATTTTGTGATGAAGAAAAATATGTTTGATGTTAGTATAACCATTTAGATGAATGTTTAACAATGTTAATCTGGATAGGTAAGATATTTAATGTTTTCCCCATCCTCATGATATAGAGTCTGAAAGAAAATAGATGTGCTCAAGAAGAGTGATAGATTGATAGAAAACTTGATTGACTTAGGATGATCCAAAAAATGATGATACTAATGTTATTCCATTTGATTGCAAAAAATATGTGATTATGGAAGTTCTATATCTCGGGATTACCACCTTGGCCATTAGATATGGTCAATCAGTAAACTACATAGGAGAGATGTGTGATTGGTTGATTTGGGTTGTCCTACCTTCTAGAGATGCCATGGTTCCAAATGAACTGGGGTCTTCTCATAGCTATAGAAGAGAGATGGCACTCTGACTATAATACCCTTCATTTTTCATTAGGAGAGATGACAATCACACCTGAGGATGTGTATCAGTTATTCAGGATTCTGAATCGAGGAGATCAAGTTTATTATGATTAGGTCTATGATGGGGAGGATGTAGATGGGTGTTTTTTGATCCTACAGTCAGTAATGATAGCATTTCTTGGGCTCATTTTATTTCCTTTCCATGGATTCCAGAAATACTTGGATCATTGATTGGTGGATTTATGCCACCTAATCAATGAGGGCATGGCCTCACTCTTGGATGGGATTGGATTATTGAGGATATGATTATAGACCCGAGATGATATGATTGGGGATCATGCATTCTAGCGCAATTATACCATGAGTTACATGATGTGGTATATAAACATGGTGTGACTCTTTCTGTAGGTGTAGTGTTACTCCTTCTCTAGACATGGGAGCACATTCATGTTACTAGACCGATTCCTAGGTGATCTTATGATCCTCACTGGTCATATGGATTCTTATACGATGGATTGATTTTCCAGCCTCATATGGGCATGTTATATTTCTAGTGATGTATGTTAGATGACATTGATAAGGTGGTATGGCATCAGTATGTTGGTTGTGAGGCTTGGCAGGAGGATGATACAAAGATTCCTTACATGTTTTCTCCTCATTGGATGAATGGTCGATCTCCATTGGTTATCAAGATATTTTACTTCTACAGAGTACTCATACAATTTGGAAGGACACAGGACATTCCATAGGGCTTAGTATTATATGTACAAGTATAGGCTGAGAGATCGATGTGGGGTCCACAAGTTAACTTTGAGTATGATTGTGATGAGATTTACAATGTCTAAACCCGAGGTCTGTGAACTGTGTTGATTTTGTGGTCTTTCTTAACACATTTGTTAAGTCTAAACTTGAAGTGTTTAAGTTTCTTTTTAAGTGTTTGTCATGTAAACCTAGACTTGAAAATAAGATTTATTTCATGAACAAAGAATACAAAGGACCACACATATAATATGGATTACAAAGTTATAGTTTTCTGATTAAAATAGAGATAATACATTATTAAGGAACACAAAGATAATTGTGGAACACAAGCATTATAATTTTTTGATTTTAAAAACATAGATAAAATGATTTCTTTAATAAGGAAAATTGGAATCAGTTGGCTTTGTTTTTAGCTATCAGACATGAGTAAAATTCAGAGATAGTTGCGACAAGTTTTTTTTCAAAATAGTTGGTTTATTAGTTTGACATATTATATATACATGATGTTGAAGATGACAATAATATAGAGAGAGGAATATTGGGTTTACATGAAACATAATTTTTTTTTATACTCAATTAGTCATATGATCAGAAATCATTAATTCTATAGTTGATCATATCATGTATGATTCATTGTTTGATACAAAGCATTATTTGTATCCAAGAATGTATGATATTGGATTCATATCACTATGCTTAATTAGATTCTCCATATCACTTTTCTTGATTAGATTCTCTAAATAGTGTTTCATTTATATATAAATAAGATATACATTATGCAAAGTTCAGAAGCCACCAAAGATATGACTTAAACTAATCTAAGCATAAGGTCTTCAAGCCCCTACTAAGACTGTGAAAATGCAGTGAAACTAAAAAATTATACAAAAAAAATACTAAGGCTTCACCATTGCGAATCCACTCAAATTCTACATTTTAACATTTGCAATGTCTAGCTAAATGAGTAAAATCCCTAGCCAAAATAAGAGTTCAAAAAACATAGTTTAAATTAGCAGAATAGGAATTGTGATCAATGGAATAAATAAATTATTCCTTGACCAAGCTCTACCAGCCTAGCTCCTATCTCTTCTGGAAAGAGATTCCCATTTTCTTGAAGAAAGGCTCCAAACTTCTCCGTATCGTACTCCTTAACACCTGCTTTGAAGGTTGTCCACACCTTTTTAATCAAAGTCTTCTTTCCTTCTACCTCCATCGCAAAATAACCCAGCAGACCATTGCTTGTTAATTGGGTGTTGAGGCTATCCATTTTTGTCCCAATCTTTGTATATATGTCTTCCGCTACAAGCCTACAGGCTAGAAAGAGCGCATGCAGAGGATGCTCAAAAATTTGAATGACTGGTTAGAATAACTCTGCCACCAACACACCATCATGAACATGATTTCCAGACCAAAAGTCTCCTCCCAGCATCACCACCATTATCAGTTAATCCTTTTCATTCACCCGGATAAAAAATCTCTGTATTTGCTCCTCTGGGGTCTCCTGCAGCGATTCCACCTTGCTGCAACAACAAATTATACCCTGATGATTCACCATAGTCTTATGAAGAAACACAAAAACAAGGGAATATAAATAGACCACACTGTAAGTTCTTGAATGAGATTTTGCGATAAGGTTGAACTGACTTCTGAAGGGTACTTGTTCATGGGTTAATTTAGATATCTCTCATGCAGGGCAACTAAACATCCCTTCCCTCTGACATCGGCATTTTTTATTGATCTCCTTTGGTACTATATATGATACAACTAATTGTATCTTGAGTGATGGTGGTTGTCAACTCTATCTAATCACTGTGGCAGCCCTTGAGAATAAATTTATGTCAAATCTATGCTTGGAAGTGTATGATAAATATCTCACAGGATATTCCACTTCCACTGATCAGAACAATCATTCTTTGGCATCAACCTATGCCTTTCCTCGTGATCATCCCTATGTCTTCTACAATTATCTCCTACAGTTTCATCGGCATGTGATCATCGTACTCAAATCCCATATGCTCATTTTTGTCAATCCCCAAATTCTTCAAGAGGTCTTTCGCCTTGTTACCTTCTCAAAAAACATTTTGGAGATGATATTCCCCCAATTTTTTCAAGTGATTTGAGTTTTTCAGAATCCACTCTGTAAGTCTACACGATTGGAAATCCCCTTTCATAATTCCATTAATGATGACCTGTGAGTCTCCCTCGATGATAAGGTTGGTTATTCTATTTGATGTACACCATTTGAGACCGGTTTCTAACGCAGAGATATCTGCAACATTGTTAGAAGTGATGTCTCAAAATGTTATTAAACAATCAAAATTCAAATTACAATTGACATTTAATATTCATGATTTCTTCATTTGAAGCACCATCTACAGTGGGCAACCTAGGACCTGAATAATGGGCTAGGAGTAAAGATAAAAAATATCAAGAGACCATGATAGTTGGTCTCTTTCTTCAGTCTATATTATTGACAATAATATGGACCGAAGAAAGAGACCAACTACGATGGTCTCTTGAGCTTTGTTAGCTTTAATGTGCATATACGTCACTTTTTTGACACATATGGAAACACTTTCGGTAGTGGTTCTATACCTTCGATGGGACATCCCGTCGGACTGAAATGATTTTTGATAGATCAGTGCAATAGGAATGCTATACCATCGATGACTTTACCTATCAAATAATCGGTGCAGTTCTGTCACTCTTCTGACAGATAAAGTGTTGAAAAGCAATAGTTTGAGATAGATGAGTGCGATAGGAATGCTATATCTCTGATGGGTTTACCTGTCAAACAATCACTACACTTCTATCACTCATTTGACAAATAAAGTGTCAGAAAGGAATGGTTTGTGATAGATTATTGTGACAGGCTTTCTATATCTCTGATGGGTGTTCTGACAGTCCTTTCCAACAGGAAACACAGAGGGTTTGTTGGAGTTCCGATAGGTCTGCCATAAGAAATTTGATAACAAAGTTGGTATTCATGTGCTAGTTTCCAACAAAATTAGATGTCGGCAGACCGATGGTAACCACTTCTATCAATATTTGCAACTCAAAAATGCTGACGGATACATATGTCGAAAGTTCGACAACTAGGCATTGCAAATCCAACAAATGACTGTCGGAATTTGGCCTCAAATGTACTAGTGACAAGACTTTTGATATTGATGATGAAGTAATGGTTCATTTGAAGAAAGGTATATTTCCTGTTGGAACATATGGTAAACTGAAGATGAATAAATTTGTTTCTTGCAATATATTGAGTAAGTTTGACAGTGAAAATGCTTATGAAATAGAATTACCTAATGACATGGATATATCACCTATATTCAAAATTTTAGATTTATATGAGTATATGTTAGGATTAGGTAATATTGAGAGGGAGGGTGAATTAGTATTACAACACTTATTAAAAAATTTCAACCAATTATAAATAATCCATAAGCTTGTAGAAATGAAAAGAACATAAGAAAATAACACACTACTCATAACACCATAACTTTTTGTTGAGGAAATCCTGGCCAAGGGAAAACCCTGGTGGGGATGGTACCCACAAGCATGCACTAAAGTATAGTGTCACTGTTAGGAGACCTAGCTCTATTAGGAGCTGAATATTACATAGTACATTTCCTTGTTAAAGGAATAAAAACCCTGTTAAAGGTATACAACACCCTATTAGGGGCCAACTAAGCATATAGATCTGTTACAAAATTTTCTCAGTAGTGAACAAAATAAGCATCTCTAATGCTTAGATAGTTCCTATTCATAGCTCATCAATGATCTTTGTCATCCTCTTCTATGTCATTCGTATCTCCTCAAAAATATATCATCCATCCATCCATACTTCACTCAACAAAAAGATCTAACACATATACATTTCTTCTTTACTAAGTTGGCTCTCAATACGAATATTACATAGTCAGCACTCAATACAAAATAAATTTAATAAAAAAAATATAAAATGCATATTTGACACTCTTACATAATCAAATTATAGGTTATCAACAATCATAATTTAACTCTGACTGCCAGGAGTCCATGTCATACTTCCTTAATGATCACTTCAGTCCAGCTTCTCTGTATCACTGTTCTGCTGTTGTCTGTCTGTCTTCAAATCTCTCTAACTTGTTGTAAACATTACCAAAAAAAATCAATCTTGGGTGGAGGAAACACATACCCCATACTATCTTCCTCTAATCTTTCTTGCCTTAACTCATCGATCTTGATCTTCGATACCCAAAATACCTCTGTTTCTCTACTTCTGTACTTAGTCAATTTTAGGGTCACCAAAACTTAACTTTATAGGAATCAATCTATAACCCAGATGTGTTTCCATAAATGAAAACCAAAATTGAGTCATAACACACAAAATTTATCACTTTCCAACAATCTCTCCCTTTGGCATTGATGGCAACACTTAACAAAAAAATGACGTGTTCCAACAAAACAAAACTGTCTCTCCTTATTTTTCTTTTTTTTTTTCTCTTCTTGCCTTATACATTATCTTCTCCTTCTCCTTTTTCATTTTTCTCTTCTCTCTTCTCCCCCTTTGAAAACAATGACAAAGGTGCATAATGGTAATAGGATTAGTGCTTGCTCACCAGTTTCAGAATATCTTGAAAGGAATCTTCCAAGATCTTCACTTCTGTACTCCATGACTTAAGAAATAGTTGACTAACATGAATTATTCCATTCAATGAAAATGATGTTGTCTCTGCATCTTTCAACTCTGTAGGCATAGAGTTAGTCAATGATTTTGCATTCTTCTCCATGCTTGATAAGTGTGCTTCAATTATAGATAGCTTAGGAGTGATTAAACACTTTAGAAAATTGAATCTGGTTATTATTGTCCCTTTCTCAATATCCAATACATCTAGTTTTGAAAAAATTCTTGTTACTTCTTTGTCCAATTCCATTATAGTTTGTGAAGAGGTCTCATAACTTTCCATCATACTATTCAAGGTTTCTTTGTCCTTGGCAATAATGTCTTCAATATTTTGAACATGCATGATCGGATTCATGCAGTAACTAAATAGTTTCCTTCCATGTGCAATGCAACGCTTAGTGTTTGCAGTATTAGTTTTGAAAATGATCAAGTCCCATGAGATAGACTTGCAAACTTTGGATAGCTTCTTCTCTGAGTAGTTCTTTTCTACCTTCTCTTCTGTAATCTTTATCAAGTTCTCTTAATAATCATCAAATTCATCAAGTGTTATCTTCAGGTTTTCAATATCATCTCTTTGCTAGAAAAAAATAGGTAATGGAAGAAATTTTTTCAAAGTACCAATTGCTTTGGTTATTACCTTAACCTTTTTTTCACCTTTTTTCTCTGATATCTCCTTGGATTTAGTAAGTGCAGTAAAAGCCAATTTTATGATGTCAGTGTTCCAATGGGCTTGCTTGCACAATCTACTAAGAAGATCTTCTTTATCTTCTTCAAGGATCCTAATCTCCTCTAGGTCATTATTAGGATTATATCATTAACTAATTCCTGATCCTACTCTCCTCTAAGAGTCTCAAATTGTGCTTCACCCTTTGAAAGACTAACACCCTATAGTTAGTTCAAATCTCCACTTCTCCAACTTACACTTAGAAGAGTCTAAGTGTCAATTCCCACACTAACTTCATGAATCACTTGCAGGGGTGTCCATCACCATGTAGACACTGCATTTGATCAATTTGGAATCCATCTTGAGGAATCTCCTTTCAATTTTCAGTCGAGTCCAAGTTTGTGTCTTCAAGAGGCCTAATTGAGCTCACTTCCTTGTAGACCTAAACAGTGTGTTTTTCTCACTTCTTGCAAAACTTTTCCAAAGACCTCAAAAATATAAGACCATATCTAGATACCCTTTTCCATTTTACAAAGGATTTTGTAAGTCTCAAACCCCTAAGCTATCCTTACATGGGGTTCCTATAAACTAGGTCTTATAGGGCTAAAAGGCCTAAAAACTAGGACAGTCTGCAACACTATCCAAAAATCACTCAAAAATTGTCTTCACTGATTGGCATGAACTTGACCAACCTAGCATGAAAAGGTAACACTAAAACCTAACTCTACATTTACTTGGACCGTATAGTACCTTCTTCCCCTGCACATGAAAGCTCACTGTTTCTCCTCCAAACCTCTAACCAGATAGTGCATGCTCGCCTAGGGCTTGGATCTAAAAATAGTAAATTGCCTTCCTAGGACTCCTAACTCTACAAATATGTACACAATTGACTCCCCTAGCATTTCCATCTACCATTAGATGTTTCCCGTTGTTAGATTTTGTGGCGGAGCCATGATTAGACTGACTGGTCTGGATAGGACCAGTGAGTCTGCTAAACTGAAAAACAATTTAAACAACACCTTAAACAACCACAAAGAAACTTGACTAATGAATGAAAAACACTCCAAAATATTCTAAGAACACAAAACAACCACTATTCTTAGTCTTTCAATCCATTACATATGACTATCAACACAAAATGCTTGGGATTACTAAAACCTCAGAATTGCAGTCTTTATTCACTTCACACTTGTTACAATATGAAAACCTAACTCCTTAGTTTGAGTCTCTTCATACATTATATTCCTTCTTCCCCCATTCTAGGGCCTTGTTGGTTGATTCCCCAGTCCTAGTTTCAAGGAGAATTCAATGTAACCATGTTGCATGCAACATTTGCAATTATTGCAAATGTTGTCATGACAACAATTTAGCAACTTTTGGCATCTTTTCATTCATGCCTTCTCCCTACATTTTAGGACCTCTAATCTCTTCAATTCAAGGATCCAAGATCATTTAAGACCCTATGGCATCTCTACGTCCACATTTAAGTGATTTAGACACATTCATGACTCCAACCTCACACTTAACAACTAAGCCTAAGAATTTGAAAGTACTACTAACAATGGCTATTTATGTGACCTTAGTCCTAATGACTAACTCAATTAGCCTACATTGAAAAGACCTACTAAGGTCCAAAAACAACTAACCTATCTTGACTTGGCTAATGTCAAGTACAAGCCAAAATGAACAAACATGGAGGTTAGCCTAGGTGCTCCTGCACCATCCTCCCCAAAACAAAAAGATCAATCCACCCTTGGATTGAGGATGCCTGGATCAATCCCCATCTTCTTGAACTCTAATTCTTTGACCCATATTGCATCTGCATTTGTTTGATCATGTCTTTTGATCAAGTGCTCCTTATACTCTTTGGTTCTGGTCTTCTTGTATACTCTTGTATCCAGTATGCTGTCAGCTCCTATGACTATGGCAGAGGGTAATTGTAGTTCCTCCACATCTCTGATTACTTTTTGAAGACTCTGGTCCAAGTCTTTCTTTGGTCCTTTGTAGTGGACTAACTCTGCAATGTTGAAGATAGGTGATAGTCCACTGTCTTTCGAGAGTTCAACTTTGACTACATTATCACCATACTTAGCCATGATAGGACAAGGGCCTATCCTTCTCATCTACAACTTGTGAGGGACTCCCTTCTGCAATATTAATTTATTGAGATGTACCATCACCATGTCACCCACATTAAACTCAACTGTCCTACTTTCATCAACCTTTGCCTTATGTTTCAAGGTGTTCTCTGTCAGGGTTTTCTAGACTGTATCATGTATCTCTTGCATGGAATTAGAAAAATTATCTGCATATCCACTTGATTTCACTCCATCCTTCAAGTCTCTCAACTCATAGACTCCTCTAGGGTGTATTCCATACACTATTTCAAAGGGGCTCTTCCCTCTTGATCTATTTATGGTGTCATTGTAGGCATACTCAGCCTATCCAATCAATTGATCCCATTGCTATATGTACACCTTTATCAAGAACCTTAGTATATTTCCAAGGCTTCTATTCACCACCTCAGTCTATCCATCAGTTTGAGGATGGTAGGCAGATCCAAAGGATAAATTAGTGCCCATTCTTTTCCAAAGAGTCTTCCAAAAATGACTCATAGATTTGGTGTCTCTATTAGATACAATGCTCTGAGGTAACCCATGGATTCTTACTATCTCTTTGAAGAATAGAGATGCTATTTGGCTGGGATCATTAGTGGTCTTGCATGGCACAAGGTGAGCCATTTTACTAAACCTATCCACAACTACATAAACACTATCCATGTCTTGTCTTGTTTTGGGTAACCCAACTACGAAATCCATGCTCAAGCAATCCCATGGTCTAGTAGGAATATGTAGGGGCTGATAAAGGCCAACATTTGATGAAGTACCCTTGGCTCTTTGACACACTATACAACTCTCCACATACCTTTTGACATCAATAATCATCCTCGGCCAATAGTAGAATCTTTGAACTAGTTCTTGTGTCTTTGTGATTCCAAAGTGACCACTCAATGCACCATTGTGCTTCTCTTGAATCATATTCTCCCTAATAGAGCCTCTAGGGACACATAACTGATTTCCTTTAAACAAAAGGTTACTTTGCAAAGTGTATTCAGCATACTCACTATGGAAATGGTTCTTGTATTCAACAAATACCCTGTAAATGTCTCCAAAGTCCTCATTTTCAGCATATAGATCCTTGAAGTGATCTATTCCCATGCTCTTCAACTGAATCTCTTGGATGGTAAGAGCTCTTCTTGAAAATGCATCAGAAACTTTATTGAGGACATATTTTGATGACATTATTTTTCTATTAGTACACTTAGTGAAAAACATTGACAAAGATCACCAGAAGACTAAAGCATTGATGCCAGACTACAAACATCACCGGTAGATTACGAGCATTACCAGCAAACAGCAAGCATACCCAACAAAATACAAAGGTCACAGGAAAAATGATAAGTATAGAATTGACAAGCATCACCGACAACCACAAGCATCACCGGTGACACAATTTTTAGAACTAACCCAATAAGGAACAGAAAAGGCATACCTGATGACAAGTTCAAGAAAGGAACACCAACGACCAAGAAAATTGACCGTTAGAACCGACAGTCAGTTAAAGAACCCACAAATTGTGGATCTAATTTTTACATGATGGATAAAGAAATGTAATTCTATTTATAGAGTTTTTATTTGTTTTAAATCATAACTTGAGGGCCAAGCAAGCTTTATGTAAATGTTTTAATGCATCCTAACAGATCTAAAACATATCTAACTAAAGATCAAGGTCAAGTTGTAAACCTTGGATCTAGAGTTAACTTGCGATGCATGAATCAAGAACTAAGTCTAATTTAGTATAAATAGATGTTCAAACTCGATTGTGAGAACATGAATTCACATTTTTGATAGCCGCCAAAATCATCCAAGGAGAAAAAGGCAAAATTCATGCAAAGGTCAGAAATAGAATACATCAGTTATCAAGAACACACAGAGGCTACCGATAAGTAGATAAAGGTATTATTCAATAATGGAAGGATGATTACTAATATGTATGAAGATTTATAGGATCTGTTATCAGAAATTGAAGATTGCATTTATCATCAAATCAATGACTTATGTAGTTGCATTCTAACAAGTGCATCACATCTAAAATCCTTTTGTAGAAGGTGGACTTAACCGTTCTTTCTAAATCTCTTAACAGAGTGCACACTTAACAGTGTTTCTAAAGCTTCAAACAAACTAGATCTTAATAGGTCTCCATTGTAATACTCCTAACAGGGTAGGTCATCAGAAGTGACCAAATGTAAGCCTTAACCGGCCCCTTCTTATATGCAGATACTGAAGTCTTATGGGTAACAATCCCTACCGTAGTTTTTACTTCCTAACAAGAGTTTTCTGCAATATCATATCTTGTGTCATGTGTTATCTATTTTCATGAATGTTTTTTTTATGGTTACATACTAAAGAATTTATGATATGATTGCATATGCATAAAGAAATATTAATAGTTAGATAAGATAATTTATAAACTGATGATTAAGGGTTAATGGGGTAACCAAAGAAAAGTTTTAGAGGTACTGATTCACCCCTCCCCTCTCAGTACAGCATCTCAATATAATTCCAACAATTGGTATTAGAGCTAAGTCTCTCTCTTGAAAAGCTTAAAGACTTGAGAGCAAAGATTAGAGCAATGGACAAGTTCATACTCGACATGACTATTGAGAATGAGCAGCTACAGATGCAAATCAACTATGAGCAGTATAAGGAGGTGAAGATAAAGTTGAGAAAACTTCTTGATGAAAGAAAGATTATGGCAACCAGGCTGAATGAGAAAGACTACAAAGAAAGGGAAATACAAGAGCACTTAGAAATAGCAGAATCATCAGTGAGAAAAGCTTTAGATGCATCACTTGAAGAAATTATTAGTATGGAAGAGATCAATCTACATCTGACAGATAAAATCAAGATGCTGCAAATTGGTCAAGAAACTCAAATGGTAAAAATGATTGATGTCATGAATGATGCAAGAAAAGTTGAAAATGAAAGAACACTAGCCATTGATGATAGGAGGAAAATTACAAAGAAGCTACAAGAAAAAGAATCAGAGATTCAAAGACTCACTGAGCATCACCATGAGGTTACCAACCACATTATTCTTATGAGTCAAGAAGCAAACAGATTAAATACAGAACTCATTCAAAGAATACAGATCATTGGTGAGCTAAGAGAAGAGAATGAAAAATTGAAGCTTGAAATCAAAGTCCAAAATCAACACAACAAATTGATCAAAAAGGCTAAAGATAACAATAGAAGGATGGATGATTTTCTTGATGGACAAAGAAGAGTCAACAACTACACAGGATTAGGATGCAACGAGAATGGTGAATCCTCAAATCAACTAGATCAGAGGAATACTTTCACAACCCCAAAATCCAAGAAACTGTCATGCAATCACTGTGGAAAACGAGGCCACACCTCAAGCATCTGCAGAAGAAAAATGAAAGGTATTTCTCAAGAACAATCTACTTTTATTGGTAATTGTTATAAATGTCAAAAGAAAGGACACAAGGCACATGAGTGCAGATCCAAAGTGATAAATCCAAAGAGAAAAACCTATATGG
>MU224666.1:2469771-2494591 GCA_018584345.1 Thuja plicata
AGAGTAGGTAACTCATATGTTTGGGACTATAACACATGGGTAAATTGCACAGCATGTGGAAGGTATGGTCATATTTCTGCCAACTGTATGAGAAAGTGGACCAGAAGGTCAAGAGGATGGTCCAATCCAGGTATGGCATGTTTACATTGTCATAAGATTGGACATGTGATAAAATATTGCAAAGACCGACTGACAGACATAAATACACATCCCAATGGAAATACCATTGATGATATCAAAAGAATGAGAAACAAGATGTGGGTAAAATCCAAAAACACTGAAGGTGCTGGAACAAGCAACGCAAATGGTGACACCCCATCCACTAGATTCGGTGACATCAATACATCTAACTAGATCACACAAGTAAGTATGGAACTACATTATGACAAGTTTTACTATGCATCGGTTCCATTATACATAGTTCATATTGTAATATAGGCATGAATAAAGATGCAATACATCGTTATGTACTAAACTATTGTAAAGAAACCATCGTTTATTGGGCACAGTATGCATCAGTGAACACACACATAAAAATTTAGCGTTACTTATAGGAATGTATCGGTCATTACACAAGCTAAGTGTGAACTGACGAATATCGGTGAATACTGAATCACAAAATCTATCATCGCAACCTCACCGATGAGCATCGGTGAAGTCTCCAAAATTGCTAGCAGCCCCGATGCTTTGCATCGAAACTGATGGTGTTATGAATGTCTTTACCGACAAAAGAAGTCTTCTTAAACTGACGAGTTGGTAAGCATTTATGACAACTTAGGGCACAAAAAGGTATAAAATCCCGACAGGTAAGTTCATTCTCGCACCCGCAATTTTTGAGCAAACTAGAGCGATTTGAGAATAGATTGGGAAGCGACCCAGAAGAAGTCAAACATGAAGCATTTAGAATCACAGGCAATCACAGAGAATCAGTAAGTTAATACCCTCCCCGATAACACTGTCTTTATTTTGTGAAAAGCCCTAAATTGCAAATATGATGGCATCGACCTCTAGGGTAGAGAAAATTAAGGATGACAAGAAGAAACCCTTCAGACTTGTCAAAAGAGGAGCGTGTGTTGAACCTAAGTATAAACTACACCCTGAAATAGCTTCTCAACCAGACAATTCTAGAGCATTCTCTCGAATCCCAATTAGGGTTTTGCTAATAGAGGACATAAGGTCATACATTCACTGTAAGATCTTAGAGATAGGAGATCTAGACCTTTATAACACCTATGCGGCACTTTGTGATGATGCTAGAAAGCTCAAAGAAGAGCATAAACACTTGGAAGTAAAAGGACTCACAAATGCACTACATTTTCCTAGGGTTTTCAAGATAGAATGGATTAAAATCATCCTTAGCAGAGTTCACAACAAGGCTCTATGGATAAACAAGCCAAAACCTATAACAAAGGATGTTATACATGCGGTTACTGGTTACCCTACAACCGATAAGTCGCAGGCTCACAAACATCCATCTCTGGCAGAAGTTGAGAAACTAACCGGTGCAAAATCAGATAAAAGGGCACTAAAGGTAAACACCATTATCAATGCAGAGCTAAAGTTTGGAGCATGTGTCGTTGGATACAAAATCTTCCAAGCAAGCAGAATGAATAGCATATCTAGTATTGCTATGAGCACAGCGTACAAGATTATTAAATGTGGGAAGAAGATGGATCTGGCAGAGATCCTATTACATCAATTTGAGGAGAACATGTGCACAATAAGGTCTTCAAGGACAAACACATGTAAGTTTTGTTCCCTCATAATGTGTATATTCTTCTACTTTGAAGAATACTTTCCTTCCATAGGAAAAGTTGCATGGGACACAAGTAGACCAATTACCATTCAGATCATTGAGTTTATAGAATCACTTGGTATAGATTTTGACAATGTGATGCATGAATATTTCAAATCCATAAAGGAAGTTCTTTAAGAAAGAACTAGGATTCTTGAGAAACTGATAGAGGAACACCATGAAGAGATATGTTTTATGGTGGATATAGATTTCACTTACATACAAGCTGTTGTTTCGAGGAAATCATGGCTTGAAAAGTTGGATTATGAAATCAAAATAGGATTAGCAATTGAATGCATTCAGGCATTGTTAAATGAACCCATTGACAACAAGCAATTAAGATTTGGTACTTATGAAGAGGCAAAACTAAAAATAAAGTCAAATCTTGTTGTCAAAAAGGCTGTAAAGCAGTCAAAGAGAATGGTAAAGAATGTGAAAAAAACTTGAAAATATCTTCTGAAGGAGAAGAAGAAGAAGAAGGTGAAGAGGAAAAAAAGGGTAAGGAGGAACTCACCAAAGAACAGCTTCCCATCGGTGATACAGTAGAGAAACAAGAATCAAAGGAAGAGAATTCTGATTCACCACCTCCTCCTCCACCAAAGAAATCTAGAACAAGGAGCCAAACAACACAGGATGTTATTCCTTCTCCCATGGTCAAAGGTAAGGTGTACAAGAGGAAACCTGCACCTCAGAAGGAAAAACAACCAACTAGGGCACCTGCCAAAAGGAGGAAATATGTTCAGACTAATGAAGACTTAGAAGAGTCAGCTATGGATGAACTTGACAGTGTAAAAATTGCAAAAGAAATAGAAAAGGTTACATCTCCAAATGAAGACATTGATGACATATGTAAGTATATTTCTGAAGCTAGATCTGTTAGACATCCTAAAATTAGGAAATGGTTAAAGTGGGATATAGTAGAACAAAATAAGATTGAAGATGTACTTATTGCTAAGATGTGAAAACACTATTATGTCACACTGCACTTCACTTCACAAGATGTTCCACAAGAACTATTAGATAAAATATCTTCTAGATTCACTTTTGCAGTCCATGAGGAGAAGAGGATAAGAGAAAGAGTACTAGTCTCTCTTATGCCTCCTGAATCAACAAAAGAGGAAATCAATGAAGTCATGGAGAAATATACAAAGAAATTCTCACCAAAAATGAGAGCTTACAAATTTCTTCAAGGAAAGATTATAGAGCTAGAAGAAGACACTCATCAAATATGGAGTGGAATACTAAATCCTGATGAGAAAAGCAGTCCTGAAAAGGAACCTATCAACAAAACAGGTAACTCAATAGTTGAGTTAGATAGTGAAGAGGTATAGATCACAGGCCAAAAACAAACTGATGTTATAGATCAGGACTAGTAAAAAGATGGTAAGGGTGATCAAGTACCAACAACCCCCATCCACATAAACTTGGAGGATGAAGAAGTTACCAAAGAAGAACTGTCAATAAAAGGTAACTTAGATGTTGATATAAACGATGATTCATGGTTAGACAACATTGTCGATACCATTATAGGAAAAGACCCTATAGCAGAGGTTCAAAAAGATGAAGACATCAATGCTGCAGAGGGTAAGACCGATGAATAGGACATAGCTATTGACACTGCAATAGTCAATACACCAACAAATATGCATATATTAATAGATGTCATTGATATACAGTCTAGTCAAGATAAATCATCCAAGAAAGATGATAATATACCCAAGGATATGGGTACCAATGAAAACTGAGGTGCATCTAACACTCCCAAGGATATAGATACTTAAATGAAGGATGCAAGCGATGATCAGAAAAATGTATCAAAAGATCAAAGCAAAGTGACAAATGATAAAATTGATGATACATTGAAAGAGATTGAGGAAAAAGATAAAAATGAAGAAGTTGAGAAGAATGAAGGTACAAAATTAAAAGAAGGTTCAACTATTGATACACCCAAGGTACATGAGGAGACATCTTCACCAACCCGGCCAGTGAACACTGAACATATACAAAACAATGCCTCATCTTCTCGACACTCACCCACAAAATCTACCCAATCTCAAGCCTTACAGATGGTGGTACATCAATCTACCACCTAGCCAAAGAAGAAAAAGAAGAAAATAGTAAAGAAGGATATATTGGCTGTGACACTAGATGAGATCATTGAAGTTCCAAACTGGGATATCACCACTTTGGATAGTGACAAACTTCAAGAGTTTGGAGTGCTATGTCAGAGAAAATCCATACAGAAGAAGATGATACAAGAACATAGGGAAAACATGGCACTTGACAAAGCAAAAGAGATACTCCAAAAACTTGTTCCTGAAGTGAAACTTCAAGAAAATGCTTCAGTAAAGGAACAGATTGTTGTTCTTACCAACACCATAATAGAGCAAGGTATAGATGTAGAACAAGCAATGGAAGAGCAAGCAGAAAAGAAATATCAATTCAAGTTAATTGATAAAATCAGCCAAGAAGTGGCATTGAACAAGGTAAATCTCTCAGAACTCATTAAAGAATTAGAGCCAATGGTTGCTAAAGCAATCACCTTAGTTGAAAAGATGCGCACACTAGAGAAATTTGCAAAAGAAAATAGTGACAAACTAGCAGAGATAGATCATAATGTCACAACAAGTGGACAAAGCCTAACCTCTCATGCCGACAGCATAAAGTCACAACATGACACAGTCTTAAAGGAAAATAGGCTAAGGCAAGAAATATGGGATGCTGAAACACAATTCAGAGGTGAGATTATTGAACTTCAAGCACATATTCTACCAAATATTACTATTCTGCAACAACAAATTTTTGATGCTTGAAATCTGATAGCAACCCCTGAGATGTTTGTAGTAGACAGCATCTATGACATACATGTACAGATTTCACTAGAGCACATGGCTCTAGAAATGATGAAGGGGAAATGGGAAAAGATGATGGAGGAAATCAAGTCCTCACATTCCCACCTTTTTGAAAAGCTGTAAGTACCTTTGCCTTTAGAATGAAAAAAGGAGGAAAGGATATGTATATAGTTATGTACATTATATATATCAGATGAAAAAGAGGAAAATAAAAACATAAGGATATATATATACTTACGCTTACCAGCATATACATAGGGGGAGTCATTCAAATGACTAAGGAAGAAGTATACATAGGTGTACATACTAATACACTCAGTATGTTGCACATATCATGTTTTTGATACTAATGTCAAAGGGGGAGATTGATGACATTATTTTTCCATTAGTACAATTAGTGAAAAACATTTACAGAGATCATCGGCAAACTAAAGCATTACCACCAGACTACAAACATCACCGACAGATTACAAGCATTACCAGCAAACAACAAGCATACCCGACAGAATACAAAGGTCACAGGAAAAATGCTAAGTATAAAATCAACAAGCATCACTGGCGACCACAAGCATCACCAGTGATAGTTTTCAGAACTAACCTGATAAGGAACAGAAAATGCATACCCGATAACATGTTCAAGAAAGGAACACTGACGACCAAGAAAACCGACCGTCAGAACTGACAGTCAGTTAAAGAACCCACAAATTGTGGATCTAATTTTTACACGACGGATAAAGCAATGTAATTCTATTTATAGAGTTTTTATTTGTTTTAAATCATAACTTGAGGGTCAAGCAAGCTTTATGTAAATGTTTTGATGCATCCTAATGGATCTAAAACATATCTAACTAAAGATCAAGGTCAAGTTGTAAACCTTGGATCTAGAGTTAACTTGCAATGCATGAATCAAGAACTAAATCTAATTTAGTATAAATAGATGTTCAAACTCAATTGTGAGATCATGAATTCACATTTTTGATAGCCGCCAAAAGCATCTAAGGAGTAGAATGTAGAATTCATGCAAACGTCAGAAACAGAATACATTCGTTATCAAGAACACACAGAGGCTACCGATAAGCAGATAAAGGTATTATTCAATCATGGAAGGATGATTACTAATATGTATGAAGCTTTATAGGATCTTTTATCAGTAATTGAAGATTTCATTTATCATCAGATCAAAGACTTATGTAGTTGCATTATAACAAGTGCATCACATCTAAAATCCTTTTGTGGAAGGTAGACTTAACCGTTCTTTCCAAATCTCTTAACAGAGTGCATAATTAACAGTGTTGCTAAAGCTTCAAATGAAGTAGATCTTAACAAGTCTCCACTGTAATACTCCTAACAGGGTAGGTCATCAAAAGTGACCAAATGTAAGCCTTAACCGGCCCCTTCTTATCTGCAGATAGTGAAGTCTTGTGGGTAACAATCCCCACCATAGTTTTTACTTCCTAACAGGAGTTTTTTGCATATCATATCCTGTGTCATGTGTTATCTATTTTCATGAATGTTTCTATTATGGTTACATACTAAAGAATTTATGATATCATTTCATATGCATAAAGAAAGATGAACAGTTAGATAAGATAATTTACAAACTGATGATTAAGGGTTAATGGGCTAACCAAAGAAGAGTTTTAGAGGTACTGATTCACCCCTCCCTTCTCAGTACATCATCTCAATATAATTCCAACAATATTTCTTATGTTTTATGTTAAAGGTGTAAGCTTGTAGGTACTCAACCCACTTCATATGCTTGTCACTCAACTTCTCTTGAAAATTCAGAAACCTTAAGGCCTGATTAGCTGAGTAAACAATGAACTCCTTGGGAAGAAAATAGTGCCTCCACTTTCTCAAGGCTTGAACCAATGCATACAACTCATGGTCATAAGAAGAATACTTCTTCTTTGCTTCACTCAACTTCTCAGAATGAAATGCTACTAGTCTACCCTCCTGGCTTAGGACAGCCCCAATGGCTATATTGCTTGCATCACATTCAATTGTGAAAATCTTCTCAAAGCTTGGAAAGACTAACACTGGTTGGGTAGAAATCTTTTCCTTTAGCAACTCAAATATCTTGTTGGCTTGTTCATTCCACATGAACTTGGTCTTCATTCCTTCTTTGATTGTATCCAACATTGGAGCACAAATAGCACTAAATTGCCTTATGAACTTCCTATAATATTGACCAAGGCCATGAAAAATTCTTACCTCTATTTTTATCCTTGGAGTAGTCTAATTCATGATGGCGTCCACTTTACTTTTATCCATTTTCATATTACCATGAGATAGAACAAATCCTAGGTACACTAGCTCTGTTTTGATGAACTCACACTTCTCCAAGTTAATCATGAGCTTCTCTTCATGTAGCCTCTTGAGTACTAATTCCACATGTTTGAGGTGTTCCTCTCTTATCTTACTAAAGATGAGTATATCATCTAGGTATACCACTACAAACTTGCCAATGTGATCCTTGAGTACTTCATTCATCAACCTCATAAAAGTTGATGGAGCATTTTATAGGCCAAATGGCATGCCTAACCATTCATATAGCCATTCAATGGTCTTGAAGGCTGTCTTCCACTCATCTCCTTCATTCACCCTTATCTAGTGATATCCACTTTTTAAATCTATCTTGGTGAAGTACCTTGCACCTCCTAGACAATCCATCAAGTCTTCAATCCTAGGGATAGGGAACCTATCTCTGATAGTGATCCTATTAATGGCTCTGGAGTCAGTACATAATCTCCAAGTACCTCCTTTCTTAGGGACTAGGACTATGGGTACAGCACAAGGACTAATACTCTTCCTTATAAGACCTTGTTCTAACAACTCTTGAATTTTCCTAGCTATTTCCTCATTTTGTTGAGGGGTCATTTTGTAGGATGCCCTATTGGGTAGGGTAGCTCTAGGAATAAGGTCAATATTATGGATTATGGTTCTTATAGGGGTTAAGGTTGATGGTTTTCCATCACTTACAATGCCTTCATACTTCTGAAACATTTCTTGTATCTCTTGTTGTAGCTCTGTCCTCTTCACTATTTTGTCTTCCACTTCCTTGGGCTTCAACATTAGTGAAAATCCAACTCCTTCTCCTTCTTCAATGGCCTCCAAGAACTCTTTCTTACTCACCATTAGTACATTGGGAACATTTGTCTTCATCTCTACATCTTCTAACAATGACTGAATTTTGAAAGTCATGTTATCCTTCTTGAAAGTATAGGAGTTCTTCACTCCATCATGGATAGCTTGGCGATCAAATTTCCATGGCTTTCCTAGGATAAAGTGACATGCATCCATGGGAAATACATCACATAGTACCTTTTCCTTATATCTCCCTATAGAGAACTCCACCCATGCTTGCTCATTCACTAAGACATGTTGTCCCTTATTGAGCCATGTTACCTTGTAAGGATGGGTAGGAGGTATCCTTGTCATGCCTAACTTGTTGACTGCTTCCTCTGACACAATTTTTTTAGTAGACACTGAGTCTACAATGACTCTACATACTTTTCCCATCACCTTACATTTCATTCTAAACAAAGACCTCCTTTGGCTTGGCTCCTTGATTGGCTCCTTGATTAATGTTCTCCTCATCATGAGGTTCTCACCTTCCTCTAATTTTAGTGCCACCTCAAGGTGATTATCAGCTGCATTTGTGTCTTCTTGGACCAAATTAGTCCTCTTGTTACTTCCTTGAGAAGTATTACCCTTCTTTGGACACCTATAGATAGGGTGTCCCATTTGGTCACAATGGTAACATTTCATATTGGCAAAATAGTTGCCTCTTCCTTGTCCACCACTTCTACCTCTAAAACTAGAGTTCCTTCCTCTACCACCTCTACTAAAACTTTCTTCTTGTTGATCATTATATTTGACTTCTCCTTGTGTTCTTGATTCTGAACTCCTTCCACCATATCCACCTCTTTGTCCTGTACTATCTCTTCCTCTACCTCTTCCTTTAGAACTTTGTTCTTGCTTCCTTTTTCCTTTCTCATCTATCTTCAAGGAAATTTGATAGCATTGGTAGATGGTTTTGAATTTCACAAGACTCATGTCTTCTTGAATAGACCACTTGAGTCCATTCAAATACCTAGCTAGCTTGATGCTTTCATCTTCAACCACTTGTGACCGTAGGCACAACTTTTAGAACTCTTCAGTGTATTCTTGGACATCTAGGTCTTTTTGTCTGAGATTATGCCTCCTCCTATGTACTTGTACCTCATAATCATTAGAAAAATAGGTCTACTTCATCTTAGTCACCATGCCCTTCCGTGTGGCTATACGACTCTTTCATTCTTTCTCTCTTTTAGTTTGAACAAACTTCCACCATGTGAGAGCTGAACCTCTCAATCTTGACTTGGCCACATTTACCTTTTTGGCCTCTATGATACCATCACATTCAAAATGGTTCTCTATGTTTTCTATCCAATCCACTACTGAATCTGGATCCATTTGTCCACTAAATGGTGGCACACCCTCCAAAGCTTTACCACTTAAACCCTTCAATGCCTTTAAGAAGGGTTCTTGGTCACTGACAAGGTTAGGGGTTGGAGTTCTTCTTCTAGTTCCACTCCTTTCCCCCTTGCTTCTTATTCTTCTTTCTGATCTATCTTATCTTTCATCTTCTCAGCTTTGTCTTGGACTTCTCCCAAGAGTTGCTCCATTTGAGACAACCTTTCTCTTAACGACTTGTTGTCTTCTTCTTGTTCTTCCACCTTTTTGGCTAACTCAGCATTATTCACCATGACTTTGTCTTTTTTTTATCCTCTAGGTGTATTCTCTCCCATTTATTCATTAGGCTGAAACATCCACCACAAGCCCGATCTTTAATCAAGCTCTGATACCAATATGATGTGAGTGTTCCAATGGGCTTGCTTGCACAATCTACTAAGAAGATATTATTTATCTTCTTCAAGGATCCTAATCTCCTCTAGGTACTTATTAGGCTTAGCTCATTAACTAAGTCCTAATCCTACTCTCCTCTAAGAGTCTCTACTTGTGCTTCACCCTTTGAAAGACTAACACCGTATATTTAGTTCAAATCTCCATTTCTCCAACTTACACTTAGAAGAGTTCAAGTGTCAATTCCCACACTAACCTTCATAAATCACTTGAAGGGGTGTCCAACACCATGTAGACACTCCATTTGATCAATTTGGAATCCATCTTGAGGAATCTCCTTTCAATTTTTAGTCGAGTCCCAGTTTGTGTCTTCAAGAGGCCTAATTGAGCTAACTTCCTTGTAGCCCTAAACAGTGTGTTTTTCTCACTTCTTGCAAAACTTTTCCAAAGACCTAAAAAATCTAATACCATATCCAGATACACTTTTCCATTTTACAAAGGATTTTTTAATTCTCAAACCCCTAAGTTATCCGTACATGGGGTTCCTATAAACTAGGTCTGATAGGGCTAAAAGGCCTAAAAACTAGGGCAATCTGCAACACTATCCAAAACTCACTCAAAACTTGTCTTCACTGATTGGCATGAACTCAACCAACATAGAATGTCAAGGTAACACTAAAACCTAACTATACATGTACTTGGACCATATAGTACCTTCTTCCCCTGCACATGAAAGCTCGTTGTTTCTCCTCCAAACCTCTAACTAGATAGTGCATGCTCGCCTAGGGCTTGGATCTAAAAATAGTAACTTGCCTTCCTAGGACTCCTAACTCTACAACTATGTACACTACTAAATCCCCTAGCATTTCCATCTACCATTAGATGTTTTCCATGGTTATATTTCATGGGGGAGCCATGATTAGACCGACTGGTCTGGACAGGACCAGTGAGTCTGCTAAACTGAAAACAATTTAAACAACACCTTAAACAACCACAAAGAAACTTGACTACTGAATGAAAAACACTCCAATATATTCTAAGAACACAAAAAAACCACTATTCTTAGTCTTTCAATCCATTACATATTACTATCAACACAAAATGCTTGGGATTACTAAAAACTCAGAATTGCAGTCTTTATTCACTTCACACTTGTTACAATATGAAAACCTAACTCCTTAGTTTGAGTCTCTTCATACATTAGATGCCTTCTTCCCCCATTCTAGGGCATTGTTGGTTGATTCCCCACTCCTAGTTTCAAGGATAATTCGATGTAACCATGTTGTAGGCAACATTTGCAATTATTGCAAATGTTGTCATGACAACAATTTAGCAACTTTTGGCATCTTTTCATTCATGCTTTCTCCCTACATTTTAGGACCTCTAACCTCTTCAATTCAAGGATCCAAGATCATTTAAGACCCTATGGCATCTCTATGTCCACATTTAAGTGATTTGGACACATTCATGACTCCAACCTCACACTTAACAACTAAGCCTAAGAATTTGAAAGTACTACTAACAATGGCTATTTATGTGACCTTAGTCCTAATGACTAACTCACTTAGCCTACATTGCAAAGACCTACTAAGGTCCAAACAAAACTAACCTATCTTGACTTGGCTAATGCCAAGTACAAGCCAAAATGAACAAACATGGAGGTTAGCCTAGGTGCTCCTGTACCATTTTACTAGCTCATCCTCATCCATGAAATCAACATCAACATCTATTGGATTTTCTTTCCTTTCCAAAAATGAGATAGAAGATGTGTTTACCTCAATTTTGGTTTCATCTTTTTCTTCATGTTCTTTATGTCTTTCATCTTGTACTGCTTCTCTCTGTTCTTCCTCTTTGCATTCTTCATCCTTCTATATTTCATTTTCAGTCATAGCATTGTCAAAGTATCCTTCAAAAGGGTCCTTCTCATCAATAGAGGTGTCAAGTGTCACAGGTACACCAGAAACATAGAAATCTAGTTGTGTATCAAATTCGCTCTTCTCAGCACTTGCCTCAGCTAGTTTTGAACTCTCTCCCATTCCTAAGGGTGTAGGAGAATTAGTTTTAGGAAGTGGATTCTTCTCAAGAGTAGTGTTCATTAATATTTTCTCTTGTTCTTTCTAAGTCTCCTCAGTGATTTCCATATTTTCTTGCCATAATTTCCAGTATTCTAATCTTAGTTCTCAATAAAGGTTTCAATTCTTTGAATATTTTGTCCCTTTCTTGTAGAGCTATCACAGGTAGCATATTATCAATTTCCTAATTTTTCATGATTTCATCCTCAATCTATGCTATTTGTTTCCTAGTCTCCAATCTCCCATATAATTATTCAGGTACATTGCCCTCAAGTTCTGATATAGTCTTCTTGAAACAAGTAAATGATTAACTACAACATCTTCAATCTTTATTTTATCAGTCTCCTCATACCTTTCATAGTATTTTTTAATATAAACTAGCTTACCTTGCTCTATATCTCTCTTCTCAATCATCTTCAAGTCAGGATTCCATGAACTTTTGTCATTATTAGGTTTCTTCTCTTCTCTCTTAGTGTTTTTCTCTTTAAGTGGGATCTGTCTACTAGATCTAGTGCTTACTCTAGGAGTAATTTTTCATCTTTCTATGTCTACTGTGGTGGAGAGGAGGTTTCTACATTAATGTCTTTAGTAGGTGCAACAACTGTCATCACAACTTCAAGATGTGGAAGGGTTGAAGTACTAGCACTTGTCAATCTAGTAGATCATTCTGCCATTTTCCTTTTTACTTCCCTCAACTCTTCCTCTGTCAGTCCTGCCTTAACACCACATTCATGCACAATGTTATCAATTTTCCTTTTCCTTAGACCTTTGGTTTGTTCCTCTCTTACCTTAGTAGATTTATCCTCATAGGTTCCCCATCTTTCTTCATATGTATCAATCTTAGATGCAAGAACATGTTCAACTTGCATAGTTAGTACTTTTGAACTTACCTCATATCCCATAATATAACACCATTTCTTCCTTGGTGTGACTACCTCAAAGCATACACAATCATTTTCAACCATGAAATAGATTGTATCCTTGTACTTCTCAACTATATCTTTAGGTATCTTGTATCTACCTTTCATCTACCTCTGAAGAATTTTGATCAAGCCAAATAACTCACCATCAACCCATGTCCTATTCTATCTTCTGTAGCTTTGTGAAATCTGAATACCAGTAGGTATCCCTATTCTCAAACCACTAGGGTGCATGCCTGGGAATCTATGTTCAATTTTTATAAACATATGTACCAATAGTGAGCCAAATATGAAGGTCTTCGATCTGTCTTTCCTTATCAGTTTTACATTCTCCAAAAATTGTTGTGCTAACACTTTGCTTAGGCTATACTTGACATTTTCTTTCACAATTATATATTCGATCATGATAACTCCTGCTGATACCGAATTAGGTTTACTTCTATAGTAGAATTTGTAGCCAAGTATCATAGAAATTAGTCTCAAGACTCACATCCTGTTGAAATATGTCATTCACAGTCATTGCTCTCCTGTCCCATTTTGGTGTGAGTTAGGGTTTTGACTTGATTCTTCACATGTTTTTGTGCAACAGGAATGATTCCAGTATTATCTAATCTAGTAATCTCATGAATTAGATCACTACAGATCTTCACATGTTTCTCTCCTATCCAAATGAACTGATCATGTACTCTACTCAATAATATCTTAAACCATTCTTCTTTATCGAATTCATATAGATCCATAATTTTCATAATGCTCAACTAATCAATATGTTTGTATTCATCTTTCATGATACCTTTCTTTGTCACATATTCCATCTTAGTAGAAATTTCATCAATACCTAGTATATCATAGTTACATTGAATGTAAGCCCTAATATCTTCTACATGTAAAACTCCATAGGGTGTATGATAAAATTCTCCTTCGGGGTCTTTTTCACAAGACTTGAACATCCATAGCTAGATGATGTAAATACCTCTTTCACGCTGACTTTTGAGTTTTTGCTTTAACAGATCACATAAGGAAAATGTAGGATAGACTAAATCTCTCCACTCTCTGATCTCCTTAGTTCTCTCTTTGTCAAATGGTAATGAAATAGATCATCATATGGTGCTTTATACAATGTTAAGTTATAAAAGTTCATTTTACCAAATACTATCCAGTTGGTTGTAGATCTCGCAATCAAAATATATGCATTGGCTGATGTTGCGCTCTTAATTGTATAATCCATGATGTCGACCATGATCATAACTAAGCTTGCATGAGCTTAATCCACAAGATATGGGGCAGGATATATTTTGATGTCTTTATCCAATGCTCCCCCTAAGGCCATGATCGGCCAATTAGGTCAATTCTTCTTTTCTACCATCAGGCGAAGATCCAGTAGCATCTATTGTCTCTCCCTGAACCAATGTCTCACTTGTTTATTTGATCTTCAATATCTTACCACTAATTTTATCTTCTACTTTCTTAAAACAACTAGCAAAATCATTCTTTAAATCTACAACACTCTTTCCAATATCATTTCCATTCTTCTGTGTATTCATAGGAGGTGGTACTCTTTTGTGGTTTACTCCATTATACTTGCAAAACTTCATTATATGACCTATATTATTGCATCTATAATATATAAGAGGTCTTCTTTCCTGGTTTACTTGCAGCTTACAATACTTCACAATGTGTCCAATGTTATTATATTTGTAGCATGTAGTTTTCACTGTAGGTTCTCTTCCATTTTCTTGTCTATATCCAGATTGATTAGGTTTCCTGCATTCTTCTTTCTTGTACCCATATCCATTACAATTAAAAAAATAACTAGAAAAGGTCATAAAAGGAACATTACCTATGCAGTACCTTTTCATGTGTCCAAACTTGTTACAATCAAAGCATCTACCTTTGAAAGGTCTGATCTGCTATCTAGGTTCTTCAATAGTAGGTTTTTCAGTATCAATTTTTGCATCAGATTTCTCTTCCTAATTCTTTAAGCATTCAGCTTCATTGAAGCCAATACCAGTCATATCACCTTTAGGTTTTTTTCTGTCTCTTTGTTCATTGATCAAATCACTCATGGTGTGAAGTTTCTCAATGTGTTTCTTTGCCTTAGCAAGTTCACCTTTTATGATCTAATTGTATTTCTCTAGTTCTAGATACTTGTTCTGTTAGTTGTCAGCCTCATTCTTCATTTGTCCTAATGCACTTCAAAGTTTCTTCAATCTTATTCTTAGCATCCTTTTGTAATTGAATTGCTTTAGTCATAGATTCATTCTCAAGTTTCATAGTTTCATTTTCTTCTTTAAGTTGCTTCATTTGATTTGAATTGTCTTTGTCTGAATCTTCTTTTATTTGAACCATAAGATCATGTCTCTGACTTCTGGAAATTTCAAGCTGGTCTTTGAGTTTCTTTATAATTTTCTCAGCTCTTCACATTTTGAATTTTAATTCTCCATTCTTTGCTTTTTCTTTGTCAAGGTCTTCTAGTGCAACATCAAATTTTTCTTGCAAACTGTCCAAATCCATTCCAATCTCCCTTAAGCTGTTAGACTTTCTCTCCAAGGGCCAAAAGCTCTGATACCAATTGTTAGGATTAGGTAATACTAAGAGGGGGGTGAATCAGTATTACAACACTTATTAAAACTTTTTAACCAATTATAAATAATCCATAAGCTTCCTGAAATGAAAAGAACCTAATAAAATAACACAGTACTCATAACACCATAATTTTTTGTCGAGGAAACCCAGGCCAAGGGAAAACCCCAGTGGGTATGGTACCCACAAGCATGCACTAAAGTATAGTGTCCCTGTTAGGAGACCTAGCCCTATTAGGAGCTAAATATTACATAGTACATTTCCTTGTTAAAGGAATAACAACCCTGTTAAAGGTATACAACACCATGTTAGGGGCCAAGTGAGCATACAACTCTTACAATGTAATTATGTTACAAAATGTTCTCAGTAATAAACAAAACAAGCATCTCTAATGCTTAGATAGTTCTTGTTAATATCTCATCAATGATATTTGTCAACCTCTGATCTTCCATTTGTATCTCCTCAAAAACATATCATCCATCCATCCATACTTTTCTCAACAAAAAGATCTTACATGTATACATTTCTTCTTTACCAAGTCAACTCTCAATACGAATATTACATAGTCGAATCTCAATACAAAATACATTTAATAAAACAAATATCAAATCCATAGTCAATGCTCTTACATAATCAAAGTATAGGTTATCAAAAATCATAATCCAACTCTGATTTCTATGAGTCCATGTCATACTTTCTTACTCATCGCTTCAGTCCAGCTGCTCTGTATCACTGTTCTGTTGTTATCTGTCTCTCTTCAAATCTCTCTAACTTGCTGTAAACATTACCAAAACAAAATTGGTCTTAGGTGGAGGTCACACATACCCAATACTATCTTCTTCCAATCTCTCTTTCCTTAACTCATCGATCTTGATCTTTGATACCCAAAATACCTCTGTATCTCTGCTTTTGTACTTAGTTGATTTTAGGTTCACAAAAACTTAACTTTATAGGAATCGATCTATAGCCTAGATGTGTTTCCATAAATGATAAAAAAAAGTGAATCATAACACAAAAAATTTATCACTTTCCAACACTATCATGAACTTGATGAAGAAGTGATAGTTTCGAGTGTTTATCCTAAGAAACAGATAGAAGAAGTTGAACAGATTTTGGAAGAGAATTGATAGAAGTTCCAGAGAAAAGAATTACATGAAATACTTGGTAAAGTGGAAGAATAGACTGGATGAATATTATATGTGGATTTCTCAATCTAAGTTGGATTCATCTTAGGTTGTACCACACTCATGATTTAGAGAATCATTTATATCAACCCTAAGTGTCTAATGCAGGAGCATCTCGGGTTCTTGGAAATCCTGTATCAACTAGAAATATGTTTGTGTGGATTTGATAGCTTGTTGGATACTTATCGATAAAGTGATTGGTAACTTCTCTTGTTTGGTCATTTGAAGGTTTTTTGGTTTACCGATCGAGCTTGGTTACTTGTTTTGGCTGGCTTCACCGATAGGTCTCGGAGTTGTTCTTGATTTCTCATTTGTTTCACCGATTGGTCTCTATTGCTCGGTAGTCTTTCTCACCAAGTTGGTTTTGGATGTTGGGTCTTGTGGTTGACATGTGTACATAATTTTCATAGCATAATTAATGTTGGGGTCTCTCATTGGGATTTGTGTGGAGCTAAATCTGAGTCATTGTTATTTCCTATGTTGGATCTTTAGGATCTTTTGGGGCCAACCTTTTCGATATCCTTTTGTATAAAAGTAGTGTTATGTTCTTAGATTAGGCATTTTTTGGGGGTAGGAGTTAGATACTATATTTGGATCAAGGGTTTGTGACCTCGAATGTATGAGGACTATTCTGTAAATACTTTTGAATGTATTTATCAGTAACCGGGAAGGCCTTACAACCAGACATATATGCAATTTGATGAAATAATATAAATTTTATATTCCTTCTCTCCTTTTCTATGTTTTAAAGCTTCTATGTTGTATTATGCAAGCTGGTTTGGTAGTTGGGAGTGCCCTTGGCCCTATTTACTAGCCCTCCTTGCGTCACACTTGGTAAATCTCAACTATAATAAAGTATACTTACTTCTGATGAGATAAAAGAGTTTATATTTGTTGGATGTATATTTTTCTAAAATAGAGGAAAGACACCTAGGAAGAGATATCATTCAAAATGTTACAAAGGGTTTGAATGACATTGGTTAGAAATCTTGATTGGTTGAAAAAATAATTTCAAAAAGAGTAATGTCTTTTTAATCAATTTGATGTAGTCAAAGGGAACTTTACCCTTGTATTAAATCAAGAAAATATAAACATTGCATTGTTCATGTCCATCCTTCAGAGCCCATCCAACATTATATTAACCAGCTTAAACTATATAAAATCCATATAAAAAAAATGGTTCTTAGGTAATACTCCTTAAACTAAAACATATAATCTATATCCTACAATCACCTCCATTATAAAAAAATTGGATTTTGACAATATACAATAGTAACTAATATTAACCCCTTACAAATACAAAATTAGACACATACTGCAATATGCATATTCAAAAAAAACCTTTCACCCCATCATGCTACCTCGCTTGTCATTTCATCCTAGAAGTTATTCTGGTCTCCCTGGCTTTCCATTGTGTAGCATTGTAAACTGCATCCCTATGTAATTTATTTCTTGTCTAGGCCCTATTTTAGAATTCCTATCCTTATGTGCCTAACATTCTCTACGCACCTTAAAATGGTCAAAGTCAAACGTTAATTAAATTCAAGCAATTTAATTAATAAAATCAAATTTCTTTTAATATATAGTTGAATTTAATATTTGACTATATAGTTCACCTGAATTAATTAAATCTTCATAAATTAAGTAATTCCCCCTTCACAAATCAATTCCACCCCACTCACTCATAAAATTCCATATCCCACATGGCTAAAGTAATCAATTATTTTAAATTAATTAAATCCTAATATCTCTCACCTAGCACTACACGGAAAAATCAAATCAACCAATGAAAGATCATATTTAAGCTCACATGGATCATTAATAGCCTTTTCTATCTTAGTCACTCAATCTCAACATCAAATCTTACCACGCATCCCTCAACTAGTTGACTTGGTCATGGTTGGAAATAACTCACCCCCAAGGCCTTGAGAAATCCTATAAATAGTAATCATTCTTAGTAAAAATCATCCACTTTCATCCATTATCATTCAAGCATACACATTATACTATTTTTTGCGTCTATCATCATTTAGCAAGTACATCATGCTAGTTTATGTACCCACCTTCACTTAGAGTAATTGCATAATGATAGTTTCTGCATTTAGATCATTGTTAATATAGTCAATTTAGCTTAAGTTCATTTAGAGTAAGATCATAATGGATAATTCACATCATAATGTAGTTATTTTGATCATTTAGAATATAATTTGCATCATTTGTCATATCCTCTTTCATCATATTGAATTCTCATTTTCTAGGTAGTCACTTAAGAATCAAAATTGTAGCTGAGAGCATAATTTGAGTCCCTAGAACTAGAGATCCATAGAATGCTCATGATTTGTTTCAATTCAATTACTTAACTAGTTGTTTATCTTGATTTTGAATTTATTGATCATACTAATGCTTTATGAACACTTTTATTATTCAAATTAAACACACCCAAATGACACTCACCATGGGGCCCATGCCCCACTAACTTTAACATGTGTTTGAGCTTCATTTTTGCAAAATTTGTAATTGTAGGTTTGGAGAAAATGTAGGTCACCTTTGACAAAAATAGCATCACTTCTACACTAAAATTCATTGCCTTTACAAAAAATATTATCGCCTCTAGAAAAAGGAAAGCCTCCTTTACAACAAACATCATCATTTTCAATTAAAAGGGGGTTGCCTTTGCATAAAATTTTGTCACTTCTGCACTTAATTTTGTTACCTTTGCATAAAATTTTGTCTCTTCTACACTTAAGTTTGTCTCCTTTGCATAATTTTTTGTCACTTCTAAAATTAATTATGTTGACTCTACATAAACTTTTGTCGCTTCTAGAATTAATTATGTTGACTCTGCATAAACTTTGTCACTTCTAAGAAGAATTCTATCATTTTTTATTTAAATTATGTTGCTTTTAACCTCTGTAAAATGTCTCTTGTAAATTTGAAGAAAATAATTTGAAACAAAAAGATAATTTTAGTTTTTGATGGATTGTAGATGGATAAGGTGAGGAAATCTAGGAAGGATACTTATAGACTTCGTAATCATTTTTCTCAAAAGGTGATTAAGAATGCAAATGCAAATGTAAAGAAAATACAATGGGAAAATGAGATGGTAACAATTGGTGAAGAGGATAAACATTTTGATAGATATGCTAGGATTCTAAATTTATATCAAGTTGAATATGGAGTAGAAATAAACTTAAATACTTATCCTTTATGAATTCCATTCAATTTGATGATATTTTTACTTCTTAACCTTGAATTTAGTGTGTTGTACTAATGTTTATGGAACTTTCCAAGGATGCTAAGGAGTTGGAACTATTGCTAAGGTAAAGTCAAAATGCTAAAAATCTCAAAAATGTGCAATAATTGTCAAAGCTGCACAATATTCAAACACTAAATCTTGTGTTTCATTTATATCCTTATGACAATTTGATTTCAAAAATGGAATAATTAAGAGACCGTCTTGTTTGTGGTTTGAGATAGTAGCCCTATGATCTCACCTATCTTGATGATCAGAATGCCAAACCTATCAAAGTCCCCTTAGTTAGATAAGGTATAAAAAAAATGTGGTCTCTTTGTGTTTGGAGGCTAAAGATAATAGGTATATGCTCTCACCTTTTAGGTGATCAAAATACCAGACCTATCTTAACCTCATTTAATTTCAAAGTAGTTCTTTTTTAGCCATAGCAGGTCTACCTCCCGAGATTTTCCTTACAAGGATGGTGAGAGGGAATGACCCAAGTGGGATACAACCATAAATCCATGGTAATACGACCCACTATAATCAAAATACATTCATCCTTAATGGGGAGAATGATGGAGAGATTTTGAGAATAGCTTCCCTCTAGTAGTTCTTTGGAATTGCGCAAAACATCATTTTTATGATGGTGGTAAGCTCCTGCAATGGGAGGTAAACTCAAATTATTTTCGAACAGAATATTATCTACAACTATGTTAATTAGTAAGCCTACCCTATTATCTGTATTAAAGCCAAATTTAATAGGTAGCTTTCTTGAAATTTTTTCATGTATCAAACCCATTAAAATCATTCAAGAACATGTACTAAATGTTATAGAGATCTTATACCAAACAAGTAATTTAATCCATTTGTTGTATTTTATGGTCTCAAAAATTTAGAAGAATTTGTCCATTTATAAAAACAAAATAGAAAATGAGTACCAAAAATCTAAAAATTGATGCAAGAACCCGTTTCCAAGTTATACCCATCTTATTTTTCATAGGTCCCAAAATTTTGATCATAGAAATACTTTCTAAAATAATTTGATCATTATTTTAATCCAACCAAGTCATTGTGGTAGTATTGTCAAAATACCACTAATCTTTGGTTTTGAAGGTCCATCATCAAGGATTCCAGATCCTTCACCTAGAACCTAAGAAATTTAATTTAATTTTGAACCTTCATCATAGAAATATTTATTTTTTCTATTAGGTTCTATCATCTTAGACATACTTCATATTGAACATCCAAAATTGAAACACATAATCATCACTTGGTAGCAAAATTTTATTTAGAATTCAAGACAACATCCAACATCTCTAAGGGGATATTTCTCACATTGATTTCAATAAATTTTTCATACCAATATGAACTAGATCAGAACCATGATACACGCCCATGGCCTCCTTGGTTCAACAAATTCAAGATCTCAAGAGAAAAATTCATGACATAAAATCTAGAAAATTAACAAGAGATGAACCAACCTTAAATATCAAGAGATGCCTTCGGGAAACAAAAGACATCATATCCAATGCACAAATCTAAGGAATACAAAAGAAAATAGCCAAAATTGAATGACAAATGAATAAAATTTTAAAAAAAATCTCAAATATGACACTACTTCTGCAAACACAAGTGAACCCAAATATCCCTTGGATAGAAATTTTACCCCTTTGGTACAATCTCTTGAGTTGATATTAAATGATCTTATCAAACATAATCTCATAACATTTCCTCAAGTGACCTCATGTGGACTTACATTTTTGAGTACCTATTGTGTATATCATAGACACAATAAACATAAGACCTCAAATTGCATTGAATTGAAACATAAGATACAATATCTCCTTGAAGAAGGTATCATTGAAATTTAAGAGCCTAATGAATCATCTATAAATAAAAAAGACATTAATCCTAAGTGTGATCAAAATCATGAAACTATGTCTAGAAATAGCCCACATGTAACCTCTACTTCTTCCATCATTCCTTCATCTCCTAAATATTTAGAACCAGTTACACCACTTCCATCAAACAAAGAACTTAAAGATAATATCATTCATTTTGACCCTGTTGAATGTATTTACCCTCAAGGGATATCTCCAAAATGAAGCTAAGACAATCCAATTCTTGATACAAACACCTCCCATACTTAAAAAATCTTATATCCTAAGCCCTCATGTGCTTCAATCCCTATTACACCCACTCAAAATAACCCTCCATCATTCCAAGACATTGAGTCCTTTCAAGAAATCCCCATGCATATCCAAACTCTTATCCCTTCCTTAGAAGTGGATTCATGTCAAGAGGATAATCAAATGAATGAAGAAAGAATTCCTAACATAAATCAAGATCAAGACACCATCCAATCTCCTCCAACATATGAGAAAGAATCAATATCCCTAACATCCTATGATGACCCCCTCATACCCTTTCAATTCTTCCAAGATGATACCATTCCACCTCCTATACCTAATCCACCTCCCAATAAAAATCATAATATTCCTTCCATCACTACCAATGATACCCCTTCCATAATTTCCAATGAGCCTATTGAAAAGAGGGATCACAACATCCCTTATACATTGTCCAGTGGACCTCTTTCAGTTAAAGATCAAATTATCCCACCATATCCTCGTCATGAACCTCCATGTCTATCTCAAGAAACCATCATTCATCCTAATTCCCCTCATGATACTAATTCTTCTCACTTTCCCATTATTATATTAAAACTATTAAGAAACCCTTGGATATGAAGACAAATCTTAAAGGTCATGGATTTTCATGCATGACTCAAACTCAAGATGTTTGTATCCCTCATAAGTCCTACATTCCCCCATCTAAATCTAAACATACACCTCCCTCATTCTCCAAATACATTTTATGTCCCAATGTCCTAGAAATAAAGCATTCAAAACTTACATTAATCAAGGATCCTTATATCCCCCCATAAACCATACCCAACAATTCTAGTTACCTATCCACCCACCCTAAAAAAATTCAAGGTCAACAAAGACACACATACTTGAGAGATTTCCAATCACCTATCCAAATGAACCCTCCATGTCATTCTTATTCATCCATGACTCCCATCACCTTTGGAAGCAATTTGGATTCAAAACATGAAAATCATAAATCCAAGAATCCACATATTTACAAAGATCAACATGTCCAATCTATTTGACATGTGAATTTAGAGAAAAAAAAAAATATTCAAAAGGCCGCAAAGGTCCACCAAGAAAAAAAGAATAATAAAAGAAAACATGGTTTTCTAAATTCCTCATTGAATAAATATGTTCTAAAGCATCAAAAAGGAAAGGAAAATAAAAAAACTATGTGGATTCCAAAGTCACTCTTACAAGACTTGCACACAAAATAAAAATCAAAGTTGACATTCAAGCTTCCAAAGGATTCCACTACACATCCATCCAAACATTTTTCATCCTCCAAGTCTATTTTAGGTCCCTATGTCCCAAAATTCATTACCTCAAATATTAGATCACCTTTTCCATCTATTTTGGGTCCTTGTGTCCCAAAATCAACATCCTTTCCTCCATAAAAATCTCAAGATTCCCAATCTATTTTTCCTCCATCATTTCACCACCCTTCAAAGTGTGTGTCAATGTTGATATTTCCAACACTTCCACCTACCCCTACACAAACCTTTCAATATCCAATCCATTCTCCAACACCTATTGTCCATCCTTCCATCCTCCTTATCCAATCTATAGCATAAAAACCTTAACCACCATCTACATTTATCCTTCATATCCCCGCCTTAACATAAACTTACTAACATCTTTGAGCATACCATTGACAGCCATGGTCTATGATAGCATATATTTCAAAGGGGTATTATCTAGAGAATAATATGTCTGAATTCCTACATTTCGTAGCACACATTCATTATCTTCCAAAAATTCAAAAAAATAAAAAAGAAAAAAGAAATTAAAGAAGAGAGAACTCATTCATCCTATGGTGAAAACTACTTCTTGTGGTGCCGTGGAAAAGTACCATGATGAAAACTTGGTAGGCATGAATCATGCATAGTCCACCCTCTTTTACTCTTCACTTGGGGGAAAGTTCTATCCATGTTATCTTAGCCATCATATCCTCCATTATCCATCATGTCCTTCACCATTTATCCTATATGCGTCCATATTCCATTTTTTTACCTTGATCTTGACATGGTTGAGCATCTCCATGAGCCTCATGTATCACATCCATGTATCCTTATCTATGATCTTTAGCCAATATCAATTATCCTATCCATCAGCTTATGCTTATCTTCTTGTAACATCCATGCTACCTTATCATGCCCTTGTTGGAATTTGGTGAAGATAATCTGAGTGTTGATCATGGTAATGAATTGTGGCATTTTCATTGCTGGAAATATGACATATTAGAGGCAAGAGATCAATTTTACCAATGGTGTTGAAGATATAATTGAATATATAAATAATTGTTTAGTCAACCAAGCAAATAACTGTTGGAATTATATTGGAATGATGTACTGAGAGGGGAGGGGTGAATCATTACCTCTAAAACTTTTTTTTGGTTAGCCCATTAACCCTTAATCATCAGTTTGTAAATTATCTTATCTAACTATTCATATTTCTTTATGTATATGCAATCACGTCATAAGTTCATTTAGTATGTAACCATAACAGAAACATTCATGAAAATAGATAACACAACACAAGATTGATATTGTAGAAAACTCCTGTTAGGAAGTAAAAACTACGGTGGGGATTGTTACCCACAAGACTTCACTATCTACAGATAAGAAGGGGCCGGTTAGGGCTTACAATTGGTCACTTCTGATGACCTACCCTATTAGGAGTATTACAATGGAGACCTGTTAAGATCTACTTCGTTTGAAGCTTTAGCAACACTGTTAAGTGTGCACTCTGTTAAGAGATTTGTAAAGGATTGTTAAGTCCACCTTCTACAAAAGGATTTTAGATGTGATGCACTTGTTAGAATGAAACTACATAAGTCTTTGATCTAATTATGTATGCAATATCTAATTGCTGATAATAGATCATATTAAGCTTCATACATATAAGTAACCATCCTTCCATGATTGAATAATACCTTTCTCTGCCCGTCAGTAGCCTCTATGTGTTCTTGACAATTGATGTGATCTATTTTTGAAATTTGCATGAATTCTACCTTCTGCTCCTTAGATGCTCTTTGGGGCTATCAACAATAATGAATTCATAACTCACAATTGAGTTGAACATCTATTTATACTAGTTTTTGGCTCAATTCTTGATTCACGCTTTGCAAGTTAACTCTAGATCCAAGGTTTACAACTTGACCTTGATCTTTAGT
>MU224666.1:2499821-2525963 GCA_018584345.1 Thuja plicata
ATTCTCAATAGTCATGTCCAGTCTGAACTTGTCCATTGCTCTGATCTTTTCTCTCAAGTCTTTAAGATTTTTCAAGAAAGAGACTTAGCTCTGATACCAATTGTTGGAATTATATTGGAATGATGTATAGAGAGGGGAGGGGTGAATCAGTACCTCTAAAACTTTTCTTTGGTTAGCCCATTAACCCTTAATCATCAATTTGTAAATTATCTTATCTAATTGTTCGTATTTCTTTATGTATATGCAATCATATTATAAGTTCTTTTAGTATATAACCATAACAGAAACATTCATGAAAATAGATAACACATAACACAAGATATGATATCGCAGAAAACTCCTGTTAGGAAGTAAAAACTATGGTGGGGATTGTTACCCACAAGAATTCACTATCTGTGGATAAGAAGGGGCTGGTTAAGGCTTACAATTGGTCACTTCTGATGGCCTACCCTGTTAGGAGTATTACAGTGGAGACCTATTAAGATCTGGTTCGTTTGAAGCTTTAGCAACACTGTTAAGTGTGCACTCTGTTAAGAGATTTGTAAAGGACTGTTAAGTCCACCTTCTACAAAAGGATTTTAGATGTGATGCATTTGTTAGAATGAAACTACATAAGTCTTTGATCTAATGATGTACGCAATCTCTAATTTCTGATAATAGATCCTATTAAGCTTCATACATATAAGTAATCATCCTTCCATGATTGAATAATACCTTTATCTACTCATCAGTAGCCTCTGTGTGTTCTTGACAACTGATGTGATCTATTTCTGAACTTTGCATGAATTCTTCCTTCTGCTCCTTAGATGCTCTTCGTGGCTGTCAATAATAATGAATTCATAACTCACAATTGAGTTGAACATCTATTTATACTAGTTTTTGGCTCAATTCTTGATTCATGCTTTGCAAGTTAACTCTAGATCCAAGGTTTACAACTTGACCTTGATCTTTAGTTAGATATGTTTTAGATCTATTAGGATGCTTTAAAACATTTACATAAAGCTTGCTTGACCCTCGAGTTATGATTTAAAACAAATTAAAACTCTATAAATAGAATTACATTTCTTTATCCGTCATGTAAAACTTAGATCCACAATTTGTGGGTTCTCTAACTGACTGTCGGTTCTGACGGTCAGTTTTCTTGGTCGCTGGTGTTTCTTTCTTGAACTAGTCATTGGGTATGCCTTTTCTATTCCATCAGTTTTGTTCTCAAAATTGTGTCGTCGGTGATGCTTATAGTCGCCGGTGATGCTTGTCAATTCCATACTTAGCATTTTTCTTGTGACCTTTGTGTTCTGTCAGGTATGCTTGTTGTTCGCCGATAATACCTGTAGTCCACCGGTAATGCTTGTAGTCCGCCGGTGATCTCTGTAGTCTGTCGGTGATCTCTGTCAATGTTTTTCACTAAGTATACTAATGGAAAAATTAATGTCATCAATAATAGTATGCGAGACACAGGTGACCAAATCTGGATTTGGAGATCGAGTTAAGATGTATGATCATGTAATTATCATCTACAGAGGTATATCTACCTATGTCTATGATCACATCAGTTAGTTTGAATATTTGTGTAAGTTATTGAAGATTCAAGTGGATTGACAGGATGAATAGGAGACAGTTAGAAAAAGTTTGGTTAGATCGGTTCCCTGGTCTATTCAATTGTCATAAATTATTGTTTGCAACCTGATTAATTGTGTTGACTCTATTCAGTTGACTAGTTCATTTTGGCATGACCATATTTTAATAAAAGAAAGATGAAATTGTTATTTAGGGTTAAGGTTGATAATTTTAAGCGTTGCAATAGGCTTTGGTATTTTTTGAAGTTTTTGGATGTGTAAGGATGTGCTATGATAAGAACTAAAGTGAATCTATCAGACAGGAAGGTCAGAATCAGATTAGTCATTCTTGGGTCCATCTCAAGGAAAGCACTAATAGGTTTTCAAGTAAAATCCTTTAACTAGGTCACTCCTAACAGGGTGAGTAGGATCTTTAATAGGATCTGAAGATCCTTTAACTAGGTTACTCTTAGAAGGAATTTGAAATGTATTAGCAAGTTATTCTTTAACGCGGCTTGTATAAGCTTCTAACTAGGCTAGAATACTCTTAATTGGGTATACCCCTAACAGGGTGTTTGTAATTGCTCCTAACAGGGAAAATCTCTTTGGTGCACTAGTGAAATTTGTGGATACCATTCCACATGTAGTTTTCTCCCTCTAAAAAGGGTTTCCATGGGAAAAATATTGATTCTTATGTCTACATTATGTGAATGGTTTATATTCTAAGTTTTTATGAGATTTTTAGTTTTGCATGTTGGATCTCGTGGAAGAAATTTAAGATTTGTTTCAGATTTGTGGGTGCACTAATTCACCCCTCCTCTTAGTGCCTTAAAAGATAAATAATTGGTATCAAATCCTTGTTCCCTTGAATAATCCTAAAAAATCAGTTCGGTTCCTTAAGGAAAATATGGAGGGTTTTTTGAAGCAAATGATGTAAATCAATGAAACTAGAATTGTCATTGAGGACTTGAAGAATCAACTTAAGCAGTCAAGAGCTAAAATAAAGAGCTTGTTGAATAGCTGAGTAAGAGTCAAGATTGCATTGAGAAATTTTCTGAAAACATTGGATCTGGTGAATTTGAAGTAGCCTTAGAAGCCATGACTAAGAAAATTGAAAAATTTAAAAAGGATAAGAAAAAACTCAAGAGAGAGATTGAAGCTCAATTGATCAAAATGGGTGAAGAATTGGAAGCAAGGAGATCTATAGAAGATGCAAGGAAAGTATTAGAGGATGCCCTAAAATCCAAGTATGAAATCCTAAAGGCTAAAGTTGATGATATTTTCAAATATGAACAAGAGGTTAGTACATTGCATGAATATTTACATGAGACTAATGAAGAGTATCAAGAAGCCCTAAGATTGAATGAAGATCTTAGAAATGAGAATGAGAAAATAAAAGGAGAGTTGAAGACTGCCAATGATATGATGAAAAAATTCAATGAGATTACTGCTAAGTTGGATGAATAGGACTTGGATACATCGATAAGACTAATTTTGAAGTTGGAGAATCTTCTGGAATAAAGGAAATCAAGAATGAAGGAAATTCTCCACCAAAGGTAACATAAATAAATCCTGGTAAGAAATCCTAAAAACCTGTGTGTTTCAATTGTCATAAGGTAGGTCATACTGCAAATATATGTAAAATTAGAGATGTGAAAAAATAAATTACTTTTGATGGATATTGTTACAACTGCAACAAGTATGGACATACTACTTATGATTATAGATCTAGATCTAGTACTAGATCTATTAGTTTTTATGGTTATTATTACAAATGCAATAAATATGGACACAAAGATGATGAGTTTAGGTCAAGAGTTATCAATCAAAGGCCACCTGTGAATCGGGCAAGCCCTTACCAAAGAGAGAGACAATTTGATGTCACATGTTCAGTTTGTTGTAACTATGGACACATGGTTGTAAATTGAAGAATGAGGACTACAAAAGGTAATGTATGACCATGAATAACTACTGGTATGACATGCTTTCATTGTCACAAGATTGGACATTTAGCAAGGAACTATAAGTTAAGGAACCAATCAAGCAATCAGAAAGGAAAACAGACTATTAATGTAGAAGAGGTCAGGAAAGAGATGAAAAAAAATGGAAGAAGAATGAAGATAGTAAGACATTGGAGTAATCCTTTATCTCCATCAAATATGGATAATTCTTCATCAAACTAAGCCTTCATGTGGCTTAGGGGGAGAAAGTATTGTTGAATCCATCTTCGGACCCCCTAGAGGTGTGTGGTAAGATCTATCATCATATTAAGATGCAATAATGTCTTTTGGAGTGTATTGTGAAGTCATGATGAATTATATGATGTTTTGATAATCGGTGTTGAATTATGGGTCAATCAGTGAAAATGTTAGTTGAATCGGTAAGTACATTTATTGCATGCATGTGAAGGTTGATAAAAAGGTTATTTTTGTATTTCATTCTTACCTTGCACATTGTGAAATATGTTGTGGAGCTAAAGAAGCATTGAGTGAGATATTTGATGTGATCCAGGTGACAAAAGGAGATTTTTCATGTTGATCTAAGAGAAAAAAATTATTGGGTGTTGTCAATTTTTTAGGAAGAACCTTAGTTTCAAATAGTTTGAGGTATTTATCTGTTATCTACTTGTGTGGTTGAGAGTTTGAGATGGCTACTCCTAAATAGATTGATATAACTGAGAGATGATGACCAAAGTTCAAGAAACATCCATCCAAGTCTATAAAAAGGTTTCACTAAGGAGAAAATAGAGAAAGCAAGGACAAAGCATGCTACAAAGTAAGCAAGTACATCTGGTGCAACTAGAGATGTAGATGAAGCCTAATTTGTTGGTGTAACTGGTAGTGCCCCACATGGTTGGTAGAATAGAAATGAAACACAATTAAAGAAGGAGAAACCTTTTCCTCCTATCATAACAAAGAAGAAACCAGATAAGAGTGCTAATCCTAAGGCTACAACAATTAAGGATACACAAAGCACAAGAAAGGTGACAGGGAAAAGAAAGAAAGAAAAAGCACAAAGAGAAAATGAAGTTGATGGTGAAGATAATGAGAGTACAAAATCAAAGAATGAACAAAAGGAGCTCAAGGCCAAAGGAAAGAAGTCAATGGTATTTGGTGCCCCTACTGCTAAATCTATTAAAATTGATTTTGGAAACTTTAAATCTGTTGAAAATATAGTGAATAGAGTAAAATAGTATGGTACATTAGATGGTGTCATAATATTCTATTATAAGGTTAATGAACAAGACCAAAGGTTGATTGAAGATGTATTTTTTAGCATGCATAAGTTGAGAAAAGTGGCTATTGAATTGCAAGGTCAAATTCCTGCAACATTACATAAAAAAATTGATGCAAGATGGAAGGGTGCACTGTCAAGGGATAGAGAGTTGGTGAACTATGTTTTCTTGAGCCTAACGCATAATTATTTGAAGGAAGAGATAGATAACAAGGTCAATGAGGTAAGACCTCTACTCAGAACAAGAGAAAGAGATACACAATTAATGATTGGGGAGACTCAATCAATAAAGGATGAGACAAAGGAAATTTTGAGAAAAAATTTGGGATTGGAGAAAGATAAAAGTGAAGGTACTCCTATGAATGTCCAAGAAGAATCAATAAAAGAAAAAGAGGATGATCTAGTGGTTACTAAAATTGCTGAAGGATTTACTATTGATGGTGTATAGGTCACACTTGATGAATCTAGAGAGGAAATAGACAATACAAGAGACATCCCTATTATGGAGGTACAAGATGAGAAAATGAACACACAAGAGACTAAGACACAAAAAGAATATGAACCAACAAACATAGGTATCGGTCAGGATATGAACGATGATTCACAAGTGAAAGGTTCTACTATTGAGAAGAAACAAGACAAAGAGAAGGAAAAGGAAGTAACCGATGGTGCCACTCAAGCCAAACAACTCAATGTGGAGGAAAATATAGAAAAGGAACAAAGTGAAGAAAAGATAACACCTCGTAGACAGTCAAAAATGAATATTGTTGATGAACTATCAATTAAGGGAAGGGTTGAATTCAACACAATTATCCATGATGATATGATAGATTTTGTTGTGGTACTCAATTCAAAGGCGAAATAGAAAAGAATGCAACAAGAATCTCAAGTAATAATCTCTACCATAGATTTATTTTCAGAACTATTAAGCAATTTTAAGTATGATGAGAATGTTACACCTATAGAGAAGTTAGCTCATTTGGTTACTGCAAGTGGAGATGAAATGAAAAGTTTAGAAGGTGTGGCAGTGTTGAGAGAAAAAAAGGTATATGATAAGAAGAGATTGGAGAAATTGGCACAGCCAACTATCACAGAAAACAAAACTCTTACATTGGCTATTAAATGCTTGAAGGATGCATTGACTGAAGGTGGTAAGATTATAAAGTCTCTTTCTAATTCTTCTCAATTTTTGAAGGATTTAGAACAGGAAAAGAATGAATATTATCAGTAGCTTAGGTTAATTGTTGCCAATATGATCCTATACATGAATCAACTAATGCATTTGGTAGAAAGATTATCAATATTAACAACAAGTTGAAAATTGATAGAAGTGAGAAAGATCTGAGGATTTCTAACTTGATGGGTGTTATTTTTTTTCTTGTTGATCCTTTTTATACTCGTGGCTTAGATATGTTCCTCTCTATGCCCAAACACTGATTCAACAAGAAAAATAGTTAATGTTCAACAAGGTTCATAAACCTTCTACACTTTGAGCTCTACATCACTTAGGTGGGTATACCTAATCTGCACACACATAACCCTTTGTGACAAATAATAGCTTATAGATATATAACTATGGAATAGATTTCAAACCTATAGGTAACATGTACCTCAATTTTTTTACCAAACCTTATGCAGTATCCTACTTGCATAAAGTATGTTTGAAAACTAGACCTACTCTAACTCCTTCCTACAAACAGGAAAGGGAAAGGATTTTATTTGATGATTTGATTAATGGATCCTTGAAAATACCCCAGATCCCACATAGACCAGTGCCTTATCCAATGGGAAATAGGGGTAAGCACAACAATGCAAAAGGAATATTATGAACAAAGACAATAACACAGTCTAATATGTCTAATGCCTTATATCAAACATACCCTATCAATCTAGTTCTACTTGTGAATCCACTAGTGTTTTAAAATATGCAACCACCCATTCAAAGTATTTAATCCTCCCCTTAGAGAAGACTCTGGAATAAACAATACATTAATCAACATAACATTGAAAGACACATTTTCAATATCCTTAATACCTCAAACTCGTACATATCTAAAAACAAATCCCATATCACAGTCATCCTCTAAATGTCTCCATTGTTGATCAACAAAGGAAAAAACCAAAACACCCTTGATTTCTTAGTCTCTATGATTTAGGAAGAATAATGGAGACAAATTTATAATAGTACAAACATACTGAAGTTTCATTCATAAAGCTAACTATTATAATGGATTCCCTTCTCTGAAACCAGAAAGAGATCAAGAACACCTTATATGCAGATAAAAGGAAGAATATTTACAAAGGAACTACACATGGAACCTACTTTCAGAACAAAGGAAAATGGAACCCTCTTTGGAACCTCCTTGTGCTACAGAAAAAATGGAACCCCTACAAAAAATAAAAGAAAGGAACTTATAGAAGAGGGAAAAACTAGAAAAGATATCCATTTGACATTTTTTCCTCCATGAAATTTGATTCTGCAACAACCTTCTTTCCTCCAAATGATTGATCTTTCTTCAAAAGATCCAAAAAAACAATCTAATCTACATCACCAACTATTTGAAAACATTTACTCGATCATTAAATATAGATCTACCATCTATTAGATCAAAATATCTTCCCCTATGAAAAAAATGAATGGTCATACAACTGGAAATGCTCTGGAAACATTTGAATCTTCAAATTTTACCCGTTTCAATGGTCACCATGGTGGGAAAACACTATCAACGGCCCAGATTGAATATCTCAAAACAAGTTTAAAATACGGTCGTTGATCTTTCCTTTAAAATAACAACATCTAGCGCATTTGAATTTTCCTCATCAGACTAGATGCGCATCAACCAGGCGTAATCCCTTGAAGAATATCCATTGTACAATTTATATTCAAGGCATCATGCCCACCTTCTAATAAAAAAAACCTATATGATCTTTATCTTCCTTTCAGGGCAGACCAGGTCCTGCCATCTACCATGTGTCGCATAGGCATGATGCCTTGAAGACTAACCTTTGTGCATCTCTGTATCAACGCATTATTCATGTTATTTGATCAAAACCAACCTGCTCGAGTTTTTATCTTTCCAAAGTTTTGGACCCACAATCTCAGATGCAACATGTCAATCTAGCACAATGCCTTGATGAGTATCCTTTGGGAAAATTTTCCTTGAGGCAATGCGCTAGTCGTTAGATTGAAACAAATTTGACTGTGCTTTACCTTTCGACCCCACTTGGCCAAGATCTTTGATGGACAGGTGTCGACTAGGCGTGATGCCTTGATGATTAATTTCCTTGCATCTTCTATTCAAGTCAAAGTTCCCACCATTAGATGAAACAAAATTTGTGTGAACTTTATTTTAACTTAAGTCCCAGTCTAGCCCCTCCATAGACACGTTTCTCATAGGCATGATGCCTTAATGATTATCCTCCCTACAACTTTTGATCAAGGGAAAGCATTCATCCTTAGATCAAAACAAATCTGATCAAATAATAACTTCCCTTTAGCTTTGAACATGTCGGCCCCACAATCTCAGGATGGACAGGTGTCACATAGGTGTTGTTAGGGTTTTTTCTTGTAGGGCCTCTAAAATTATTGAATACTTGATTTACTCTGTGACTCCCAATGCCTTAAAATTCTGACTCAAGCAAGAGAAAACTCTAATTGATGAGGTATTTTGATAACACTGGGGATACCTATTATCACCTCCTTCTTTTTTGAGATCTACTGACTCAGGCAGGTTTTACCTATGATTGATTACTGACTTGACAGTATCTTTAGAGTGGATTTTTACTTATGTGTTGAATGCTCTGTTCTTATATGGATAAATAGATAACAATATAGATAACTATGATTACTTTGAGGAAAAGTTTAACAATCCAAATCATTATCTTGATGATGACATATAGCAACATGATAAGGAATTTCATCCTTCTTTCCTTTTATAGTTATTATGAATTTAGGAGGAGTAACCTATTTGATTTTCTCTTTAAGAAATCAACAAACTCTATGAGTATAATTGATTTTAAATATATGCTCTTTGTGTAAATGTAATTGATTTTGAATAGTTTTAAATATTTGGATGATGATGGATCAGATTGTAAACCAGTGCCTATCCTTGGGATATAGATTCAAAAGATATAAATCCACAAAGATAAAGAAACAAGAATACTGTAGGATGCCTTACAACCTACATACAACTCAGGTAAAGTGCCTTACAAATTACCTTGTCACTCCCACAATGTTGTATCAGATCCTCAATCACTTTTGTACTCTCTAAAATTACTCACAAAATTTAATTCTCCCCTTAGAAGAAACTTGCAAATAATTTTTTAGCTACCTTATAGCCAATGTGTTTAACATGCCTTACAAATTAAACATAAAAGAGAACACATAATAAGCAAAGAGACAACAATAATATAGAATAAAATTGCATTGTATTTTAATCATAAAATTTTGCTTCAGTACATATAAAGGCTAAAAGCTCAAAAGTACAGACTAAAATCTAGAAGCCTGCCTTACAGTTATATTTCATCTCTACCTCAAAACCTATTACATTTGATCTATTTATAGGTCTAAACCATCTTGAAATCCTTAAGATAAGGATGCAACAATCTTCGGATGGTTTAAGAAACCTAACCCTAAAATTTGCAGAAAAAAACAAAAGAGAAGAGTGACCCAAGCAGTGGAAAGACAAAAGTAGAGGATAAAATCTGATCTTCTCCTTGTCTTCATGTGATCTTCAACATCTTTGGTTGTGTATACTGAGGATAGTCTCTGATTTGACTTTTGGTGATGACTAACCTGCTTGTGCTTGTCTTTCAAGAAATCTGTACAAGGTGTTCTGACATTCCTTTATTCTTCATCAATGATATCCAAATAAACTATTACTGGTTTCTTCTTCTTAGGTTGTGTTAGAATGTCCTAGGCTGTCACATCTTCCTCTTTTGGCCACTCAAAATTCTGAATATTCTCCAACTGAGTATTTTTCCTCTCCCATCTAGCATCTATTATGCTCTTAACATCAGATATGAATTTATTGCAATTTGATTCTTCTTTAAATGCCTCATCTAGAAGTGCATTGAACCTTTCCATATCCAATTCTCCTTGGTCAGAGACATAAATGTCTTTATTGGGAATTACATTGTCAAACTCTGATATCCATAACCCTAATGGTTTGATTTGATCATCCTCGGCCCTAATTGGAGGTACAAACCTACTGTAATCTAACCCAAACATCTTTAATTTGACCTCAATTTGATTGGCTTTACCTTTGAAAAAGGATAAGGTAGCCCCAATTTTCTCTATCTCAGTACCTATCAAAGTTATTATTTCAGGCAAATCTAATGTTAGTGGATAAAATGATGCTAATCTCTCAAAAAGTGATGTCTTCCCGGCCCAAGTTGCATAGTAGGGGTTCAAAATTGTCAAAAAAATTGCCACTTTTGTCTGTAGGCCTGGAAACCTACCATACGCTCCATATACTATATCTATGTTCACTTTAATAATATTAATTATATGCTGCAAAATTGATACCAATGCTTCCAAGATTATACCATTATGCTCAATGATCCTCTGCTCTATTTCAACCAATGTATCCTCTGTATCATCAGCCTAGATTTTAGCATTTATAACCTCCTTGGGCTCAACAGGGGTAGGCTCTGTTAGTTCCATTAGTTATTTGGTAAGCTCATCTATAAGCTTATCCTTTTCCTTGATTTTTATTAGGGCTGATTCCCTGTCTTTGATAATATCACTAGTGTCACTAGTGAGCTTTTGTAATTTGTCTGATAGCTGAGTTTTTTTTGCCTCATTCATCTGAGAAAAATGAGTCATTACTTGGGCTATCTCCAAGTCTCCTGTGTTTTCAAGTGTCTAAATAATCTTGTTTCCCTCCATCTTTTCTTGAATATTAAGAATAGATGGCTTTTGATCCTTAGGATCTAGGGTCCACATTGCAAGTGCTTGGGATTTGGGGTTATAACCAAATCCTCTCATCATATTTCCAACCTCGGTCTCTGATGACAATTTGATGTTAGGTTGTCTTCTAATTTGATCTATGATAAAGGCCGAGGATAAATCCCAACCTTCAACAAACAACATACCACTCGCTTTAACCAGTTCTCTAGCCTGCTTTGGTGTTATTTCTTCAAATTCAGAATCACATTCCTACAATGTCTGTAAGGCTTCCTCAATTACTGGATCACCTCTTGCCAGTTGCAACTACTTCCCAACTTGTTTCTTCTTATTCCAAATAAGGAAATCTTTGAATTCCCTAGTTTTTATGAAATTTTCATCTTTGAGGAACTCCTCCTGATGCAACAATCTTTCATCAATACATGATCTGAGGGGTAATTCTTCCTCTTCCTCAACATATTTCTGTAATTTCTTTCCAGCCCTAATTTTCTTTCTTAGCTGATGATCATAGGGTCTATTCCCAGTTATTAGGGCTCCAATTTTATCAATTATTCTTTTCTTAGAAGGCTCCCCTACTTCCACCTTTTGTTTTTTAAGAATGGGATCATCTGATATTTCCTTTTCTGGGACCTCTGTTAGGTCAACAATATTTTCCCCTTCATCTGGATGACCATATGCAATTGCCTAATATTCTAGATTAGTAGAAGGTGAAGGGTAACCGTGGTCACTGTCATCATCATGTTTAGATTCTGAATGATCTTTGTGGCCCTTTTCTAGCACTACTGGTGCCTTTTCCAACTGATTTCATAAGAGTGTGTGATTATCCATCATTGCATCTAGCCTCTTGATATAATTAGGGTAGAACCCTCCAAAACTCATTCCTTTTCTCCTTACCTATCTTTCCAAATCCATGAGTTCATTAAATTTATTTTCTCTTTTACTTACTTCTTCATCCTCTAAGATATTTCTAATCAGATCTTCCTCCATACATTCTTCATGTATTTTTGTGTAAGGGATAGTGGGTGTAAGCAACTTCCTCGCACTCAGAATGAACCCCTCTATGTCAACATGTCTATGTAGGGCTACATTCATTCTGTAATGATTCAACCATGCATTCACCTGATCTAGGGCCCCTTTTCCAATCAGAAAATTGTAAATCTTGAACTTCCTAGGAGTGAAAGTTCCCTTTTTGTGTGGAGCAAGATGCTCTTTATCTATTAGAATGAGCTGCCAAATGAACTCCATGGCAGTTATCCAAGATGTCACATGAAATGGAAAAATATGTGGAGGTTAAGGGCAACCATAAACCCTAATGAGGGTAAACTCCTGCTCATAGTATAAATCTCCCCAATTATGATCTCCTGGCCATTTGTCCAAATACTGACAGGGCCTCAACAATTGAATCACCCTAATAGGAAATCTAGGCTTATCAACTCCTAAGCACTTAAGCAATGGATATATTATCCAATTCTCAAAAGCACAAAACTCTTGTTTTCTAGATGTGTAATTCCACACTGTGATCCAAAACTGAATAGGGTTGGGTTGATTATGGTGAAATATCTGTGGCTGTAGTGATTGACAGTCCAAAACTAGATAATTGTAATAAAGAATCATATGCATAAGTATTGAATAATACATGAATTTTGGATGATCCTTCTTAGCTTGTATGTAAATAAACCCCTGGTGCATCTGATCAATAACATATTGAATATAAACATAATTTGAAGTGGTGTGAATACTCTACATATCTAACACCATCATCAAAATGTCAGAAGTAATTCTTTCTTCTCTAGCATCTCTTCCAATCACTCTACATAGTGCATATGTGATGTACTTCATGTAAAATTTTAGCTCCTTGAAGAAGTATGGGGTTGTTCCTGCCATAGGGATTACATAGGCCTTCAATTTCTTAGGGACATGATGGTCCTTGATCAATTTAGCAGCAATACCAGACTCCTTGGTATATCTATTTTCCAAACTCTTCAAATTTATCTCTATAGCCATTGGGTAATACACATTAAAAGCTTTCATAAAGGAATTCCTATCTAGGGTGAGTAGAGGCTTTCCATCATCCCTCTTAATGGTTTTTATCAAAGGGTCATATCTACTGGCCAATTCTAATATGAAGTCTACATCAACAAAGACATCAGGAACTAATAATTTGGCCAAACCATAGGTCCAAGGAGTCGAGACAGGCATGGGTCCATCACTATTGTTATAAAAGTAATTAAAAATAAAATATACTGATGACCCTGGTGTTTTAGTGTCTCTAACAAATGACATATCATCAATCAAAACATATGCACTAACCATTCGATTATGACTAGAACCAAGAAGCAGAGTGAGGAATTCATTTGAGAAGTTTCTCTTTGCTTTTGAATCATCCTCAACATCTTCATTTCTCCCACTGGTAGACGCCATACTCTGGGCCTGACTTAAACCCTAGTTCTGTTTTGATCACAACCCTAAATACCAATATTAAAACAATTACTATCAAACCCTCACCACAACTGTAACTTATGCTAAAATTTTGTAATTCTGAACTCTGGAACACTGTCAAGTACAATATTTACTGAATTTCAAATCAAATAATCATCCTCAAAATAACTTTCTACTAGAAACCTCAATTTCTCATAAGCACACTAAAACTCTATAAACACTTCACTCTGAGAAACAAAATATTGGTAAAATGAAATGATAATGAAAAAATATACTTATAATTTCCAATTGAATGTGGATTATCACTTCTGGCTGGTAATTCCATCACTTCATTATGAACTTCATATGCTACAAAATCAATTTCTGGCATTAGCTGTGTCATTCATATTGTCAGACAATCAAATCTTGATGAGTGATTTCGCATAAAAAACTTTATTAAAATTCAAAATATAATTGCAATCACATTTGTTTGGCTGCATTAACTCATACTACGGCTATTTTCCATTTGTCAAAATCCTTAAAATCTTAGTGGTTAACAACTATTCATAATGGCATCACTGAAAATTCTATATTAACTCTGATTCATTTCTAGCGACTTGGCGACTGAATCAACCTCTTTGTCGCTTAATGTTTTTACTAACTGCAGTTCCTTTAGGAGACTTAGTGACTACCATCAGATTAACTCTTTGATCCATGGTTGTCACAAGATCTCATGACATACTGACTTAACCCTTCATTTTATGGAGACTTCATGAAAAAACATTATTCTTAACTTGTCTTTTACCTTGGGTTATATCTGGAGACTCAACGATTGTCATTTTTCTATGTTGCTGGATAAATTCATTAACCTCTGTTTGATCATGCGACTCCATGACAACATTGTTTATCTTAACTGATAAAGTTAACTTATAATCACAGGTTTATTAAGAGACAACGCGACTGAGGAAAACTCAAAGTCGCCAAATGAAATAAGTAACCCCACTTCTATCAAGAGACAAAGCGACAGTCATTGGATCTTTTCTGAGATGAACGGTCCATGTCAAGTCTCATATCCATATTAGCATCTTCCATTTCATTAAGAGACATCACAACCAAAGCTTTCCGCTAAGTCTCAAGACCATAAAGAATATTTAGTTTTTCTAATGAGACTCGGCGACAAGGTAATAAGCACATGCAAACAAGTTTTGTTTTAAAATATGAAAAAGGTAACATAAAAATAGAACTTGGACTGAACATTTTATGGCTTTTGACATTTTAAACTAGGTTTTGGTCAAAAACACAAATTGCAGAGAGATGTAAATGATTTCAACAATAAATCTTTAGCTTCTGGGTACAATAAAATCATAGACCTTAAGAAATTTTTAGGGTAGACCTTCAAAACAAGGAACACAACCAACATGTGTAATACCATGATAGATAAATAGGTTGCATCTTTCAATCAAGGGAAAGTGCCAACCGGTAGATTAGAATGAACTTGCTCAATGCCTGGGGGAAATAAAGTACCGCGGGGACATAGGACTTAGGAAATATTAAAATGAACCACACGCATGACTTAGGTAACATTAGGAAATGGTACCGTGATAACAACATAAAGGCACATGGGTTTTAAGTGACTTAAGTGGCCCAAAAAGTAACATGATAAGGAACACAAGAAAACAAGGACTAGAAAATTTGCAATTAGGGCCTAGAAAATAGCAGAAACAAGGAGAAAAATCACAATGAAAACTAGGAAATTTATCATTACTAACAATGGGATTACAGATTCAGTTGGTCCCCAAGCTAGAAATTTTGCAAAAAGGTGTATAGGAAGCTAAGAAGACGTTAGAATTTCTTGATGTATGAACAGTTGATGGGTTAGAGGAATTAGCATTTTTTCTAAGTGGTCAGATTGCATATGTGGAGATTCTACTAAGAAATTGGGCAGTGATATATAGAATTTCAAGGTTAATTCCAGTGATGCCTTCACTAGAATGTAACTAGGTGGTACTACTCTTTATCAATGAAATTCTGACACTTTTTATCATGCCTTTGTTATTATTGTCTAAGGGGGAGTGAATGTAATGATGTACTTAAACTGAAATTTGGCTAAGTTCATAAAAATGTAACTATAATGGTTAAGGGGAGTAGTATACATGATTGTAATTCATAGGGGGATATTTTGAGCTATTGGAAATTAGTTTATTGTAATACAATATAATTTATTTTTCATTTATGCAGTAGATTAGACACTTAGGTGAATTTCATGTATATTTTTCAAAGTGTTCTCATCAATGCCAAGGGGGGAGATTGTTGGAATTTGGTGAAGATGATCTAAGTGTTGATCATGGTAATGAATTAAGGTGTTTTCATTGTTTGAAACATGATGTATTGGAGGAAAGAGATTATTTTTTCTTATGGTGTTGAAGATCTAATTGAAGATATGACTAAGTGTTTATTCAATCGGGTATATGACAGTATGCGAGATACAGGCGACCAGATTTGGAGTTGGAGATCAAGTTAAGATGTTTGATCATGAATTTATCATCTAAAAAGGTATATCTACCTATGTCTATGATCACATCAGTTAGTTTGAAGATATGTGCAAGTTATTGAAGATTCAAGTTGACTGACAGGATGAGCAAGACACAGTTAGAATAAGTTTTGTTAGATCGGTTCCCCGGTCTATTTAATGTTTGTAAATGATTGTTTGCAACTCAATTAATGTTGTGTTACTCTATTTATTTGACCAATGTATTTTGGAGTGATCAAATTTAATTTTTAGGTTGGTGGGTAGTATATTGTAAGGTTGGAGAATGATTGTGATAAAGTTATTATAAAAGAAGGATGAAATTATGTTTTAGGGTTAAGGTTGAGAAGTTTAAGTATTGCGATAGGTTTTGGTGATTGTTTGAAGTTGTTGGATGTGTAAGGAGTTGCTATGATAAAAAATGGAGAGGATCTATTATAAAGGAAGGTCAGAATCATATCAGTCATTCTTGGGTCCATGTCAAGGCAAGCTCTAACAAGTTTGCAAGTAAAATTGTTTAACTAGGTCACTCCTAACAAGGTGAGTAGGATATTTAAAAGGATCTAAAGTGAAAATCCTTTAATCTGGTGACTTTTAGAAGGATTTTGAAATCTCTTAAGAGTGTAGTCTTTAACATGACTTGTATTAGCTTCTAACTATGCTAGAATACTCTTAACCAGATATACCCTTAATAGGGTGTTTGTAATTGCTCCTAACAGGGCATATTTCTTTGGCGCACTAGTGAAATTTTTGGATACCATTCCACACATGGTTTTCTCCCTCTAACAAGGTTTTCCATGGGAAAAATATTGATTCTTATGTCTACTTGTGTGAATGGTTTATATGCTAAGTTTTTATGTGATATATACTTTTGTATGTTGGATCTTGTGGAAGATATTTAAGATTTGTTTCAGATTTGTGGGTGCACTGATTCACCCCCCCCCCCCTCCTAGTACCTTTGAAGACTAACAGATCTTACTTATCTTAATTATTCATAAGAATTCNTGTGGGTGCACTGATTCCCCCCCCCCCCCCTCCTAGTACCTTTGAAGACTAACAGATCTTACTTATCTTAATTATTCATAAGAATTCCCATGGTCATCCTCCATGTCTACGATCACCCCTTATAATGATTAAGCTTCATCCTATTTGTATATACCCCTTGATCTTAATCAAAACTAAAGATATACAATACAAAGCATACTCTTAATGATCTCTAGATATGTCCACTACTTTGGATCACCCATGCCTTGCACTATGTAATGATCATTTCCTTACAAACTATTCCTCATGCACCACATCATTAGCCTACATTGTCATTTCCCCTTTCCCTTAGCTTGGGTAATTTTAACAAGACAGTCTTGCAGGTCACATTATGTGCTCCCTCCATCATTTTCTTATCCATTTTAGTCCATCATTTCATTAATCTACTCACAAACACCTTATGCCTTGCTAGATATCAAGGGAAAATAAAAATGATCTTGGTTAAAAACTTTAAAAATAAAAAAAAAATCATAAAAACTTTAAAAATTCAAAAAAATCATTAAGTCTTTAAAAATCCAAAAAAATAATGAAATCTTTAAAAAATCCAAAGAACTCATAAAAACTTTAAAAATCCAAAAAATCATTAAAACTTTAAAAACCCAAAAAAAAAATCATAAAATCTTAAAAACATGCAATAAATTCCCTCACAATGTAGCACTTAACACAATCAGAATCAATTGACCTTCTATCCAATTAGCTTGCAGTGACATGATCATGAGACTTTATCAATCTACCTTATCTCTGCATCAGACACTATTATAATCTATCAATTGTCTTATATAGGATGCATCCTTCCTAAAACCAGACATCTCAATCACCCTATCAGACCAATTACGTGTGACAAGAATCACTTCTACATGAATTCCTAACAATTGGTTGTTTGATATCTTTGATTAAATTTGTATCTATCACTATTGTGCATATCCATGATAAATTCCATTTTATACATATTGCAACTTTTAAAATAAACTCTCATCATGGCAATTGTGCTTAATTGGGGGAAAAATATTGACCCTAGTTATTTTCAGTTGATTTATGCACAAACAAGCATGCAAACACGTCAAACAAGCATACCTAAAACAAAGATGAAGACCTATAACATCAACAAAAAAAATAAAAAAACATGAACTCAACATTAATAAATGGATGAATTCTTTTGAATATTGATGAGACAATAATGGAAGACATGTTAAATTAGTTGTTTCTTGATTTTTTATTAGTAGATCAATGAGGTAGAACCGTAAAAAAAAATGATTTAGCATGATTTTTTTTCTTTATTTGATGTTGTGTGAAGATCGGGGTTTTCTTGATTTTTTATTATCATGTCTCTTTAGCGGATTAATGATGTCTTGGACTAGAAAATCAATGATGGAGCATGATATTTTCTTTTTTTTTTCTTGTGAGAATATCTTTAGTAATGTGCACAATTTGTCTAAGGATATTGGCAATTAAGGACCATTGTGGACATCATACAAACTTAGCCAAGGATATGGCAATAAAGGACCATTGTGGATATCATAAGTTGTGCAAGCAAAGGATTAACACTCATTTGTTTTTCAAAGCTCAATGATGATAAAAAATCATAACAAAAGATTCAGTGAAAAGGGACAACATCCCTTTGCATTACATTTAGGTTGCATTCATATTAGATTTAGATCTTTGCATCTAGTATATTTTACAAGGCTTCAAAACTTATCATTAATTATCTTTCTTATGATCAGGATAGGAATTATCAAGTGTCTAATCAAATATCTGTATACATCAATGATCTAAATCCCAAATGATCTAAGAAATTCACCCATAAATGGCTCTATGTCAACCCCCAAAAGCTATTGGTATATCAAATGTCAAGTTCTCTAATTCAACAATCAATCATAGTACCAACTTTCCTTGCGCTAGCATCAATCAATATAATAATCTCATTTGAGATTTTAATCAATCTCATTAAGAACCTATCATTGCATTTCATCTATCATGAGGTCAAAAATCAATCTACCTCTTCTTAATCACTAGCGCAATGTCAATCATCAAATATTTACCTTGTAATCTATCAGGAGATCCATCTCATCACACTTTATCTGATCAATCTCTCAAGAGGCATATTATATCCATCATCACATTTACTAGGTTATCTCTAGGCATCCATTTGGTATCAAAATTTGATCATGATCTGGGGCATGAATACACTTAAATCTTTTCTACATTTGGGGCATTAAACAAATCAATTCTTGAATCTGGAAAATCCATTTAATATTTTCATCATTATCACAATGCCTAGAACATTCATCAATGAGGCAACATAAATCAGGTCTACAATCAACAAATCAACTAGAAGAGAAAAAAGTAGATTATTCTTTGAACCAATGCATTTTTCGCACATTGATTCAAAGAGGGGAAAAATGTATACACCTCTCAACTTAAATCTTTTCTACATTTGGGGCATCAACCAAATTAATTATTAAATTTAAAAAATCCATTTAATCTTTTCATCATCATCACAAGAGCTGGAACATCCATCATACTCAATGGGGAAACATCAATCAGGTCAACAATCAACAAATCAACTAGAAGCAAAAAAAGCATATTATTCTTTGAACTAGTGCACTGCTCACACATTGATTCATAGAGGGGGAAAATGTATACACTTGAAAATGGTCAAATTCAAACATTAATTAAATTCAATCAATTTAATCAATAAAATCAAATTTCTTCTATTATATAGTTGAATTTAATATTTGACTATATAGTTCACCTGAATTAATTAAATCTTCATTAATTAATTAATTTCCCCTTCACAAATCAATTCCAACCCACTCACTCATAAAATTCCATATCCCACATGGCTAAAGTAATTAGTTATTTTGAATTAATTAAATCCTAATATCTCTCACCTACCACTACATGAAAAAATCAAATCCATCAATGAGATATCATCTTTAAGCTCACATGGATCATTAATATCCTTTACTATCTTAGCCACTCAATCTCAACATCAAATCTTGACCACTCATCCCTCAACCACTTGACTTGACCATGGTTGGACATAACTCACCCCGAATGCCTTGGGAAATCTTATAATAGTAACAATTATTAGTGAAAATCAGCCACTTCCAACCATTATCATTCAAGCATCTGCATTATACTAGATTTTTCATCCATCATCATTTTGTGAGTACATAATGCTAGTTTACATATCCACCTTCATTTAGAGTAATTGCATAATGCTAGTTTCTACAATTGGAGCATTGTTAATATAGTCAATTTAGTATTTCATTTAGACTAAGATCATAATGGAGGATTCACATCATAATGTAGTATTTTAATCATTTAGAATATAATTTTGATCATTTATCATAGCATCTTTCATCATATTGAATTATCATTTCTAGGTTGTCACTTAAGGATAAAATTTGTAGCTGAGAGCATAATTTGAGTCTCTAGAACTAGAGATCCCTACAATTATCATGATTTGTTTCAATTCAATTTCTTAACAAGTTGTTTATCTTGATTTTTGTTGATGAGACTTTGTGACCAGGTCCACCAACAGGTGTAAGTTGTCACCGAGTACTGGGGTACCAGTCAACTTCACCTATAAAGGTTGTTCAGAGAAATGAGATTCTCTGGGCCTTGAAGCACGTGAGAGTTGAGTCTCGACGGTGTGGGAACTTAGTTGGGAGTGTGATTGTTTTGATCAGGGGGATAGCTGGTTATCTCGGCTCACCTTCTCTGGGGATTTAGGTAAGTGGGGTTTCCTGCAAGCATTCATTAGTTAACCAATTAAACTTCAAAAGATAGGCTAGGGTTAAAAGTATTCCATCTGTCTATAGTCATGCAAATACATTTAAACATCAACCATTCTCTAACATGCTACACTAAAATACTGAATGTATATGGAGCCATCAGTTCATACACATTCAATAGCGAGGGGAAAAGAAGGTCGTTAATCTACTTAAAACATTAGATAAAGGGACATAAGGAATATACAGCATGAAAGAATGTTAACCAGAAATCAGAACACTAACAACTTCATTGCCAAAACTCTTCCTTCTTCATTAACAAGTTTCTAGCGAGCACTGGTGCATAGAATAATGGCTCCAAGGGAGCATCTATCTATTGAGAACTTCTAAGAACTAAGGAGCATTGAGCTCTACAACTAATAGAAGTGAAAATCTGAAATTCTTTAGCTATGATCTGTAAAATCATCAATTCTACTGACCCTTGGAATGAGGTTGGACTTGTTATTTATACATAGATTTGCCCTAAAATTAACCTGACTTAACTTTACACTCAATAAATAAAATACAATTTCCCATGGTCGATACTACTTGCACCATGCTACAACAACCTCGAGAAGAACAGAGGTCTAACATGTCAGAAGAATGAGACAAGAAGAGAGGTATGGAAGAATTAGCCTCGAGAAGAGAGCTAGAGGGAGAATAGAAGAAATCTGATCCCCTAAGGATTGAGGATACATGCCTCATTACTGAAAAAGTGGATCACTGCTTCCAATGCGCTAGGTGTTATGTTGGAGCAATGCCTTGGGAAGACCACCTACCATGAGCTGACATGCCTTGTTGGGGTCACCCACTTTCTGACACCCTTATTAGCTACCTAATAGTGACTGGTCAGCTCTGGGGAACCTGAACGCGGGTCACCAAAAGAATACAAAACTATGGACTTGGGGCTCCAGGATCCAGGAGCCTACGCTCAAAGAACGATGAATACAAAAATGTGCTATTGGTGAAAATTCTCCAGAATCTGGAGGACCTTATTGTTCCTTGGTGTTATTGAATGTTTCCAAGATCTAGGTGATTCCATCTTCATCAATGCCCTTGAGGTTTGCCCGATGGTATTTAGCTGCCTCCACCTATTCACCTAGATCCAAATTTTTTGCCTTGAATTCAGTAGCCATCTTTGCGGCATCATGGCCCCGGAGCACCATGCAAGATATATGGGACATTACCGCTCCATCAATTCCATCCAGGGATTGGTATCGGGCTTCCATCAGCTCATCAAATTTTCCTATGACATACTCCTCTGGAGTACACATCTTAGTACTAAAGGGATCAACTCCTAAAACCCTTGTAATGAATGCCTTGTATAAATTCAAAGAATAATCAATTTCTAGCACCTTGTCCTGTAGGGCCCCTACCAGTTGCTTGGTTATCTCCAATGTGAGATCAATTCTAGAGTGTTGGGTCTGGACAAAATCAAAGGACTCCTCTCCCAAAATTCTGGCTTTGAAGATAATTTCCTCTTTGATGCTCATGAGTTCTCCTAACTCACCTATCCAAGCCTCGTACTTCTTGACCTCTCCCTCCCAGATGGTAATAGTAGTTTTAGCCTAATGTATAACATTGTTGGTGGTGTATCAGTCTGGGAGAGTCGTCACTAGGAAACGTCAGATGTTTCCTACCTATTCAACTACCTAATCATTAGCTGCCTGCACCTTCTTTTTCATTCTTCTGAGCACATCAATATCACCCTATGGGAGTGGTGCTCCAGATGAGAAAGATTTTAGAGGAATGACATTGATGGGTTTGGCAAGCTCTGTCAGAAGCCTAATGAGATTTGCATTCTTCTCCTTTTCTTCCTTGAACTTCTAGGCCTCCTTTTCATAGAGGGCTTCTACCGCCTTGGCCACTTCTTTTAGCAGGTCTAACTCACCCTGCTTCCCCCTCTTCCCCAGAGGTATCTCCGTGATTGTATACTCTTCAGTTTTTGTCATCACTGCATCTGCTTCTGGGGGAGGTGTTGCGACTACCGCAACTATATCTCCACCCAGCCCAGTCCGGAGGGTATGGACTATCTAGGCCTTCTTTGCCTTGGGGGGATTTTGTGCCTGCGCCATCATCTCAGCCAATGAGAGATGGGCCTTGGCTGGTACTGGGGCCTTCCTTTTTCTTGATTCCACTAGCCATTGTGGTGGTAGGGGTGGCCTTGTTGCCAAATTTTGATCTTGTGAATCCCCTCCAGGGTTCTATTGTACATCCCTGATATTTTGAGCCTCTCCAAACTCTTTTCTTGAATCTTTTGGAATACTGGCATCATCCACCTTAGTGGCATCAGTATTGTCTTCTCTGGTGTCCATGTCCTTAGCAGGATCGGACCCTACATTTATATTCTCCGGGTTTTGCCCCTCATCTTGCTACTATCATTCCTCAACCTTATCTGCTAGGATATTCTCCTTTGTCAGAATATCTTCTGGAGGCGGGTGAGGCATCTAGCCAAAGTTCAGCAATGCGGCCACTGAAACTACCTCACCGAATGTCGCCTTCTTTAGAGGTGGCATCTGGAGCATGGCAGCTGAGGTTAAATTTGTTCTTGTAGGTCTAATTCCCTCAACCGATGCCATTTTCTTGCCCAATATTTTCTTGTCCTCTATGGTACTTGCAACCTGTATCTCTAGGATGTTGGAGATGTTCATCTGTTCAGGCTCCTTTTCTGGTTCTACCCAGACTTCCTACTCTTGGGCAGATTCTTTCTCCAAGTTTTTCTTCTCAAGAGGGATCACCACTTCCTCTTGGGTGACAATTTCTTCTACTACCTTCTTGATATCCCCTTGTAAGTTCACCGGTTCATCTTTCCCAAATATATCATCAAACTCATCATGCGGAGGGGAGGTCTCTGGGGGATTCTTGGGTTGATTGTCTGGCTTCGGAGAGTCTAAGAAGACAATTTGTATCTAAGGGATGCTAGGCATCCTAGGCTCCGGCTCCACCTTTGGCTAAGTATTAGTTGTCTTCTTCTTTTTCCTCCTTGTTACCAATGGGGGCCCTACGTCCAACATCGTTGCCTACTCTTCCTCTGCCTTGGTCCCTATTGCTTAGACCATTAATGCTACAAGTGAAGAGGAAGTGGGAGGGCAGATAGGTCCAGTCATAACAGTCAGGGTGGCCAACCGGGTGATTAGCTTTTGTTTCATTTGCTAAGAGGTGGCCAACATTTGCTGCATCTATTCCACTATGTAAATGGCAGCCGGGACTTGAGACGGGGTCCCTACTTTTGGCCTCTTTCCTTTGTCCTCACCCTGCAAGGAGGTTCAGGCCCTGAAAGTTCATCCCCACACAAGCAGGCCAACTTTACATGTACTCTTTCGACATGCATTCATGAAATATGTGTGACTGGGCTTGATCATGCCGTGGGTGAGGTCCTCTATTGTTGGTCCCTCCTATGCATCCCAATTTTCTAGAGGGAGGGCCATTTTATCTACTACCTTTTCTTTGTATTGTGGGTCTACTATGGACCCAGTATCTAAGAAGTCGTCTGGGAATTTCTAAATCTTGAGCCTCTTCATCATTCCCATTGTCATCCGGACAAAATGCTAGTTTCGGACTTCGAAGCCGTCCTGGCAGTCTTCCCAAAATTCCTCCATTTGATATTCATGGGGCTCTGATGCCCAGGGAAGTGCCAAGGCTATTTTTCCAAGCGAATCAAAATTCTTCCACTCCAGATAGAACTCTGATAGTCCCAGACTTTTTAGCTCATTGTCAGCCTCTTTTTCCGTAGCCAGACTACAAGAGTAATTCCCACAAGTGATAAGGAATGGGATGTTCACCACCTTGTTCACTATGAAGAGGGTGTGTAGGTCCAAGATCTTCCAGTAGTATTCTAAAATAATTATTTTTTCCCTACAATGCTTGGGCAATAAATAGGGTTTCCTGGAGAAGCTGATCACTCGAATGTAGGTATGCTATTGAAATTGAATATAATAATGGCCATAAGTTCTGACCAATTCCATTACCTCCTTGGAGATTTGGTATCCGACATCTCAAGTAGGTGTGAGGAGGTTGTAGTAGATGAAGGCATCATTCACCCAGTAGAAGCTGAGGAAACCAGCCTCCCATTGGATATGTGGGAAATAATCCCAGGTAGCATTCTAGCCAGGGCCAATCCCGAGTACACCTACTGTTAGTAATCCATTTGTGATGGGTTGTTGTTGTGCCAAAGCCAATGGAACATAAGACATCATGTAGAATTTGGATGGCCTAGTGACCTAGATAAATTGGGAGTCCATGTGATTTGCAATAATGGTGGCCCAATCAAAGTTCTTTTCACCAGAGGAGATGCCGAGAAAGAAGTAGTACATCCATGCTGAGAACTCCCAAGCATGGGGTTGTTTGAAGACCCTACATAGTGCGATAATTCCCATCTATATTATTTCTTTGAATTTGGTTTGGGGGATTTCAAGCTTCATCTTTCTAAAGTCTTTCCTGATGCAGTGCAAGGTAGGAGAATCCACGATGGATATGTCCTAGCCCCCAGCAAATAACCACACAATGGATTATAAATAACAACACAGAGATTTATATCCACACAATGCAAATACTCATAATAGAATCATCATATTTTCATCCAACATGCCCAGCTATAAGGCCTTCTGAGTTACGGCCAAATACAATGCAATTATAATAGAAACTCTGTAATATCTCACAAGATCCAAACTAAACTCTAGCTAGCCCAGATCCACACACTGGTAGGAACCCCCAAGGAAGATCTAAACTTGTGCTCGCAAGCCCACCAAGCAATCCCCTTGTTTCCCAAGCCGCAGCCACTAGCTCTTCTCAAAACTCGCTTCTCTACCTCTTCCTCTTCTCCAGGATGGATGAATGAATAATGACTAAAGACTTACCCCACAACCCCTACTTATACCAATCTAAGCCATAGGTCAGCCCTGAACATAAATTAAATACAAATACCGAAATTAAATGCCACAAGTCGGCCAACAACAACAATTAAATGCCCAGAATAGATGTCTTAGTAAAATCGCGATATCTCCTAGCTCCGGATGAATTAGGACTTGTGCTTCAAATTGTAGGTAGAAATCTAGGCCCTCTTCAATCCCTGAAATTTGCATCCTCTAACTCTTTGTGTAAAATTGCTTATATGGCTTGTAATAGGCACCAAATGCCTAAGCAAGGCCGATCTCCTCCTGGTCCATGCCAAGCAACCAAGACCATCCCAAGTTCCATTAAATACATCAAAATCAATTACCCAAGACCCAAGTAGGTCCACAAAACTCTACCAAATCTCCCAAACATGCAAGATAGCCAACTACCCTGGGATGCTCCTGCATCAGACTCCCCAGGTGCGAAAAGAAGTATGCCTCATACTTTGATGCCAGATGAAATATCCATAACCATCTTCATCTTCACCAAAGGCTTCAACTCCAACAAGGATAATAGAACCAACATGTAAATCATCCAAATCCGCATCCATATGTCAACCACTAGAATCTCAACCATCCAATCAACATGCTCACTCCCAGGAACGAACTGAACATAGTACCTCACCAATAACCTCTATAACTTATCAAAACCATCAATTCCATCAAACATGAAATCCACATCAGCAACATGTAAGCTTAAATCCATAATAGGAGAAACATGTAAATCCTCAACCATGCCAACCACCAACAGGTCCACATCAGGAACATACAGATCCGCAGTATCATG
>MU224666.1:2526740-2547334 GCA_018584345.1 Thuja plicata
ACAATGGAATATAAATAACAACATAGAGATTTATATCCACACAATGCAAATACTCATAATAGAATCATCATATTTTCATCCAACATGCCCGACTGTAAGGCCTTCCAGGTTACGGCCAAATACAATGAAATTACAATAGAAACTCTATAATATCTCGCAAGATCCAAACTAAGCTCTAGCTAGCCCATATCCACACACTGGTAGGAACCCCCAAGGAAGATCTAAACTTGTTCTCGCAAGCCCACCAAGCAATCCCCTTGTTTCCCAAGCCGCAGCCACTAGCTCTTCTCAAAACTCGCTTCTCTACATCTTCCTCTTCTCCAGGATGGATGAATGAATAATGACTAAAGACTTCCCCCACAACCCCTTCTTATACCAATCTAAGCCACAGGTCGGCCCTGAACATAAATTAAATACAAATACCAAAATTAAATGCCACAAGTCGGCCAACAACAACAATTAAATGCCCAAAATAGATGTCTTAGTAAAATCATGATATCTCCTAGCTCCAGATGAATTAGGACTCGTGCTTCAAACCGTAGGTAGAAATCTAGGCCCTCTTCAATCCCTAAAATTTTCATTCTCTAACTCTTTGTGGAAAATTACTTATATGGCTTGTAATAGGCACCAAATGCCTAAGCAAGGCCGATCTCCTCCTGGTCCATGCCAAGCAACCAAGACCATGCCAAGTTCAATTAAATACATCAAAACCAATTACCCAAGACCCAAGTAGGTCCACACAACTCTACCAAATCTCCCAAACATGCAGGATAGCCAACTACCCTGGGATGCTCCTGCATCATTTCCTTGGTACCTTAAGCCATTTTTTGTTGAGGTACTGTTGGGCCATGTGTTCTAATTTTTGAAATTCCTCTAGGGCCAGTGCCCAGGTGAGGATGGACGCATCATCAAATTGTGGAATTACCAGCCCTACTTAAAAGGTTGCAACATCCAGAGACACCATAGGCATTGGATATCCAGTTGGAACTGGGGCAGAAAGCACGACGGCCTGGACGGCTGTATTGTAGTGTCCTGCCAGAGTGAGGATGAGCTCTGGAGCTTGCATGGAGCAGGGGAAGCAAGTAGCTTTGAGTATCCTAGAATTACCCACATTGATGGCTAATGGATCTCTGGTAGTCCATTGAATAAACATTATTTTAACCAAAGCCTGCATTTTGACTCACATTTTGACACTAGTCTCGGTGATCAGTTGAAGTTTGGAATCGATCTTCAATCTCGCAATGGTGTCTCCCTTCAAATATTTCATTTTCAATGGGAGATTTTCCATGGCCTTCTCGGCCTTTGTTCTGATAGTTGCCTGGGTGGCAGCAGTGGTGGGGAGATCTAGACTCCTAGGTGGGGATGATGCAGAAGCTTTTGACATGATTGATGAGTGGTATTTTAGCAACCTGTAGGGAAAGATGACCATCAGTATTGATATAAACAAAGAAATATTCTAGATTCTAAAGATCTTACCATCGCATCACACCTGTGCTCAAAATAATTGTTAGCTCATGTAAAAACCCTGAAAAAGATATATACATAATAAGAGAAAATTAGGAATTTGATCTCTCCCTGGACCTCAGAGGATTCTAACACTTGTGACGAAAAAGAAACAAAGGGCCAAATGAAGATCTGGAACCCAGAGTCCAAAAAAATAACTGTTACTGATGGGACCGGAAATGAACCGTATTAGGCTAATGTCGGGGTGTCACGTGGTCATCCAGTAATGGGAGTTATGGAATTTACGTAGAAAACTATCCAAACATGCAAGGGAAGGAATGCCAATTGGGCCAAACTTGGATGCATGCATGGGAGACTTAACCTATCATTAAGACTGACTTGACAAAGGAGAGAGAAAACTACCATGGCCAAACCAAAGAGGTGCTAATTTCAAACCAGGTAGCCATTCTTCTTAGACGAGCTCCAAATTTGGGATCTCAATGCACAAAGCGCAATGAGGTCACCACTAGGTAGAGTAAAAAATACACAAGAAATTCACATAGCCAAAGCACAGGTCAGGGCCGAAGCATGACTTGCAGGCTGACCGAAGATAGGCATATATACAGACGCAAAAAACTAGACACGCAATATATAATATATATAGAAGCTACAAAGGTATTTACATAGAAACCTACTAAAATATACAATGTACTTACACTAAATTACAATTACACAAAGGGTAGACAACCCTCTGGCAGAGCCAACCCACCAATGGGAGGCGACACAAAGCAAAACCAGAAATAGAACGAAAGCAAAATAAAAACAAAACAAAAAAATAGACGAGAACCAGAAAACTAGAAACCAAAGAGGGAAAAGTCAAAGGCCTACCTGGAAACATGGAGGGAGTGGGAAAGATGAGCACAGGAGGCTCTCTACAACAAGTTCACCTTTGAATGACCACACACAAGCAATATAAATCACTATTCAATTAGCCACTAAGCATAAGAACAAAATTTTGTTTAATCGCCTTAATCGCCTTGAAATCTCTTTAAGTGCTCTAAGTGTTTTTATCATGGTAAATGTGAAAATGATAGGTAATCTCTATTTATACTGCTAGGGTAAAAGTGTGTTGCATTCTTTCCACAAACTTTGGAACAAGAAAACCTCCAGACTCTGGGCCTGGGGATTCCATGCAACCATACCTTCTCGCAAAAGAAGACATGATGGTAGAGAATCCCAGAGGGTGTAATCTGTCTCTCAAAGGAACAAAAAAACTATGGGACTAGGTCTCAAAGACACAAGAAGACAAAAAAAAATAAAGACAACCCTCGTGAAAGCAAAGCCCAGAGGGAAAACAAAGGAAACAAAAGAGAACAAAGGAAAGAGCCAAAGAGAAAAATGGGGACCCAATATTTTGACTACAAAATGTAGAGATGGGTATGCAGGGCATAACAAATGGCGACTATCTAGGATGAATTCCTTAGTGCATTAGAGAACTTCAGAATCTCTGGTTAGCAAAACCATAATAAATCTTTACTTGGAGCATTCTACTTGCAAAGTGCGAGGTGTCGAAGGAAGTCCAGTCCATCAACGATTCAATCTTTCGGTCTTTCATCAGTTGTGAAGTGTGTGTTTTGAAAGAAAACCAAGCCAATGACCTCTAGGAGAAGTAGAGAGGAGGCACTAAGCAAATTGAACCAAATTCATCATATCTTGCACGTTTCCCCTGGATACCAGAATTCTCCATTCTTCAGTTCTTTTTATTCTTTTTCTTTTTTGGATGGGAAGGTGGTACTTCTTTCACTGTAAGCCTTAAGCTTAGCCAAGTTTTAACGATGGTACTTCTTTCTCCTTTCCACCCACCTTTAAATACCAAATAGGAGAGAAAGTTTCAGACCCAGGATATTTTAATGATTTTCAGACTTGGTCAACCAACCTGTGCAACCGATCTGCCCTCAAGGCATCTAATTACTTTCTTCTTAGATTTTTTGTTAACTGATGTCTGGACTATCAAGATGTGAACCTAATGAAGATTACCCACAACCCCTTTTACCATACCTACAAACTAACTCCAGAGCGTGGACAAATTCCACAATGCTAACAATAGATTTTGAATTCACCCAAATGCATAAGGTATCATTCCAAAGACTAGATGTTATGCAAAGCATACCGGTCTACAAAATGAAGGAAAAAGTTGGGAACCCAGAAAATAAAAGGAAACAAAAAAGCCAAAAGCAAATGAAAAAACCAATAAAAGGTGACCCCGGAGGGTGGGCAGCAAGAACTATTTACAAGGCAAAGGTACTCCAAATGGAACACCAGGAGAGACATTTAAAAGCAATAAATATACATATAGCACAACTTGGAATAAAATCACCACCTACCTTATTCAAAGTAATGCTTGAGAAATTGCCCATTGACAGGCAATGGGACAGCTTCTCCAGTCATAGTGTTGAGGTGATAAGTATTTTCCCTGCAGATCTCAAATATCAGGTATGGTCCAAGCTAGAGCTGTTGAAACTTAGTGTTTCTTTCCCTTCTTTTCTCGGGCCTTGTCCCACAAGAGAACCAAGTCTAAAATTTGAAAGGCCTTATACTAGGCTCTTCTGTCAAACCATTGTTTTAATACTACTTGGTGATGCATAAATTTTCAAGGGTTGTGTCTCTTTGTTCTTCCATTTGTACCAAGTTCAAAAATCAAACTTCCATGATGTTGTCCCAGTTCCTAAATTCCTACATGAACTTTAAAACTGGGATCTGTCAGTTGATGGGGAATACTAGATTCTGGCCATAAACCAGATGGAATGGGGATGTCCCCAGGGCTGCCTTTATGCAGATGTGATCTACCCAAAGAGAAAATCTAAGCTTTTGGTGCCAGTCCTGGGGGTTCTGTTCTAACAGATGTTTGATCACCTCAAGTAAATTTTTGTTGGTTGATTCAGCATTACCATTTCCCTGGGGGTAATAGTTGCTAGAGAACTTCAGGGTGACCTTCTTGTCATAGGTCCATTCTAGTAATTGTACCAAAGAAAACGTCAGACCATTTCCACATACTATAGCAAAGGGCATTCTAAATCTTGTGACAATGTTTTCTTCCAGGAATTTGGTAACTACATCCGCCGTGTTATTTTTACAAGGAATCACTTCAGACCACCGGGTGCAATAATTGGTAGTAGTCAAAATGTACTAGTGGTTGGTAGAAAATTTGGGGTTGATTTCCCCAATGAAGTCAAATGCCCATTGGGAAAAGGTTCTAGCTTCAAAGACTGACTACAAAGGCATGGCCAGGTTTTGCTCATGATGTGTCATTTTTTGGAAAGAATGGCATCTCCTAACGTGAGTGTAGATATCTTTGAAGATACAGGGATAATAGTATCTGGCCTAGAGGATCTGATGGGTAGTGGCATTAGCTGAGCCATGCCCAGTTCCAAACTTCCCATGAAAGTCTTTAATCATTTTTGCAGCTTGGTCCCTGTCTATGCACCGAAGGTATACCCCTTCATAGTTCCTATGAAAAAGCGTTCCATTTTTTATCATGAAGTGTGCGCTTTTCAGTCGCAAAGCACAATGTTTGTTTGGGGGTAGCCCCTCTAGGAATCTATTGTTCAATAATAAGTATACCAGGTCGGTATACCATGGATCTTGAGTGATAGACTCCATTGTAAATGTTTGGCATTCAATGTTGGGATTCTCTTCTGCCATCCCTCTACATAGTCCCTAGCCTCGAACTATCTTCATGGTTTTCATCTCCAAATCATACTCTTGGAGGATGGCCATCCATTTCCCCCATCATTCACCTAATTCACTCTGCAGGAGAAAAGACTTAACAGCCTGATCTGGGATGATAGCGTGCACTTTGCTCTGGAGAATGTAATGCAAGAATTTCTTCACAGTGCGAATGAGAGAAAAGGCCTACTTTTCCAAAGGTGAATACCAGACTTTGGAATTTTTAAAAGGGGAGCTCATAAAATCTATTGGTTTTTCTTCCCCTTCAACCTTCTAGGTTAAAAATGTCATCGCAGAATGCAACGAAGCAAAGGAGTATATGTGAAAAGGGAGGGAATAGTCCAAACTAGCGAAGGCCGGTGCCTCCACAATCGTTTGTTTGATCTGGGTGAATGCCCACTTTGCTTCCAGACTCCACTCAATCTTTATATCTTTCTTCATCATTTCATTGAGTGGGTTTACTATCTCGGTGAATCCAGCAATGAATCATCGAACAAAATTGATCTTCCCAAAGAAAGACCTCATTTCCTTCTTGTTGTTGGGCATCTACAGATTTAGCAATGCTTCAACTCTCTCAGGATCAATGGATATATCCTTCTCAGAGATAATATGACCGAGCATCTTCCCTTCAGTGAACCCAAATATACATTTCTTAGAGTTGAGGGATATTCTGTATCGGTGACGCCTCTCACAAATCTAGGCAAGGTGGGTGGAATGATCACGCCTGTCCCTGGAAAAGACAATCAAATCATCCATGTAGATGATTATGCATCAGTTTACAAGGCCTTTGAACACAATGTCCATGGCCTTTTCAAATGTGGCCCCTGTTTTGATCAGGCCAAAGGGAATTCTCTGGTAGGAAAATGTTCCCCACTTGGTGGTGAATGTCATTTTATCTATATCTTTGTACTTGACCATGACTTGGTTATACCTAGAGTACCCATCCAGGAAGGACATCATTTGTGATCCATTCACAATTTACAATACCTCATCCAATGAGGGGAGAGGGTGATTATCCTTATTAGATGCCTTGTTTAAATTTCAAAAATCCATGCAAAGGCGGATCTCACTTCTTTTCTTCCTCATAGGGATGAGGTTGGCCACCCATGTTGTGTGCGAAATTGGAAAGATAATCTAGGTTGATAGTAGTTTCTGAACCTCCTGACGAATTAGAGGCTCTATCAATGGGTTGACCAGTCTTTGCTTTTTCCAAAAGGGCTTAGCATCAGGTTTGAGTGGGATGGTATGGGTCATGATGGATGTGTCATAGGTCTTCAAATCCTCATACCCCCATGCAATTACATCAATGTATTCTCAGAGAACCATGAGAATCTTCTCCTTCTCCTTAGGGGAGCAGGAGGTGCCAATGTGTACCAATTTTTCTTCACTTGCCTGGCCAATGTTAACCTTTTAAAATTTTCCTCCCTTGAAGGAGGATTATATCTTCTCCTAGCCCTGAAGGTTTGAGTCGAAGATTCATTCTAGCACTACCATCCCCTTAGGGATGGTGTTGGTTGGTAATTCTATGATCCCATCATCTTCTTCACCCTGTGTTGTATCATCGTGATCTCTCTCTTCCACTATCTGGTCCTCAAAGATGCCAACATTGTCCATGAAGGCCAAAATATGTTGATCATCCTCGAAGACCTGAAAGTGGGTGACATTGTCTGGGATGGATGGGGTGGGGACCATCTCAACAGAGAATTTTTAGAGCTGGGAGCTAGCCATTGGCTCAAGAGTGCTGACGGATACAGCAAGGGCATCCAAAACATATTTTATTTTCTAGGGAATGAGTTCAATGTTGAAGGCATCAAAATATTCGATGAGGCTCCATGCCCAATTTTGGTATGCGGCCAACCTTTTATCATGACAATTGTATTGGCTCCGGCCCTACTTTACAATCAAATCTGAATCACCTAGCACCCAGAGGTGAGTGATTCCCTTCCTTAGTGTGAATAGGATTCCAAGGACCAAGGCCTTGTACTCCATAATGTTGTTTTTTTAGTTGAACTATAGCCTATAAGATGCAAGGAAGGATTTCCCCTGTGGGTTGATCATTTCCACTCTAGCTCCGCAGCCTTGTTTAGACTGGGACCCATCAAACTTCAGGGTCCACATGTCATTGTTCATTGCCTGAGGCTGGGAAGGTGAAGTGGCCTTTGAATTACTTTTGGGAAGGTTGGGAGGAGTTTCCTCCAGCTCCAATAGCACGTGGGTGAGGTTTTCTTTTGGAGAAGCCTATGGCTATAATTTTTGGACTAGCGGCATCATGGGGATACTGCCAAAATTATTATTGGGTCCAGGAAGATCTATTTTGTGTTTCTTCTCTCAGAGGGCATTGATGTGATGGGTACCAGTGGTAATACAGGGCTCACACAATAGTTCTAAATGTTTCTGATAATGCACCCTGCACCAGGTGTCAGACAAGAGTGTAGCAGGGGTCGTTGCGGTACCTTGTTAGTTAACCTCACCCCTTAGCTTTTTGTCTAGGTATTACATCCTCTGAGAAACTATGGGGTCCTCCCTGGGGGTGAAATCAAAGTTCAATATTTCTAGGGGTAGGTACATCTCAGGGGAAGTCTCAGAGAAGAGGACTTCATTTACCCTCCCAACTTTGGTGAGGGCCCATTTCATCTTGGGCTTTCTTTCTACCTGGATTAGGTTAGCTTCTCCCTCCCAGGGGAACCACAAGTGGGAAAATTTAGTGGAGAAATACCCGTTAAGGGACTTGGACCAATTTTGACTTAATAACATCATGTAAGTCTATGAGATGTCCACCACTTGGATGTTGATTATGCTTGCTATCCGGTGGTCTTGGATGAGTTGGATCTAGACGTTCTTCATCTCACCCACCATTTTTACAACAGTTTTGTCCAATTGGACTACTATGCCTTTGGATGGAGTGGGATGTAGTATGAGTTTTTGGCATATGGACAAGGGCATGAAATTTCCTGAAGCACCAGAATCTGCCAAGAAATTGTGTAGGATCTTCCCTTGTATGTTTAAGCCTAGTAAGAAGGGAAGATCCTCAGTATTTCCCTGGAAGATAGCCACGTTGGCATCATCAAAAGTGGCAGTCTTGGGTGGGCGACTGACAACTTTCGAGTTTCCCAATAGCTTCATAAGAGACTTCCTCTACTCTGGATAGTTTAGAAAAACCTCCATCAAGGTCATGGAGGTGATAGTTCTTTCCAACGCCTTCATGATATCAAACCTCTCCTCAGAGAATTGTTGGCTTCCCTCGGCCTTGGTTAGAGCTAGATCCTTTCATCTGGAAAGAGAAATCAGTTGTATTGTCCTGGGGAGGGGTGTCTTTGGGAGGTGTGAGTATGTAAATTGGTCCTTTACCTGCCTGACTCCAAGTGTTGTAAGGAGTCCATGGGTTGGTGAAGGCATTGGCCTTGAAGGTCGGAATAGATTCGTCAAAGAACCCCTACAATTCAGGTTATTCTTCATCTTCCTTTTTTGCTCCAAAGAATACAGTCTTACAGGTGAAGGTACCATGAGTGGGATCTTTTATGGGAGGTTCCGGGGGAGTAGGATCAATAGTTTGTTGTCTATCCAGCTAGGAGATCATGATGACCTTCTCTATCATGGCACAGTTCACCTCAGAATAAGATCCCATGTCATGCAATCTGCACCAGTTAGTCAGAGGCTAGACTTCTACAAGTGGCATGAAATAAGAAGGTCCAGCACTACCCTGATTGGTGTTTTGGTTTGGAGGAGGACCTCTAGCATTAGCATTGTTGTTCCATTATTGTTGGTTGGGTCGGGGCCCATTGTTGTAATTTCTTCCTCTGTCATTAGTATTTTATTGGTCAAAGAAGACATTCCCTCTCTAGGAATTGGGGTTTTGGGGCACAAGAGACCCCGCCTTCAGTTGTCCCATGTCCACAGTCAGTGAGGACAATAGTCATACGAGGGATTCAACCTCAGCGGATAGCTGGGTGTTCATGTCACAATGTGATAGTTGTTGTGGTTGGTTCCCAGGGAAAGAGGCAGTGGTTACCGAAGTTGAGGGTGGAAATCCTTTAGCCATGGACAACTAGAAGAAAGTCACTCTGGTAGCTTGTGTATGTCATTGTTGTGTTTGTTGTGGTTGATTCCAGGGAACAAATTCTAGACCCAATATTGTCTAGGCTTGCAATGGGTATATGTACCAGGCCTACTGGTCTATCAGAGGTGGTGGGGGATTCATGGCCATCACAGGGGCATCGATTTCTTGATTGGGGTTGTATACCCTGATGTAAGCAGTTCCACCGGGTATCATGTTGAAAGGCATGCTCTGCCCAATCCTGCCCGGGGATTTGTTCAGACTGCGGGACAACTCCAAGGCTAGGTTGTAAACCTTTTCCAGAGTATCCCAGTAAGTGGGGGTGGTAGTTCTCCATAGGAGAGTGACAACGAAAGGGTCCATTGCATTCAGGTATGTTTGGATAGTCACTTATGGGGATGGGATGAAAGGACCCATGCACCTCTTCAAGGTGCGTTGGAACTGATGGTTGAATGTTGCAAGGGGCTCATTTGGTTCCTTCCTAATGGAGATGAACTAGTTGTGGGACCACACTAGGTCTACGTGTATGCAAAAGGCAGCTAGGAAGGCATCTTCCATATCCTGCCAACTATTGATGGAGTTGGCTGGCAGGTTAGGGTACCAATTCAGCTTGTTCTATCCCAAGGACAGGGGGAACATCCAAGTCACAACATCTTGATGTTCGATCCAGTGTTGGTTCATGGCATCTTTGTATGCCTACAAATGCTCCTCTATAGTTTGTGAGCCTAAATGCTTGTATCAGGGATAGATCTTTTTTGAGTGCGCAGGAAGATTGTTGGTTGCACCAAGAAACTATCCCATCGGGGACCCAGTGCTAACGAAGTATGCAGCCATTGGGGGTGTTGGATTTTGGCTAGATTGAATGTTAATCCGCAAGGTTTTCTGGAAGACTTGGGTATTCTTGGATGTACTAGATCCCCAGACAATGTTGGTTGGCTTGGTTTTTGGGGTCTGCCTCTTTCAAGCAGGAGGCTCAAGTTTGACAAACCTTCTAGGATTGGGGGCTGATCTATGGATTCTTTCAAATCAGGAAAGTGAAAATGATCCAATCTCACTAAAGGTCTACTTCCTAAATCTATGGCTTGGGGAAACCTCAGCCAGAGTAAAATTTAAATCCTCAGAAGGGGACAAGCTCATGCCCTCCTTCTAGCACCAGTTTTGTTGAGGGGACTTTGTGACCGCATCCTCCAACAAGTGTAATTTTTCACTAGGTACCGGGGTACTAGCCAACTTTGCCTGTAAAGGTTGTCCAAAGAAATGAGATTCTTCGTGCCTTCAAGTACGTGAGAGTCGAGTCTCGATGGTGTAGGATCCTAGTTGGGAGTGTGACTATTTAGTGCAGGGGGATAGCTGGTTATCTCATCTCACCTTCTCTGAGGATTTAGGTAAGTGGGGTTTCCTGCAAGCATTCATTAGTTAACCAAATAAACTTCAAAAGATAGGCCAGGGTTAGAAGTATTCCATCTATCTATAGTCATGCAAATACATTTAAACATCAACCATGCTCTAACATGCTACACTAAAATACTGAATGTATACAGAGCCATCAGTTCATACGCATTCAATAGAGAGGGGAAAAGAAGGTCATTAATCTACTTACAACATTAGAGAAAGGGACATAAGAAACATACAGCATGAAAGAACGTTAACCAAAAATCAGAACACTAACAACTTCATTGCCAAAACTCTTCCTTCTTCATTAATAGGTTTCTAATGAGCACTGGTGCGTACAATAATGGCTCTAAGGGAGCATCTATCTACTGAGAACTTTTAATAACTAAGGAGCATTGAGCTCTGCAACTACTAGAAGTGAAAATCTAAAATGCTATAGCTATGGACTACAAAATGATCAATTTTTCTGACCCTTGGAATGAGGTTGGACTTGTTATTTATACACAGATTTTCCCTAAAATTAACCTAACTTAACTTTACACTCAATCAATAAAATACAATTTCCCGTGGCCGGTACTACATGCACCATGCTACAACAACCTCGAGAAGAATAGAGGTCTGACATGTCAGAAGAATGACACAAGAAGAGAGGTATGGAAGAATCGTCCTCAAGAAGAGAACTAGAGGGAGAATAGAAGAAATCCAATCCCTCAGGATCAAGGCTACATGCCTCATTATTGAAAAACTAGCTTACTACCTTTGATGTGCCAGGTGTTATGTTGGAGTGGCACCTTGGGAAGACCACCTGCCTCGAGCTGACATGCCTTGTTGGGGTCACCCACTTTCTGACACCCTTATTAACTAACTGATAGTGACCGGTTGGCTCCAGGAAACTTGGACATAGGTCACCAAAAGAATACAAAACTGCGGACCCGGGATCCTAGAGCCTACGCTCAAAGAATGATGAATACAAAAATGTGCTATTGGTGAAAATTCTCTAGACTTTGGAGGACCTTATTTTTCCTTGGTGTTATTGCATGTTTCCAAGAGTTGGGTGATTCCATCTTCATAAATGCTCTTGAGGCTTGCCCGGTGGTATTTAGCTGCCTCCACATGTTCACCTAGATCCAGAGTTTTGTCCTTGAATTCAGTGGCCATCTTCATGGCATCATGGCCCTAGAGCACCATACAAGATATATGGGACATTGCTACTCCATCAATTCCTTCTGGAGACTTGTATCAAGCTTCCATCAGCTCATCAAGTTTTTCTATGACATACTCCTCCAGCGTACATGTCTTAGTACTAAAAGGATCAACTCCTGAAAGCCTTGTAATGAATACCCTGTATAAATTCAAAGAATAATCAATTTCTATCACCTTGTACCGTAGGGCCCCTACCAGTTGCTTGGTTATCTTCAATGTGAGATCAAGTCTAGAGTGCTAGGTCCGGACAAAATCAAAGGACTCCTCTCCCAAAATTCTGGTTTCGGAGATAATTTCCTCTCTGATGCTCATGAGTTCTCCTAACTCACCTATCCAAGCCTTGTACTTCTCGACCTCTTGCTCCCAGATGGTAATGGTATTTTTAGCCTGATGTATAACATTGTTGGTGGCATATAGGTTTGGGAGAGTCGTCACTAGGAAACACCAGATGTTTCCTACCTATTTAGCTACCAAATCATCAGGTGCCTCCACCTTATTTTTCATACTTCTGAGCGCATCAATATCATCCTGTGGGAGTGGTGCTCCAGATGAGGAAGCTTCTAGAGGAATGGCATTGATGGGTTGGGCAAGCTCCATTAGAAGCCCGATGAGATTTGCATTCTTCTCCTTTTCTGCCCTCAACTTCTGGGCCTCCTTTTCATATTGGGCTTCTACTACCTTGGCTGCTTCTTTTAGTAGGTCTAACTCGCCCTAATTCCCCCTCTTCCCAAGAGGTATCTCTGGGATTGTATACTCTTCAGTTTTTGTCATCGTCGCATCTACTTCTGGGGGAAGTGTTGTGACTACCACAAATATATCTCCGCCCGGTCTAGTATAAAGGGTATGGACAATCTGGGCCATCTTTGCCTTGGGGGATTTTGTGCCTATGCCATCATCTTAGCTAAGGAGAGATGGGCCTTGGCCGGCGCTAGAGCCTTCCTTTTTCTTGATTCCACCAGCCATTGTGGTGGTGGGTGGCCTTGCTTCCAGGGTTCTATTGTACATCCCTAGTATTTTGAGCCTCTTCGGACTCTTTTCCTGAATATTTAGGAATACCAACATCATCCACCTTAGTGGCATCAGTATTGTCTACTCTAGTGTCTATGTCCTTAGCAGCGTCGAACCCTACATTTTTATTCTTAGTGTTTTGCCCCTCATCTTGCTTCTATTGTTCCTCGGCCTTATTTGCTGGGATATTCTCCTTTGTCAGAATATCTTCTAGAGGTGGGTGAGGCATCTAGCCAAAGTTTAGCAATGTGGCTACTGAAACTACCTCACTGAATGTTGCCTTCTTTGGAGGCGGCATCTGGAGTGTGGCAGCTTATTTTAGGGTTGTTCCCATAGGTCTGGTTCCCTAAGCTAATGTCGGTTGCTTGCCCTATATTTTCCTATCCTCCATGGTGCTTGCAACCTGTATCTCTAGGATGTCAAGGATGTTCATTTGTTCAGGCTCCTTTTCTGGTTCTACCCGTACTTCTTGCTCTTGGGAAGCTTCTTTCTCTGGGGTTTTCTTCTCAAGAGGGATCACCACTTCCACTTGGGAGGCAATTTCTTCTACTTCCTTCCCAATATCCCCTTGTAAGTTCACCATTTCATCTATCCCAAATATGTCATCAAACTCATCATGCAGAGGGAAGGTCTCTGGGGGATTCTCGGATTGATTTTCTGGCTCTGGAGAGTCTAAGGAGACAATCTATATCTCATGGATGCTAGGCATCCTAAACTCCAGCTCCACCTTTGCCTGAGGATTATTTGTCTTCTTATTTTTCCTCCTTGTTACCAATGGGGACCCTATGTCCAACATGGCTATCTTCTCTTCCTCTACCCTGATCCTTGTTGCTTGAACCATTAATGCTACAAGTGAAGGGGAAGTGGGAGGGTGGACAAGTCTGGTCATAACAGCCGGGGTGTCCAACCGAGTGATTAACTTTTCTTTCATTTGCTGGGAGGCAGCCAACATTTTCTGCATCTATTCCACTATGGGAGTGGCAGTTGGGACTTGAGACGGGGTCCCTACTTTCCTCTTTCCTCTATCCTCACCTTGCAAGGAGGTTCCAGCCCCAGAAGTTGATCCCCGCACAAACGGGCCAACTTTGTGTGTACTCTTTCAGAACGCATTCTTGAAATATGTGTGACTACGCTCGATCATGTTGTGGGTGAGGTCCTCTATTGTTGGTCCCTCCTATGCATCCCAATTTACTGGAGGGAGGGCCATTTTATCTACTCCCTTTTCTTTGTATTGTGGGTCTACTATGGACCCAGTATCTGATAAGTCGTCTAGGAATTTCTGAAGCTTGGGCCTCTTCATCATTCCCATTTTCATCCGAATGAAATGCTGGTTCCAAACTTTGAAGTCATCCTGGAAGTCTTCCCAAAAGTCCTCCATGTGATATTCATGGGGCTTTGATGCCTAGGGAAGTGCCAAGGCTATTTTGCCAAGCGGATCAAAATTCTTCTGCTCCAGATAGAACTCTGATAGTCCCAGACTTTTGAGCTCATTGTCAGCCTCTTTTGCTGCTGCCAGACTACAAAAGTAATTCCCACAAGTGATAGGGAATGAGACATTTGTCACCTTCTTCACTATGAAGAGAGCGTGCAGGTCCAAGATATGCCTGTAGTATTCTAAAATAATTATCTTGTGCCCACAATTCTTGGGCAATAAATAGGGTTTCCTCGAGAATTCGGTCACCCGAATGTAGGTATGTTATTGAAATTGAATATAAGAATGGCCATAAGTTCTGACCAAGTCCATTGCCTCCTTGGAGAGTTAGTATCCAACATCTTGAGTAGGTGTGAGGAGGTTGTAGTAGATGAAGGTATTGTTCACCTGGCAGAAGCTAAGGAAACTAGCCTCCCATTAGATCTATGGGAAATAATCCTAGGGAGCATTCTGGTTGGGGTCAATCCTAAATAAACCTACTATTAGTAATATGTTTGTGATGGGGTGTTGTTGTGCAAGAGCCCACAGAACATAAGACATCATTTTGAATTTGGACAACTTGGTGACCTGGAGAAATTGGGAGTCCACGTGATTTGAGATAATGGTGGCCCAATTGAAGTTCCACTCACCAAAGGAGATGCCAAGAAAGAAGGAGTACATCCACACCAAGAACTCCTAGGCATGGAGCTATCTGAAGACCCTACATAGTGCAATAATCCCCATCTATATGCTTTCTCTGAATTTGGTCCGGGGAATTGCAAGCTTCATCTTTCTAAAGTATTTCCTTGGCACCTTAAGCCATTTGTTGTTGAGGTACTGTCGGGTCATGTGTTCTAATTTTCTTAAATTCCTCCAGGGCTAGTGCCTGGGTGAGGATGGTCGCATCATTGAATTAGGGAATTCCCAGCCCCACCTGAAAGGTTGCGACGTCTAGACACACCATAGGCGTTGGATATATGGTCAAAACTAGGGCGGAAAACACGATAGCCTAGATGGCTTTATTGTAGTGTCCTTCCAGAGTGAGGATGAGCTCTGGAGATTTCACAGAGCAGGGGAAGAAAGAAGCTTTGAGTATCCAAAAATTAGCCACATTGATGGCCAATGGATCTTCGACCGTTTGTTGAATAAACATCATTTTAACCATATCCTACATTTTGGCCCACATTCTAACACTAGTGTCGGTGATTAGTTGAAGTTTGGAATCAATCTTTGATCCCGCAATGGTGTCTCCCTTCAAATATTTCATTGTCAGTGGGAGCTTTTCTAGGGCCTTCTCATCCTTTGTTCTGACAACTGCCTGGGTGGCAGCAGTGGTGGGGAGATATGGACTCCCAGGTGGGGATGATGCAGAAGCTTCTGACATGATTGATAAGTGGTATTTCAGCAACCTGTAGGGTAATGCGACCGTCAGTATTTATATAAACAAATCAATATTCCAGAATCCAGAGATCTTACCATCGCATCGCACCTATGCCAAAAAGAATATTTAGCTCATGTCAAAACCCTGAAGAGATTCATACGTAATAAGAGCGACTTAGGAATTTGATCTCTCCCCAGACCTCCAAGGATTCCAACACTTGTGACAAAAAATAAATGAAGGGTCGAATGAAGACCTAGGACTCAGAGTCTAGAAAACTAACTGTTACTAATGGGACCATAAATGAGTCGTATTAGGCTGACATGGGGGTGTCACATGGTCATGCAGTAATGGGAGTTATATAATTTATGCCAAAAAATGTCCAAACACAAGAGGGAAGGAATTCCACTTGGGCCAGACTTGAATGCATGCATGGGAGACTTAACCTATCATTAAGACTGACTTGATTGAGGAGAGAGAAAACTACCATGGCCAAACTAGTGAGGTGCCGAGTTTGAATCAGGCAGTCATTCTTCTCAGATGAGCTCCAAATTTTGGATCTCAACGCACAAAGAATGATAAGCTTGCCACTAGGTAGGGTACAAAATACACAAGAAATGCACAGATCCAAAGCACAGGCGAGGGCCGAAGCACAACTCGCGGGCTGACCAAAGATGGGCATATATAAAGATGCAAAAAACTAGACATGCAATATACAATATATACAGAAACTACAGAGGTATTTACATAGAAACCTACTAAAATATACAAAGTACTTACACTAAATTACAACTACATAGAGGGCGGAAAACCCTCTGGCAGAGCCAACCTACCAACGGGAGGTGACACAAAGAAAAACTAGAAACAAAACAAAAGCAAAATGAAAACAAAACAAAAAATCAAACGAGAACTAGAAAACCAGAAAACCAGAGAGGGAAAAGCCAAAGGCCTACCTAGAAATATGGAGGGAGCGGGAAAGATGAGCATGGGAGGCGCTCTACAACAAGTTCACCTTCAAATGACCATGCATGAGCACTGTAAATCATTGTTCAATTATCCACTAAGCACAAAGACAAAACATTGTTTAATCACCTTAATCGCCTTGAAATTGCTCTGAGTGCTCTAAGTGTTTTAATCGCGGTAAATGTAAAAATGACACGTAATCTCTATTTATACTGCTAGGGTAAAAGTGTGTTGCATTCTTTTCGCAAACTCTAGAACAAGCGAACCTCCAGACTCTGGGCCCGGGGATTCCATGCAACTATACCTTCTCGCAAAAGAAGACATGATGGTAGAGAATCCCGAAGGGTGGAATCCATCTCTCAAAGGAACAAACAAACTTTGGGACCAGGTCCCAGAGACACAAGAAGACAAAAACAAAAGAAAGACAACCCTCATGGAAGAAAATCCCAGAGGGAAAACAAAGGAAACAAAAGAGAAAAAAGGAAAGAGCCAAAGAGAAAAAGGGAGACCCAACATTTTGCCTACAAAATGTAGGGACGGGTATGCAGGGCATAACAATTTTGAATTGATTGATCATACTAATGTTATATGAATGTTTGTAGTATTCAAATTAAACACACACAAATTCTTGATCCAACTCATTTCCACATCCAATTTTGGCTTCTCCTCACTAATTAGGACCTTAGGTCCTAATTTAAAACTGCATTAGAGGGATCGGGGCACCTTGGGTGCCCTGCCCTTGGTAGAAAGCCAAATTGAGAGCCCCACTCCCTAATTTTTGGGCCCAAATTGAAAAATCTTAAATAAATACCTTGTTTGAGTGGGAATTTTCAACCTACATTGACATTCTATGAGTTTAATACCCTAATATGGTTGGGAGTGGTATATAAGAAAGCTTCCCTCCCTCATTTTATCATCACTTAAAGTTAAATTCAAGCTCTCAACTATGATTTCACATTTTCAAAGCATAAGGTAAGGGATCAATCATCCAATGCATTAAAGAAAAGGATTAATTTGAAGATATATGCATTAGTGAAGGAATCCACATGTGATTTTCCTATCCTAAAGTCAACTACAAGTCAACATCAGTAATCTTCATGAGTGTTTCAACATCAAGAAGGTTTAATGAAGGTATAAGAATTTATTTTTCAAATCTAGAATTAATTATAAATCAACATACTTTCAATTCAATATCAATTTATTTCCATTTCAAGGTTAATTCCAATACCAGGGTTTAACTTAAGAAAGCCCTTTTCTACACAAAATTTCCCTTCTTTTCTATGTGCAAGTATAGGTGATGGATGCATGAAAAATAGATACAATTAAATTAGGATGATAGATATAGTGTGAAATTCATTAGATTTGAAAATTATAGGAGTGGGCTAAGTAGGAAACCCTACTCCAAGGAGAAGCCTGACATGGGTACCCTAGCATGTCTATTGTGGCTTGAAATTTAGATCGCAGGGTAGTTATAGTCTATGTTTTCCAAATCTTCTTTAAGATTTTTTTCATTTCCCAGTCTCCTTGTGCATGCAGATAAACAATATTTTTACCTTATTTGGCCCTAGATCTTGCAATATTCATTTACACTTTCATATTTATAGTCCTCCTACAACGAAGGACCACTAAATCCACTTTGTGCTTGAGCCATCTTGGACCTAGTTGATCATTCTACTTCTAATGTAGTGGTTGGATAAGTGAAAAGTAGATTCCTTGTTAGCATGAGCTTGTGGATCCTAATTCACCTTTTCTCACCTTACATTTTGGTGAACTCAACACATATTACTTAATTCTAATTTTCACATTTAGATCTTAGTTGTATTCTTTATATTCTTGCTACATTTTATGTAGTTAGAGATTAAAATTCAATTTACATCATTTAATGTTTAAATGGTTAATTCATTGAGAATTTGTAGCTTTGTGCATACATTTTATGACCTTGAGCCCTATATCTAATATCCCTCTTATGGATTCCCTTAAGGGTATAAGGCCTGAGTCAACTCGCATTTTCCATGGGAATCTAGGAGAAACTTCTATGCCTATGCATGATATACCTAAAATATTTGAAAAACACTCTTCTCATACTTCACATGATGAGGATGACTCATTAGCATGAGCATCTTCTAGCTGAATAGAAAAAATTGTCAATGATTTGGAAAAGCTTGAATATTGGATGGGTCAAGAATATTTTAATAGTGGGGAAATCCCCTTGATTGAAGGGTTGAGGAGCATAGTTCAAAATTATGAACATGGTGTGGATTTTTTACATGGCATACCTATATTTTAAATGATAACATCATGTCTATGTTCAAAGATATGCCAAAGCTAGTAAACTATCTAATCCTAATAATCATGTTGAAAATTTCATTCCTATACCAACATCATTACCTAATGTGTGTACCTATACTCCACCTAGCATGGATACCTCTATTCAAAGAATAAATCCTACACATGTTGGTCTTGGAGGAATTCCTAATCCTATCATACCTCCTCCCTTTTCCATGCAGTTCTCAACCATCTCCTATACCTACTTACTATGATGCACCACATTCATATTCTAATAATTCATCCACTTCACATAATGTTCCATGTCCATCACTATCAAACATGTACAATACCAACATATCCATCAAAGTAACCATTAATAATCTATTCCAAAGTGTTTCATCTTTGCAATAATAACTTCCCTACATGACTCAATCTAAATAAAACATTCCCACTTGTGACATTGCTAGCTCACTTTCCCAAGACATCATTTATATCATTGTCCCTCAATACATGAAAATACCTAATTTGGAAACATGCAATAGAAAATTTGATCTCTCAACTCATATGAAAACATTTCAAATCCGTGTGAAGTGACTTCTCAAATGATCATAGACTCATGGCTAAGTTGTTTCCTAGGACATTAAAGGATAAGCCCTTGCAATGGTTTTATTTATTACCCCCTATCCCGTTGACACTTTTCAAAATTATCTAATTATTTCATTCAAAAATTTCAAAATAATATTGGTCCTCAAATTTCTTTGACTCATTTGATTCATTGTAAGAAAGGTGTTTAGGAAAAACTGACTGATTTTATTGGTAGGTTTAAATATTTTCATACTCAAATATCTTATCATGTGCTTGATATGGATGTTCAAATAATTTTCAATTATAATTTTTAAAAAGATATTAGAGATAAGTTATTATTTTATAAGTTTACTTCTTTTACCAAATTGTGTACAATGCCTCATAATTATTACCTTCAACTTAGCCAGTTTGAGTTATCCACTCAAATGGCTACAGTTGATAAGAATGATGCCACTCATAGATCATTCCAAAAGTTTCAAAAACCAAACAAAGGATTCATCAAGATCAATAATCTGACTTGTTTGATCAAATCTTTCAGTGTGAACCTATATAATTAATTGATTAGGGATTTTTAAGGATGGTTGATGATATTAGAGATTGTTTTGATGGTTGAAAAAAGTAGAGAAGTGTAGTAGAAAATATTTGGATGTAGTTTACAGAGATCTTATATTCTAATGGTGAAGAACAGGGTAACAAGGTAGTCAAAGTTTGACTAGTTGATCATATCATCTTATGAGCCTACATGGAACTATAATTTGACATTTCTAGATGTTAATCTAGCAATTCAAAAATTTATGATCATTGTTGTGATAAAATTGTAAGATAGTGGGTCTTTCTTAGGGTTGTAGCCCAAGGCATTTTACTTTGAGTAGTGAGCTTTAGGTAGTGATCCTGATTGCATGCGCAATCCCATAAATTGTAAGACCTTATATCTGTAGAATATTATCTTTGTGGGTGTCATCCCCACTATGGTTTTTATCCTTAATAAGGTTTCCATATTAAAAATACTAATGTTATGGTGTTTTGTGTGGATTTCATGGTTGATTACTTCATGTCATTGCATGTTTACTTTGATGAATTCAAAGTTGTTTTAAGGGTTTAATAATCAAATTATTAAAAGTTAAAATTTTTTGAACATTGATTCACCCCCCCCCCCCCCTCTC
>MU224666.1:2554862-2577678 GCA_018584345.1 Thuja plicata
ACCCTTAATCATCAGTTTGTAAATTATCTTATCTAACTGTTCATCTTTCTTTATGTATATGAAATCATATCATAAATTCTTTAGTATGTAACCATAATAGAAACATTCATGAAAATAGATAACACATAACACGAGATATGATATCGCAGAAAACTCCTGTTAGGAAGTAAAAACTATGGTGGGGATTGTTACCCACAAGACTTCACTATCTGTAGATAAGAAGGGGTCGGTTAAGGCTTAAAATTGGTCACTTCTGATGACCTACCCTGTTAGGAGTATTACAGTGGAGACCTATTAAGATCTACTTCATTTGAAGCTTTAGCAACACTGTTAAGTGTGCACTTTATTAAGAGATTTGTAAAGAACTACTAAGTCCACCTTCTACAAAAGGATTTTAGATGTGATGCACTTGTTAGAATGCAACTACATAAGTCTTTGATCTGATGATGTATGCAATCTTTAATTGCTGATAAAAGATCCTATTAAGCTTCATATATATAAGTAATCATCCTTCCATGATTGAATAATACCTTTATCTGCTCATCGATAGCCTTTGTGTGTTCTTGATAACTAATGTGATATGTTTCTGAACTTTGCATGAATTCTACCTTCTACTCCTTAGATGCTCTTTGTGGCTATCAACAGCAATGAATTCATAACTCACAATTGAGTTTGAACATCTATTTATACTAAACTAGGCTCAATTCCTGATTCATGCATCGCAAGTTAACTCTAGATCCAAGGTTTACAACTTGACCTTGATCTTTAGTTAGATATGTTTTAGATCCATTAGGATGCTTTAAAACATTTGCATAAATCTTGCTTGACCCTCAAGTTATGATTTAAAAAAAATAAAAACTCTATAAATAGAATTATATTGCTTTATCCGTCATGTAAAAATCAGATCCACAATTTGCGGGTTCTCTAACTAACTGTCGGTTCTGATGGTCGGTTTTCTTGGTTGTCGATGTTCCTTTCTTGAACTTGTCATTGGGTATGCCTTTTTTGTTCCTTTCAGGTTTGTTCTAAAAATTGTGTCACTAGTGATGCTTGTAGTCACCGGTGATTCTTTTCGATTCTATACTTAGCATTTTTCATGACCTTTGTGTTCTGTCGGGTATGCTCGTTGTTCGCCAGTAATGCTTGAAGTCTGCCGATAATCTATGTAGTATGCCGGTGATCTCTATCAATGTTTTTCACTAAGTGTACTAATGGAAAAATAATGTCATCAGTTCCTTCATCCCAACAATTGGTATCATATCTTTTGTCCCTTGAAGGAAGCCTAACAACTTGAGGGTGACCTCTGAATGAACAATGGAGTCTAATCTGCAAAAACATCTCATAATAAAACTTGATGATCCAGGTAAGACTAAAATAGACCTGAGAGAAGTTGAAGATTTCATTGTAAGGCTCAAAGAACAATTGAAGAAAGCCAAGATGAGGAAAACAAAACTTTTTGAACAGTTACAACAAAATGAATCGTAAAGTTTGGATGATGAACAAGTAAGCCATTATCTAAAAGAGGGGACTACAGAATGTGAGAAACTCAAACAAGAGAATGCTAACTTGAAGCATGAGATTAAATCCTTAATGATGAAGATGACTAGGGATATTGAAGCTGGGAGAAAGAATGAAGAAAACATAGAACAATCCTTGAAAGAGAGATTTGAGGAATGCAATAGACTTGTTGGTAACTCACAGGAAGAAAAATATCTTGAAGAGGAGATGAGAAGTGAACTTGTGACTACAAATGACAATAAGGAAATATTCATGATAAGAACAACCAAGTGAGATTCATTGCTTGAAATCTAAATAAATCCAAATGAAAAAAAGGTCCTTGGATATGAAGAAGAAAAAACTTCAAAGTCTGCATCAAAGAAGCCTAGATCTGATAAGAAGATGAACAAGAAGTTATCTACAAGACAACCTAATGCTCAGAGGAATGATGGTAAGTGCTTTATTTGTCACAAATTTTATCATAAATCCATACACTATAGAAATAGGATGAATCAAGGAAATACATCTTTTTCTAGTCAATGTTACAATTTCAATAAACATGGTCATAAGGCAAGTGAGTGCAGGAATGTTGCGAGGAACAATTATTTCAACCTAGGTAGTGCTAAGTGTTATGCATGCAATGGATTTGGACACAGTGCAAGAAGAGTGAAACCAATACAAGCCAAGTGAACAATAGGAATGGCTAGAGAAATGTTGGTTGGTATAGATGTAACAAATCTGGACACTTTGCAAAGGATTGTCGAAGCAAGATTGTAAACAATAGAAGTTCAATAAACAAAGGCATGAAACTATAGTCAAATGCAACAAAAAGGAATAAAGAGAAAGCTAAAGTATCATTTGAAGAGGTGCACAAGTAGATGAAGAAAAAATGGGTCAAGAATAATCAAGATGAACCATATGGAGGATCCACAATAGGATCTAAGGACAATAATTCCACTGGGAATTGAAGACATGCCTTTGGCCTAGGGGGAGAATAATAGATAAATTAATTGGAACCCCCTAAAGCAGTTAATGTTTGATCTTTTCATGTATGGATAAGTTAGAGGATGCTGGGGAAGAGGTTTAGAAACCTTTATCAAATAATTTCAACAAGATTTGAAGGCACACAATCAAATTTTGAAAACACAGATAGTGAATACGATCATTTAAAAGAATTAGGCTACAAGAATTAATTGCACCATCAAAGTAGAGAAAAATAAGATACTAAAGGAAATTATAGAGTCTCATTTGAGACACAACAATCAAGAGAGAAAGAAGAAAGGTGATTTCAAGGTGATTGGAAGAAAATTTGGAGCGAGAAGGAAGATTTTTCAATCCATTTGCGGGAAACCCCTATTTCTACATAAAGAGGTATTTTACTTGTATGAATACTTTTGAATCAAGAAAAATTCAGTTTGAAATGATGAATACACCTATTATTGTGGATATTATTGAAAGACCTCACCCAAAATTCAAGAAACACCCATATAAGTCTAGAGAGATAGACCCTACTGCAGCATTATTGGATGTGCCATGTGGATTCCTTCATGTATAAGATGTGAGAGCGTATGTGCAATGTAATCTTGAAGATTTAGGGATGGACAAAATCAAGGAATCGTATCTCACAAAACTTATGGGAGATGATGGAGGTGTGAAGCTTGAATTTTGTGCCCTAGAAGAAAAGAAATTGGCCCAATTTGTAGCATTTTTGTGCATTGAGGTAGAAGATTAGATATGATACATATTGAGTATAATCCATGGAGAATTTATGTGGTTGAATCAACCCATAAAGATAAAAAAGGAGGTGATTGAGAGAGTTATAGGGTTATGGTCATCCGGTAGTTGTCTAGTGTTGAAGATTGTAAAAAATCACATAGTCCATGATGCCACAGGTGTAGTAGTTGATAACAAAGGAATGACCATCAACAATATAAGGGATGATGATGTGAAATTTATATAAATGGTTTTTGGTTACATTATTTATCACTCTAGTCAAGACAACGCAATGTTAGGAAACTATCTACACTACATATCAAATGTTGAAAGAGAGAAAAGAATATGATCTTTGGGAGGTGTTGAGGGGACAACTAATTGAAAACATGATGAAGATAAAGAAGGAAAAAAATAATGTCTTCAAATTTCATACTCTTATCTTCTATATCTTCTTTTATTTCATGCAAGAGTTACTAGGAGTAGGTCCTATGAATTGGTCTAGTGATAGTCCAATTGTTGTTCAAATCATAGAGATGGTGTGTGGAATGACTAGTGAGATGAGGAAAACATCAATTTGGGGCTATCTTAAAAGTCTCCAAAATAATGTGCACAATAGAGAAAGGATTTTGAAGGCTATTATTCAAAGATATGATAAGGATATATGTTTTATGGTTAGCACTGATGAATGCTTGATGAAGGCAGTTAAACCAAGGAAATCTTGGGTGATGCCAACGGGATATGAAGTGGATGAAAAAATTCTAGATATGTATGCAAAGGACTTGCTTGGAAATCCCAAGGATCCAAATGAACCAAGGTTTGGTACATAAAATGAGAAAGGTCTTGTACTGCATAAAGAATTAAAAAAACAAGAGATGTATAGAAATGTGAGAAAGAAGATAGCTCATGCAAAGGAATTTTTAGAATTTCACTTTAAGAGAACTGGACTAGGTACTGATGGTGAAGCACCTATTGAAGTTGGAGAACCAATTTTTTCCCCCACATCGGTTATGGGTAGACAAAAAATGAGTACAATATTAAAAAAAACTCAAGTACTTCTGCCTACAAGAGAGACAAAAAGAAAGAATCCTAAGGAGAAGAAGAAGCCATAAGACAAGAAGAAAGTTGAGATTAAAAAGAAACAAGAAGAGAAGAAGAGAAAATAATAGGAAATCCTGATTGAGGATGATAATGAGAGGATAGACTTGGATGATGCAGTTAAGCAATTTAAAAGACAAAAGGTGATAGAGGCGCTTAAGCCTACAAGACAAAAATCTTCTAGTGCAGCTAATCAGGTAAGTAAATAAACAAAATTAGAGTATGATAAGATAGGTATGTCAATCAATGACATGGTGAAGAACATTTCTGCAAATGGTGATTTGAGGTCAGTAAAGAAATTCTATGATAAATTGGACATAGAAGGAAAAAGACAAATTTAAGAAGTAGTTAAGTATATGTACAAGTTCAAAAAGGCTTTGATTGAAATTGCATCAGAACTACTTATAATTTTTATATGATATTATTGAGGCAAGGAAGAACACTGCAAATAAAAAGGACAAGGAGTTGAGAGAACAGGTAATTGGAGAACTGTGCCCAGTCATTTCAATTGAGGAAATGTTAGATATTTTGAAGAAGGCATAACCACTCTTTAGGAGAAAGAGAAGGATGAACAGGCTGATGGTTGGTGAACTAAATGATGTGGTAGAGGAGACCAAGAATAATATTGTTACAAAAGGATAATTTTGCAGTTGTAATAGAGACACAAGGTGCAAGCACCTCAACCCCCACTATATTTTCTAGTGTTGCTGATGTACCTGATATGACAAATGTACCTGATGTTTTGGAATTTAAAATATAAGTAGAGATAGGTATAGATAAAGAGCCAGAGATGGTGACAATACCAATAACTGTGACTGGTCAAGTCACTGATCATGATGTTTCACATGAACAGGTCACAGTGAACACAAAGGGTAGAGGTGTAATGACAGGAACACCAAAAGTAATGGATGTACTACAAAAAGTGCAAACAAAGGTAGATATGGTATGAATAGAAGTAGTAGAGGTCCAACCTCTAAATAAGATGTTACCCCTATCAGCAGAGGAACCCAAGGGGAAAGAGAAAATCAAAGAAGATGTGAAAAAATAATGGAGAAAAGGGAAAGAAAGAGACACTAATGAGGAAGTGCAAGAGTTTGTGTCAAAAGGTACCAGTGTGATACATGCTAAATTGGAAAAAAGGGCCAATAGATCTATCAATTATTTCCCTACTTCATAAATTGAAGTTAGCTCAAGCGACACAATCTCAAGATAGGGAAGAGATTCTCAAGCATCATGTGGAGGATAGCTAGCTCTTGGAAGAGGCAAATGAGGTGTTACAAAATTTGATGCCTACCTATGTCAAAGATGATACATTAACACCATCTAACCAAGTTATAATCCTTCTTATTGTAGTAGATTCTAAGTTCAAATCACTTGAACATGTTGCTAAAGTTAAGGTCAAAAGGGAGCTAAGTGAAAAGAGGTTCTTAGAACTGAAAAAGGCCTTAGCACATGACAAAATCAAATTGGATATCAAAATTAAAGAGATTCATAATTCCATTAATGAAGTAAGAAACATCTATAGCTCATGTTTATCAATAAGAAAGTTTGTAGAAATCATTGATAATAAGATTCAAGATAGTGAGCTCAACTTGGAGTACATTTCTCAAGAATTTGATCCCGCGAATGCTTCTACATCAGAGTTAGAGAGTCAAGAAATTAATTTACTTGACAAGATAAAAAATTATGAATAGGAGAAGGAGAAGATGAAATCAAGAGTTAGTTAATTGAGAAGTTTGATTTCCCCCAAAATTCAAACTTTATTTAGTGCAATCAAAGAGACACAAGGTGTTACAGGTGCCTCTGAACCTGTCAACTTACCAGTGGTGGAAGCTAAAGTTTCCCTATTTAATGGCCACATATAAACATTTAATAGTCTCAAGCAAGGATGGGAAAAGGGTCTGTAATTACTAAAGACAATATCTGCAAATATCTTCAATATGATGTAAGTTTACCAAATGTTTTGGCATGTACATATATGTATATAACTTTTTTAGTAGCCATAGGCTAAGGAACAGTAGTATGAGTATAGCACATTTACTGGCTAAGTCTTTTCCATTGATGTCAAAGGGGAAGAATAGAGAGTGAAAAATAAATTGGTTATGCTCTGAAGCTGTTTTTAGATAGAATTTTTGAAGAAAGAGTCTATGCAGTTAGACATTGTTTGGACACTTCATCAATTTTTCACTAAGTGTTGCAATCAATACCAAAGGGGGATATTTTTGGCAAGAGAAATCACATAGAAGGATAATTGTGAGTGTATGTTGTCATTTATGGAAACTACATGGTATAAAGACATGGTATCTATTTGTGCAATCTTTTTGGAATCCATACTAGAAGTCAGTTGAAGATTCAAGTAAGTACAAACTAAAGAACATAGTACACTAGAAGGATACACATAAAGTTCTAGTGAGAACTAAAAAGGTAATATATTTTAGTGTGCATATAGGTTATGTATGAAGGATGTAAATAGATGCTACACACCAAATTTGAAGGTATGATTTTGAGTTTTGAAAGAGTTATGAAGATCTGAGAAGCGGTTCTTAGAAGTTAACACAATTACAGGCCAACATGGTATGAGATCTTTATGTGTACATTGGAAATAGTAATTGGAACTCATTTTGATGATTCAATTGTATAGATGATGTAGCTAGCCACATATTTTGATTTTTTTTGGAGGGAAATAAGATGGGTTTGAGGATTTGGCCAACTGGTCAAATGTGTTACATTTCCCTAGACCATTTTAGGGTAAGCTGACTTGTTGGATAAAATATTTTGGTGCGAACCTATATAATTGATTGATTAGGGTTTTCTAAGGATGATTGATGATATTAGAGATTTTTTTGATGGTCTAAAATGAGTAGAGTAGTGCAGAAGGAAAGATTTCAATACAATTTAAAAAGATTTGATATTCTAATTGTGAAGAATAGGGTAACAGGGCAATCAAAGTTTGATTACTGGATTAGATCAGCTTATGAGCCTACATGGAATTGTAATATGAAATTTCTAGATGTTAATCCAATAGTTCAAAAATCTATGATCATTGTTGTGATCAAATTGTAAGATAATGAGTCTTCCTTAGGGTTGAAGCCCATTGCATTTTACTTTGAGCAATGAGCTTGATTGCATGTGCAATCCCATCAATTGTAAGACTTTATTTTTGTAGAATATTGTCTTTGTGGGTGTCATCCCCACAATATTTTTTCCACTAATATGGTTTCCATGATAAAAACACTCACGTTATGGTGTGTTGATTGGATTTCATGGTTGATTACTTCATGTTATTGCATGTTTACTTTGAAAGTTGAATATTAATATATGTTGCAAGTCTTGATGAAATCAAAGTTATTTTAAGGGTTTTAGAATTAGATTGTTAAAAGCTAAAAAAATTGAACATTGATTCACCCCCCTCCCCCCTCTTAGTTTTCCTTCATCCCAAAACCAAATAATTTTATTAATATCACCATCAACTCGACCATGATACTAAAAAGTGTTATTGATTGAAACATCTTGTCTAAGACCTTAAAGATTTAAATATTATAATTGTTCAGAGCATTAATGCAAAAGTAAATAAATCTATTGAATGGTCCCTTAATCAGAATTTTCAAATCTATAACAACCCTTTACCTTCTCATTCTACCAATTTCGTTGCTCAGACAAACAATCTATTACCCTCCTCTTCCACTACAATTGTTGAACATAGAAACCTTACAATTGTGAATGTTGATGATACATTTGGTGTGGTAAAAAGTATTTTCAATCTTATTAACCAAACTTAAGATAAACCCAAACCTAATATAAGCTTTATCCTTGCATTACCTTCGATCCTAAAGAGACTATTAAGGCACTTGATGGAACCCTATACATTACCATGAAATTTAATGAGAAAATTTCCCTTGGACTCCTTATTAATATTGTGTATATGGTGAATGTTATTATTGAATAACATCTTTCACAAGGTGATTTCACCAAGTTACTTATGATAAATTTGATGTGAGGATTAAGGTGCATGATAGTTTTACTTATCTAATCATAGGTTCTATTATATTTCTCGTAAATGTTGGTAATAAGTTCTTAGATGCCACCTCTTTTATTATCCCTAATTCCAATCAATTCCAAGTAAGACTAGACACACTTAGCTTACTTTCATGAAAGATATTCCTTCTACCATCCACAAGTGTTTAAATTTTCCCCATAATGGATAAATTATCACTATCAATTATACTCTCTATAATCCTTTAGCAATCCATGGAAACTTTATCCTTAACTTATTTTGGCCTCAAAAACATCAAACCTAGCTACCTCAAGAAGACATTATGTTCGTATCTACCATAAATTCAAAGATGAAATAATTTCCAATTTGAGAAAACCTAAGAATGTTCCACCTCCTCATCCTGGACCCATTCTCCTTCCCACACCTTCCATTCCTCCAATTTATATTTTAGTTCCACCTCCTATGTCATACAAATCTTCAACATCCTCTATCTCTCAACCTAGTAAGGTTCCTTCCATTCCTCCTTCTATAAAGGATGAAAATGATCCCATGTTGATTCATCCCAAGCCTTTCCAAACCTTAAGCCAAACCATAATAAATTGTGTAGATCTAATCCTACGCACTCGAATAATGAGGGTTAGTAGCACTGATTCGCAATGAGGGAAAGCAATCAGAAATACTAAGAACGAATCAAAAATAGAGGAAAACAAATGAATGCAAACCAAAATACTCAAGGCTTCTATTTCTTCTCTCTACTCCTTCTAAAATGTTGGATGAATGGTGCTTAGTATTGGTATTGGCAATGTCTGTGACTTGGGAGTTTTGAGAAAATGATATTGATATGATCAAAATAATGCTTGATGCTTCATAAGAATCCTGTAGATTAAGAGTGCACAAAGCTTGAAATCTTGGATCCTTCAAATGGTTGGGAAGGGTTGATTATATAGAATATGGAAAATGATTTGGATGGATGAGATCAATCCCAGAGATTAGAGGATGAACGGTTGAGATCAAAAGGAACTGGAGAAGCAATCAATAAAACTCCACCTCTTCAACTTGGAGAGAAGAGGTGATGTTTTAGTTAAATGAGGAGCAACCAGTAAACTCCACCTCTTCAACTTGGAGATAAGAGGGAATGTTTAGTTAACTGAAAAGCAACTAGTAAACTCCACCTCTTCAACTTGGAGAGAAGAGGGGATGTTTAGTTAACTGAAAAGTTGATCAAGAGTTACCTTTTGAACTTGAGAAAGGATTTATTTGAATATTTAATTGATTTTTGAAATGAAAGCATTCAAACATGACAATTGAATTCTTCCTTATTAACGATAAAATTCTTGAGTGAAATTAAATTAATTTAATTAGAAGAATAAATTAATAAGTTTAAATATTTAAATTTAAACTTTAGGAAATTGAATTTAATTAGTTAATAAATATTAATTAATTAAGGTTGATTAATTAAATAAAATTAATTATTTAATTAATTTTGAGGATATGATTAAATGATTTAGGGAATCGATTTGGAAGAAATAGATGATTAATTAATGATTAAAAAATCATTAATTGGTAGATAAAATTAGTGTTTTAGTGTAAGGTCTTAAGTATGTCCATTTTAGGGTGTCTACAGAAACTATAGTGCCTATGATTTCCGTCAATATGCCCAGTCAAGGCTTGTGAGATTGCTTCCTAAAATATTGCCTCCCCTAAAATACCCAAAGATGTTTTGATCCTAGTTGATCAATCTATGACCAACCCAAGGGAGTAAAATATTCTTAAGAAAATAAAGTTTTCTAAGCATGATAATTGTTCTTTTCATATAAAATATATTGTTGTGATTAATTTAGATGATGATATGGATGATAATGTTGATGATGCTAACAATATTGATAGTAATGTTGATATTGATGATATGTATGAAGTTATTGAAATTAATCATGAGATTTCTTCAACATTTTCTAAAGCATTAACCCTAAATCCTTCTGACAAGAAAAGTGACTTGTCATTAGAGTGTGGTCCTTGTTTGGAACTTGCATTAGCTCCATCTATTGTGCTTGGAATTTATCCTCTCACATATTTTCTACCTTCCCTAAGTAATGTTAGAAATATGGGGAGGTGGATGATACACATGAATAGCTCCTATCATGCGGTGGATTATGTTGTGCATTTTCTTTCTTGTGATGTTATTCCCTCGTGATGTACTTCTTGTTGTTGTTTTTGTGTTATATCTCTCTTTGTATGACCCTTGTTGCTATGTTGGCACAAGGTGATAATGGGATTGAGCTTGTCATGACATTATTCTATTTGTATCTCAATTCTTCTATATGTTGTATCTATGTTATGTTGTACATGTGCTATTGTCATAAATGTTCCTTTGTATTGTCTACTTGGGGATGATGCAAAGCATTGGGAGCTATCTTTCTTTTTTTTGTCTCCATAATATTGACCCAAAAAGATTTTTGTTTATTCATCTTATGTTCTCTTCTTCTATTGTGCTTGTATTTTCACTACCTTTGGGAGATGAGGTCAATTCATTACAATTATTTTTGATATAAATGAGTTATCAAACATGCATAATGACCCTTGATTTAGTGAATCCCTTAGGACATCTCTTTTTCACTTGTGATCTATTTCCTTTTATTTTTTTGTTGGTTGGGGACATATCATAGTGGAGACATGCTTGTCTTTTAGATGTATGTATGCTACCTTAAATCTATTTCTCATGGTAAGGCCTATGTAATCACTTTAATATTGGGGTATAAACTCTTTTCTTTGTTACACATTTTGCACACACCACAAATCAAAATTCCTTGGATACAATTATTTCCTTGGTTATCCTTTGCACCATTTTCTTGGTGGATTTTCGTGGATACAATTCTTTCCTTGGTTATCCTTTGGACCATGTATTTTTAGCAAATTTCCTAGAATACAATGCTTTTCTTGGTTATCCTTGAGGTGGGTTTATTATCATAACTCAACTTTCTATAATATTCAACTCTCTTTTTACCAATATATTTACATGAATCATAGTAAGTTAACCTTACTAGGCCAATACAGTAATCTCTCTCTCTCTCTCTCTCTCTCTCTCTCTCTCTCTCTCTCTCTCTCCATGTGTTGTTTCTTTTGTCTTGGTTTTAGATTGATGAGGTCCTAAGTTACTAGGGGGCTTGGTGATCCTTGTCTCTTTCACCTTGATAATTTTTTTCCAATGCTATGATCTACTTTACCAAAAGTATAAATGCAGGTTCATATGCCCACTAAAGTGGGGATAAATATAGTGTTTTAAATTGCATCCCTATGCAATTTGTTTCTTATCTAGGGCCTATTTTAGCTTTCCTCACCTTCTATGCCCGACATGCTTGATCTAGATCAATTTTGGATTTAGTTTTGACTTCTTTAAGTTCCAATTAGGACCTCAAGTCCCAATTTGGGACCACATTGGAGGGAGAAAGGCACCTAGGATGCCTCACTCCTGTAAGAAGGTCAACCTGGAGCCCCACTCCCCAATGTTTTTGCCCAAATTAAAATTGCTTGATGATCATCTTATTTGAGAGGGAGTTTTAAAACCAAATTGACATTCTTCGAGTCTAACACCTCAAAATGGTTGGGAGAGGTATTGAAGCAAGCTACCCTCCCTCATTTCATTATCATCTAAATTTCAATTCAATCCCTCAACTAAAATTTTTCATTTTCAAGTCACAAGGCAAGAGATCAAGCATCCAAGCCATTGAAGACAAGGAGTAATTTGTAGATCCGTGCATTTGTGAAGGCATAAATTATCTTCCTATCTTAAAGTTAACCACAAGCCAATATCAACAATATTCATGAGAATTTTGACATCAAGAAGGTTTATGAAGGTATAAGCATTTTATTTTTTAGTTCTAACCTCTCTTATACACCAGAACACTTTCAATTCAAGTTCAATTTATTTCCAATTCAAGGTTAATTCACAAAGTAGATTTTGACTTGGGAAAACCCCTTTCTACATAACAATTCCCCTCTTTTTTGTGTGCAGGTATAGGTGACAAAGGCATGAAAAGGGATATAGTTAAATCAGGAGGAGAGCTATAGTTCATCAAATTTGAAATTGCTAGGATCGGTCCGAGTAGGGAACTCTAGTCTCCCTACTTTAGCCTAAAATTTAGACTGCAGTTAGTTACATTATGTACTTACTAGATATTCTTCCAAAATTTGTCTATCAGTTCTTAGTCACCCTGGGCTGTATAAAACCACTTTTTTACCTTATTTTTTCCTCAATCTTTCATTCTTCAGTTACACTTGCATAGTCATAGTCCCCGTATGGTGAAGGACCCCTAAATCCACTTTGTACTTGAGCCATCTTTGGGTTATTGGATCATTCTCCTTCCAATGTAGTGGTGGAATAAGAACAAATTAGATTCCTTGTTTGCATGAACTTGTGGATCCTAATTTACCTTTCCCCACCTTACACATGGATAGTTTGATCTACATGGACTATGGTCTACACCTGTTATTTCTTCATCCTCTTCTATCTTGACCCATCATCCATCATCACCCAGTCCATGACATGAACCAAATATGTGAACTTATCCTCCTTAATGCATTCTTACATCCAATCCATTCTTCTTCCCACAATTGATTCAAAATTCTCTTTAGAAAAAAGATTCTCAAAATTTTGAGAGAGTTGTTGGGTCCTCAAAAAATATGAGTGGGAATTTCTTTAGCTCTTGGTCTCACTTCCAAATTATGTTAAAATCCCTTGGTGTTAGGATCCCCTTACCCTCCTCCACATTATTCTATCCATATTCCAATTCCCCTCTAGATACCTTTTCCATACTAATTTTCTATACAGAGCCTTCACCATTTCCTTTCTTTCCCATGCATTTAGTAAAGAAGCCAAATCCATGGAAGGAATACTAGAATTCACTTTGTACTTGTGATTCACCTTTGGGAACGCCTTACCCAAAACCATTTTAATTATGTGGAGAATGAGCCCATGGTTGGTTTTGAAGACACATCTCAACCTTTTCTCTATCACCTCTCCTAGAAATTCCATCTACCTTGATTGGCCAATGAGTCTAACTGATGTGTTCATCTTCCCCTTATTTTTATTTATCAATGCTATATGACAACCACCTAGACATTCATATAAATGCTACACATCATTTCACACACTTCTCTCTCAAAAATTATAACTCCCCTTGTCCTTTCATTATTAATCGCTTACCACTTCTAAACTTCAACTTGCAATACTATGCTGCAATTTTGGTACTTTCATGAATTTTCACTATGGGAATATATTCACTCATAAATCTTGTCATTATTCTAGTGCAATTCCAACCTCCATAGGTTTCTTGTCCAATTCATCAACCACTTTATTTTCCTCCCTATATATGTGGGAGACTTTAAACTCCTCAAACTTTCCTAGCGTATGTAGTATCAAAGTAAACCATTTTCACAACTTCTACTTTGGCATCCATTCTTGTCTAATTGTGTTGATTTTTAGAAGGGAATCAACTTCCACACATGAATTGTCCTTACTTTCTCCTTTACTATGCATTGTAGACTGAGTAGAGCTACCTAGAATTTGGCATCTTTATTTGTACCTGCCCTAACTATTTTGATTTTTCTACCAAAGTTAATCCTTTGTGATCTCTTAAATGCAACTTGTTCTACAATCCACAAAGTTTCCACTTGATGCTACATCAAATTTGACCTTCACCTATCCTTCCTTCAGTGCTTTCCATTTCACTCCCTGCTAGGGATTGACAATAGAATCAACTCATTGAACCTTGCAGGAAGGGGTAAAAAGAGTGATGTTGACCTCTATTTTAAGTCCACAAACTTGCAAAGAAAACATCAAATCTCTTCACTTTCAAGTGAAATTGGATTGAGTAGAAAAAATGTAACAATATATGTTAAAAGAAGAAAGATTTTGGATGATAGTACCACATAAGGTAATTGGGAATTGATCTGTAGGGCTCTCTATTATGAAAAAAAATGAATATGGTATTACAAAGTTGGTCTCAAATTTTCTACATGATGACATTTGTCCTGCATCAAATAGTATCTAGATACACTCAAACATAGGTTTTACATTTTGTGTTACAAATCTTCATATAAAGAATAAGATTTAAAAAAAATTAAGTCCATGGTATGCCAAGCCAAATTAAGTTTTTGAAATTAGTTGTCTTCACCACATGAACTTGATCTCTACTACATGTATACGTTAAATGTGGCCTTCTTATTTAACCATACACTTCAACATAGTCCTTATTCATCAGACACACACAGAAATGAACATGATTTATTCATCCTGCATGCCTGTATGATTCGACCTATTTCCTTCTATCTAGACAGGGTTTTGAATGGCTCTCATAACGAGAGTCTCACAACCTAGACTAATCTAAGAATGAAGGATTTTTCTCCATGAATGCAATGTAAGATTAATCTAAGAATGAAAGATGCAAGATTAATCTAAGAATGAAAGACATTAAACTATGACATGATTATGAATGAGATTAATCTAAAAATGAAACTAATCTATAGCAAATGATAGCTTAATAGAAATGAGGTTATGAACTAAAATGCAGCAGCAATTCATTATTCTAACAATGCATATCTCTGAATGAGAAATGGGAGTTCTTTTATAGACTGAGAGTCTGCTCAGAATAGAAAGTTTCCTTTTGAATTAAAACAGATAAAAAAGCCAGTTCAGATTAGCAAGTTTTCTTTAAAAGAAAATAGTGAACTATTTTCTCTTTGTTTTTAACTATTTTCTTTCTTGATTTTAACCGTTTTCTTTCTCTTTAAAGCACAGTTAATTCAAAGTTTCTATTTATGAACTGGAGAGAAGATTTTTGAGAGAATATTTAATTAACTAAATAGAATATGACCTTATAAATGTATTTTCTCAATTATTTGAATAATTAAATTCAATTTTTGTAATGAGGATATTTATTTAATAATTAAATATTATTTTATTCCTTTTATGTGTTTTAGCTAAAAGGGGTGAATTTAATTTAATTAAAGTGCTAGGACTTTATAATTAAATTAATTCAATCATAGGGTTTATTTAGCTAATTGATGTTTTCAGAATTAAATATAATGTTATGATTAAAGTAGATTTAGGATTTTTTGCATTTGACACTTAGGTCGAGTAGAGTCAGTCAAAACTCATAATTGCCTAGTACAATAGGACTTTGATGATTCAGAAGAATGAAAAATGTAACAAAATTGGTTAGGATTGCAAGATGCCAATTTTGGGGTGTTACATTTTTCCCCTCTTTGAATTGATGTGTGAGCAGTGCATTGATTCAAAGAATAGTCTGATGTATGAAGCACAAAAGAATAGATTTTGAAAATTGGTGATACAAAGATCGATTGATGATGATTTCAGAGCCATCTCTAGGACAGAGCTTAACTCTCTGAAGTCTAGGTTAGATTTCCAAGACACTGATCAAGTAGAGTTTTCGAGGGTCGTCTCCAGAACAAATCTTGATCCTCAAGGATCTGAATTAGATTGCCCCGATACCTAATAGATTAAGATTTTGATAATCATCTCCAGAATGAAGCTTGATCCTCAGGGATCTAAGTTAGATTGCTTAGATACCTAATAGATTGATATCTTTCAAAAGATTGTCCCCAGAACGAGGCTCAACCTTCAGGAGTTAGGGTTAGATTGCCCCGATACCTGTCCATAAAAAGATAGTCAATATATATTTTTAGGACTATCTCCAAAATGAATCTTAGTCCCCCAATATCTAGGTTAGATTGCCAAGACACCGCTTAGATCGAGTTTTAGAATCATCTCCATAATGGAGCTTGATTTTTAGGAGTCATGGTTAGATTGCCCAAATTCTTAAAACATGAGTTTTCGAGAATCATCTCCAGAATGAAGCTTGATCCTCAAGAATCTGAGTTAGATTACTCAGTTACTTTAGTAGATTTTAAGAATCATCTCTAGAATGAAGCTTGAATCTCTGGAGTCAAGGTTAGATTGCCTCGATACCTAATAGATTAAGATTTTGAGAATCATCTCCAGAATGAAGCTTGATCCTCAGGGATCTATGTTAGATTGCTTAAATACCTAATAGATTTGAGATTTTGAGAATCATCTCTAGAACGGAGCTTGATCCTTAGGGATCCAAGTTAGATTGCTCAGATACCTAATAGATGACAAGATGTAGGGAACAAAGATGCCCCTATTGATTGTGGAGTATCCAGTTTTGACTATGAAGTACAAAAACTGAACATGCCCCAAGTGATGAGATGACCCTAGCAATGAGGACTTTTGAATTTAGATTTGATTGATTGGAATAGATTTAATGATGTAATCATCATGCCCTCTCAGGAGAAAAATGGAAAGATGACATGTCATAATTATTATTGAGAGTGAGAAATCGCAGATAGATGTTGAATCGGAGATCAACAAGAACTTAGAACATATTATGGAAGAGTTTGGAAGATTCAAAAGTGATTTCAAGGTCTAGTTGACCAAGTTTGACTATGGTTGAATAGAGTTGACTTTTGATGAAAATTTCAACTATCTTGAGAAAATGATGAGAGGATTATATTTTGACAAGAAAGTGACGTCAGAAAGTTGACTGCACAAGCGTCTGATCACGTCAGTCCCAAAATTTTGAAAATGTGATTTTGAGCTATATAGAAGTGTCAGATTTTGATTTTGATCATGAAAATGGGCTGAGCATATAGCTGAAGATAGAGAGTGAGGATCAAACACTTTGGCAGTCATGATGAAGCTAGGACGCTGAAGAAGAACTCCACAATGTAAAAATCTAGGAGAACGTAATGAAGTGAACATCGAATTGCTGCCACAATGCAAGTCTAGAATGAAAATGCAATCCTATGCTAGATACAAATCCTAGGACTGTTGATCTCTAAGTTTTGTTGATCATTAGTGTCCCACACTTAGTCATTTATCCAAAAAAGGTTAGCTGGTCATCACTGCGGCTGAGCTATCTAGTAAAGGCTGAGCAATCCAGCATAGTCATTGTCGAGCAGATAGTGATTGCCGAGTGACTCAGCTATCAAGAAAAAGTTTATCATGTTCATGCCGAGTGCCAGAGTTTTAATGTGTTGAGCAAGACAATTTTGGAATACATGTTAGGAATAGCACAAACTTGAAGGTAAACCATTTTGTGCTGACTTGTTCATACATTTAATGATTTCAACAGAGTTAATTACACATTAATTATTTGATCCCAATGAGTGGCATGGAGCCAATCAGAAAATTGGAATGCCTAAGCGGCATAAGCATTTGATCTTGATCTAATCGCCATATTAGTGAAGTATATTAAGATTTATTCTTAAACCCTAATTGTGTAGATGTGAGAGAAGGCGTATGTGTACAGAGGGATGTACTAAGGGTTATTTTGATAGAAGCATAGATCTAGCAAAGTGAAAGAGCAGTGAACAACAGAGAAAAGACATATCAAATTATTAGATCAGAGAAGGTATTGAAAAGAGAAGATCTGTTATCAGCATCATAGTGCATAATGAAGGATCAGTTCTTGAGACATTCTAACCAGTGTATCAGGTGAAATATCTTAACATAGTGATTCTAATACACCTTTCCAAATCTCTTAGCCGATTGCTTACTTTATTGTAAGTTTAAATCCTTTCACAAGGTAGATTGTAATGATCTAAAGCTCTTAATCGGGAAAACCTTTAACTAGGTGGATTACATATTGTGATCAAACTTTGTAGCCCTAACAGGCACACTTTATTGCTATAATAGTGAATATTTTTGTGGGTGTCACCCCCACCCCAGTTTTACCTTATTGGGTTTTTGGGTTACAAAAATTTTGTGTGTTGAGTTATTTATTTACTGTCATGGATGCTACTAGTTGATAGATAAATTTCATTTATGCATGGTTGTGAATCAGTTTTGTTTTAAAGGATAAAAGTTTTAAGATATGATTCACCCCCCCCCCCCCTCTCAGNCCCCCCCCCCCCCCCTCTCAGTATCTTTCTTTCCAATATTGCATTTCTAACAATTGGTATCAGAGCACAGTTCTCCTACAAAAGGTTTTAATCAGCTTGAGAGTACAGATCTTGAGATGGAGATTTACAAATTGGGTAAAGTCATGGAGAATCAAAAGATTGAAATTCAGCTAGCATTACATCAGCTTGAAACTGCAAGACAGGAACTAAAGAAGTCCTTGCAAGCAAGAAAAGATTTGGCCAAACAAATGAATGATACACATTATCAAGAAGAAGACACTGCAAATCTATTTCAGAATGGAGCCTCTACTGAGAGAGATGCACCAATTGCAGATCTACTGGAAAGGAAAAATACATTGTGTGAAGAAGTCAGAAACCTAAAAAGAGAACAACAAATGCAGACAGTAAGACTATGTGAAGTAGTGGAACAAAAGAAGAAAGTTGAAGATGACAAAGCTATGGCTGAAGAAGACAAAAGAATGATGACTATCAGACTTGATGAAAGAACACATGAAGTACAAATGATGACAAACAATCAGGTTCACATAGTGAATCAACTGCTACTTGCAAATCAGGAGATTAGTAGGAAAGACATGGAAATTGTGAATCTGAGATCTGAGAACAGTCAATTGAAAGATGAATTGAGATCTGAGAAACAACTAAATGAAAGATTAAACAAACCTAATGAATCATTGACTCATTTTGAAAACTTGATGGAAGCATCAAGGAGATCTAAAGATTCTTCTAGATTAGGTCACACTGAACAACAAGCATCTACTGAGAAAGGAGAATCATCTAAGATTGGTGAAAAGAGGAATGCAAATTCAAAGAACAACAAGCCTATATGTCATCACTGTGGAAAATTAGGACACACAACAAACATTTGCTGAAGCAAGAATGGTAAGTCCAATCCTAAACCTAAGTTCAACGGTTATTGTTTTAACTATAAGAAGTTTGGACATCAAGCACATGAATGTTGGGAAAAGGAAAATGATGCAACTCCCACACCTAGATTCAATGGAAATTTTTATAGCTGTCAAAAATTTGAACATAGAGCACAAGATTGCAGATCTAATGCTAACAAAAATGGACATCAAAGACACAAGAAAAAGCACCAAGGAAGGGTAACACTTACAATTGGGATTATAACACATGGCATAGCTATCATTACTATGATGAGTATGGACATGTTCCAGAAAACTGCATAAAGACACATTTCAGAGGTAAGTCTAAAAGTTGGATGAATGGAAGCCTAGTTTGCTATAACTCTTTGAAAATTGGTCATACAAGGAGATATTAGAAGACAAGGGTACCTGCTCCCACTGTTGAGTAGATTAGAGCACAGATGAACCAGACATGGATAAGGAAAGTAGAACCTAGCAGCAGTGAAGCTACTAAAGCCGAGGTCACCCAATCTAATGGATCAGGTGATCCCACCATCACTAATTAAGAAAAGAAAGGTATGTAAGGAACTCTTTTTATATTTTATATCTTTTATCAGTTCCTAACATATAAAAAGTGCAAAAGTCCAGATTTGCATATGTTAAGATGCATCGGGACATAGTTTAAGTTATATAGTGAGCAAATTCAAAAAGCACTATAGGCGTCGGGCATCAGTATATTTCTAATGTGTGCCAAGTAAGTTTTGTTTGGTGGTCGAGTGATAAGTGAATTTTGTGAGTCGGCTGAGGATAGCTGTTTGGAACTCACTCAATGAAAAGAACATTTAATGCTGACCTAACTTTCGACCGTTGGAGCCTGTAAAAAGGGAAGAGCTATTTCATTTCTTCTCACCATGCGATTAAAAATTTTATAAGAGCGATTGTGCATTTGTGAACTTGAACTCAGCAAATATTTTCAAAGATTTCTATAGCGTGCTGTCGGTAACCTCTTTAGTGGAAAGCGTGGATTTTGTTATTTGCCGAGGTACTCTGTTTGTAATCTTTGAGACCCTATTTTTTGGTGAAAATGGCCTCAAGTTCTTCTGCACCAGCAAAGAGAATGGAGAAGGAATTGTTAAACGTTCAATTGGTAAGGAGAAACACCTGTGCGCATCCTAAATTTTGTGCAATTCCTAAGAGTGCAATCAAGGGTGATTTGACTGGAGCCCTATTGTCAATACCACCGAAGGTACTTATGATCCACGATATAAGGTCATGCTACATGGGTAAGATAAATGAAGTTGGTCATCATGCGTTGTGAGAATCTTACAATAAATTATGTGCTAACGAAGCCCTAAAAGATGAACATAAACACCTAGCTGAGAGAGGGTTAACTCATGCCCTAGACTTTCCAAGAGAATTCAGAGTGGAATGGATCAAGATTGTTCTGATTTATGTGCATGACCTGAACATATGGCTGGAAAATGGACTAGTCAAGATAACAAGGGATATCATTCATCGAGTTATAGGTTATCCAATTCGAAGCAGGAAGAAAACTATGAAATGCCAAAGTAAGGAAAACATTGAAGAACTCTTTGGAGTAGTTTGGAACAAAAGAGGCATGACGATATCCATGATTACAGATTTGGAGCTGGATTTTGCAGTGAGGGTTATAGTTCTATCAATCAAGCCGATTGGATAGTGTTCCCTACATTGCAGTCGACCAGGCTTGGAAAATTATAAAGAAGGATCATACTTATGACCTTGCCGAGCTTCAACTAATGAAACTGGCCAAGAACCTTTCTTCAATTAGAAGAGAGAAGAATTCAATATATAAGTTTGGATTTCTGCTTGTTTGCATATTTTTCTACATACATAATACATTTCCTTCTTTTGGAAACATAGTGTGGAAAATAAACAGACCTATCACTCAGAAAATCAATGCATTTATTCAGCAATTAGGTGATAATTTTGACAATGTTATGGGAACATATTTTGTCGAATTCAAGAAAAATATGAGATTAAGGAGTAGAATTCCTAGTTCACTAGTTGAAAAACATTATGAGGATGTTTGTTTCCTAGTAGACACAGATAACACCTATGTGCAGGCAGTAGTGCCGAGGGTATCATGGCTAAGGCCATTACCTTATGAAGTAAACATTGATGAGACATCTGTAGCAATAAAAACTTTATTGACAGAAGAAATTGATAGCACAGTGAAACATTTTGGTAACTATGAAGAAGCTAAGTCTAGAATCACTATGGATTTGAAGGCTGGCACTATGGAGAGAGAAAAGGAAGAAAATTGTCAAAAATCTGAAGAAGATGGTTGGAATTCAGAGTGATGAAGAAGTAGAAGATGCACCTTTGGGGTTGTCAATAGGACATGGAGAAAACATGTCTAGTGAAGAAGAAGAAGAGGAAAGTGAGCCTGAAGAAGAGGTCATTATGAAGGGTAAAAGGAAACAGCCAGTAGTTGCTGAGGAAACTAAACAAAGAAAAGCTAAGTTATCTAAGGATACCCCTATTGTTTCTAATCAACCAATGACTAGGGCATCATCTCTCGCTCAGAAAGAAAAAGTATATATTAAGAAGAATGTTGGGGAGAGCAGTTCAGGAAAGAGAAAACAAGTTGAAACCAAGGTTGTGCCAAGCCAACCTGCTAAGAAAAGACCAAGAAGGAAGCTATACTTAGAATCTGAAGATGATGAGGAGACAAATACAAATGTACCTAGAAACATACCTACATCATCATAAAAACCAATGACCAATGTTGATGAGGTATGTAAGAACCTAAGAAGTAATTCAGGTTTAGCATGATCCAAATTTATAAAGTATGAAAAATTGAGTGTAGTAAATAAGCATAAGATTCAGGAAGCTTTAATTGATATGATGGGAACATTAAAAATGACACCTATGGAGATAGGAGATAGTGTTCCTATAGAACTTGTATAGTCAAAAAATGGAAGCACTTCCATGGTAGACTGGTTTAGCCTTCCAAGTAAGTGGTTTGGGTTCATATCAAACACCTTGAATGGGTTCTTGATCTAGACCTGGATTTCCTCCTATTTTTCCCCTACTTCCACTTCTTTCCAACCTAATTTTTGCATCCTGGACTGCAGATCTGAGATCTTTGACCTCAGGGTCAGGGTCGACCTTTTGTGTCTATGTTGACCTCGACCCTGAACTAGGTCAAGGTTGACCTCGACCCTGACCTAGGTCAAGGTTGACCTCGACCTTGACCCAGGGTTCAAATCTCAGGGTCATACAATTTCTAGATATCGGTCTTTGAAAAAGTTGTTTCCCACTTCCAGGTCGGTGGTTTCGGGTTCCGAAGCGTCGATTCCTAAATTATATTTAATATAGGTCCTCTCCTAGGGGTAAATCCTTTAATGGGAATTTAATTATCCTATGTCAGCCTCCTTAGAAGATTGTGCCCTATTTTCATATAAAAGGGAGCTTTCTCCTCTCATTTTCTCTAAGCAAGATGGAGAAACAAAAAGTCTTCTAAGCATCATTAAGCAATTAAGGAGCATTATCAAGTGAAGTCCAAGAAAGCATTCAAGCAAGATTTCAAGAAAGAATTCATCCATTCTCAAGCATTCAAGCATCCATTTTCATGAAGGAGATCCATTGGAGGCCATTGAAGGATTCAAGCTACATAGTGCCCTTTTTGGTGATCTCTCCATCCACCTTC
>MU224666.1:2627911-2645871 GCA_018584345.1 Thuja plicata
TTAGGTCGAGTAGAGTCAGTCAAAACTCAGAATTGCCTAGTACAATAGGACTTTGATGATTCAGAAGAATGACAAATGCAACAAAATTGGTTAGGGTTGCAAGATGCCAATTTTGGGGTGTTACACTACTAGGTGTATCGAAAGACCATAGAAGAAAGTCATGGATTTGAAAATGCAGCTCCAAAAGGGTACAACAATTCATAACATCCATTTTATGTGATAAAAAGGATGATGATGCAAATGACCCAATGCAATGTGTAGATTGATTTTGTGAATCATTATTTCATATTTTTAAAATGATGACAAAGAACCTTCAAATGAGGAAACCTTCGATCCAAGGTTACCCTTTGTTTGAAGGTGCTTTCCACACCACCTTCAAATGAAGGTACCTTCGTTCAAAAGTGTCTAGATGTTTTGAGTTCCCAACACTTTTCAAAATGTGATGTCCCACAAGTGGGACTCACTATTATGGGCTCACCTTGTGTCTTAACATGTGTAGATCTATCTTCTACTTGTGGACCTGTCCTAATAGGCGCAAATGTGTCTTAAGATATGCACGTGTCTTCTAACTCACATAGGTGTCATTGTAGGGGTAGATACGTCCTTTGTGTTTGACGATGACATGTAATTTTCCAATAGGGTTTCTTGTACTTAGTAACATAAAAAACTACAAACTACAGTTATCAATACTTTGCTTGTTACAATCCTTATCTAGTCTAGAGAATTTGGACAATGTACGATTATTATATTCTCGAGGCCTTACATTAATCAAGCCTTTAGTAAGTATGTTTTAATATACGATATTGGAAAAGCTGGAAACATATGAATGTTAGATATTAATATATAGATTTATTATTACTTAAAATAACGTGTACAACCATTATAAAAATATTTTTGATAGTATAAAAAAAATAAATACATATTAAATAGTATTTAAGCTTATAGATAATTTTTAGAAGATTTAAAAAAAAAACCTCAAAATCATTCAAACAATTAGAAGATTCGATACACGAGAACAAAATGACTATTGGTACAAAATCCTTTCCCTATATGAAAAAAGCCAAAACCATTCAAACAAATACATAGGCACGACGTAATTCACTCCATCCCAACGGGTTACTGAGAGAGATATTTAAATCTCGCAAAAGACCCACGCAAAGAGATAAGAGAAACAAAGAGATTTTGTCTCGTAGCAATAGGAAACTGCAAGCCACCCATTGCCATTGCCCCTTTTCTTCATCTGCATATTTCATCTCCATTTGTCATGTGTTATTAAGGCAATCAGACAATGCTGCGCCTCTGCAACACCGCGCTCTCCTCAGCACCAGGATGCGCGTTGCCATTGGTGAAAGGGGCAGGAGGAGGACAAATAATCTTGTACAGGCAACAGCCAAAACAATGGTCCACCAAACGGAAACTATATAAAACCTTCATCCCATCTCTCTGCAGTTCCTGCCACAAAAATGGCACCAGAAAGGTAATGAGCACAGAGGAATTGAAAAGAAGATCAAGCGTGTTGCTTCTATCGAGTCCAGTAGCAGGAATAGGACTAGGGATAGGCAGCTTGGGCCTAGAGGGGGTGCAGCCAGTATTAGAGGCAGTAGGAGTGCTGGCAGCCATTGTTACAGTGCACGAATTCGGGCACTTTTTGGCAGCCTATTTGCAGAACATTCATGTAAGTAAATTCGCAATTGGGTTCGGCCCCACGCTATTGAAGTTCGATTTGAAGGGCGTGGAATGGTCCGTGAGAGCCATTCCGCTGGGAGGGTATGTGGGGTTTCCAGACAACGAGCCGGGGAGTGGAATCCCCCCCGATGACAAGGACTTGTTGAAGAACAGACCCATCTTGGACCGCTTCATGGTGACAGTGGCTGGCGTGGTGGCGAACATGGTGTTCGCTTACATAATTCTGTTTGCGCAGGTTTTTACGGTGGGAATGGTGGAGCAGGAGCCCTTTCCGGGCGTGCTTGTTCCGCAGGTGTTTTCCGGTTCGCCGGCAGCGAGGGACGGCATGGAATCGGGCGATGTGGTGTTGGGCGTTAATGGCCGCCTGTTCACTCTTGGGGAGCCCGCAGCAGCCGTTTTTGATATGGTGGATATCATTAAGAAGAACCCAGGAAAGCCGCTTTCGTTATTGGTGGAGAGGAGGAAGGCAGAGAGCAAATTGCTGGTGGATGTGACGCCCGATGGGGCAGGGAAAATTGGGGTTCAGCTCGCCCCCAATGCCAAATTTGTTAAGGTGAAGGCAAAGGGGGTTTTGGATGGGACAGTCCGGGCAGGGTCAGAGTTTAAGAGAGTTGGGGGGAATGTGGTGGAAGGGCTGAAGCAGGTGCTCCTCAATTTCTCTGAGACGGCCAGGCAGGTGTCTGGTCCTGTGGGGATTGTGGCGGTTGGGGTAGAGGCAGCCCGTTCGACTGTTGAGGGTGTCAATCTTTTTCAGTATGCCGCTCTTGTTAATCTCAATCTGGCAGTTGTCAATTTGTTGCCACTTCCGGCTCTGGATGGAGGGTACTTGGCGCTCATTGTCCTCGAGGCTGCACGAGGCGGTAAGAAGCTGCCCAAAGAGCTTGAGCAGGGTATCATGTCTTCTGGAATCACTTTGCTCCTTTTTCTGGGCTGCTTCCTCATTATTCGCGACACTCTCAATCTAGATTTTGTTCGAGAAATGCTTTAATTCCTGGACAACTTCGTTTAAGGTACGCAAATCTACACTGGGGCACAAACTTGTGCTCAATACTTACCATTTGATCCATCCTTCCGCAACAGCAACTTTACCCCTGAAGGACAGGCCTCCCATTCAAAAGCCCCTAGATATTTGTACAAGAGTTAAGTACATCAAACTATTGATTCCTCATTAATGAAAAGTTATAGATTGCTTTCCGTAAATCAAAATGTTCTCTTTATCTATTCTTTGTTTAGTTGATTGTGGGACAGGATTTTTCAAAAGACCTCAAACAACCCTTGTTCGTTATTTGGGTTATATAAAAGCTCAAAAATCTCAGATAACAAACAATGTGTTGGCTATAAGCTTTCAACCTATTTCTTTGCGTTATAGTGCAGGCCCTAAACGAGCTTAATGAGCTCAAACAGAAACGGAATTGCCCATAATTTTGAATCTACACCTGATTAGGATCACCATATGTTAGCTGACCAGTCAGAGGATAGGATTGCTGCCCGCTTTCCAATTGCTTTTTGGAATTCTTCTATAAGCCTCTTGTCTTAATGATGAATATATTATTTCATTGATTCAAACCAGATAACGGTGATCATAGGGTTCAACAATACCTTATTTAAGTGATTAACCACGATGCTTTGCTTGCTACTGTAGATGGGCATTTGAAGCTGTGTTATGAACATCTCGACTCATTCTTATGTGTAATACCAATAATGTGTATGTACGTACCAAATTTGATAGAGATTGCACATTCTTTCAATTCCCAATCTCATGACAAGTACCTGTTTCGAAGCACCCAATTGAAACAGTCTGACAAGAAAATACTTTTTCTTCCAACCAGTTTATTAGTAATGCCTGATGTGATTCAAAAAGGTAGATGATATGCTTTTAAACCTTGCAATTTGGATGTAGATGGAATCTATTGTTTTTTAAATTTGCATGATAGTAGAGATATTTAGTTGATATTTGTTAGCTGCAACTTTTATGTTTTATTTATTTTATTTGCGGAAGTAGCAATTTTATATTTTGTTGTTACTGGTCAGTTTTAATTTTTTTGACTTGTAAAAATTGTTGTTACTAATTTTATTGTAAGCTAATCAGGGCACTCTTTCTGTTTTTTCAGATTTGTTTCAGTTTTTTTCTTTGAAAAAGGTTATATCTTTTATAAATTTTTGTAATTTCTAATTGATGAAATAGTTTTTCATTTCTCTTCTTACTCTCAACTTTTCTTTTATTTTACCTGCAAGTTGTGTTCTTATTTTCCATTTATTTTACCTGCAAGTTGTTTTCTTATTTTCCAACTAGATTTATACTCTATGCAGGTTAAAATTTTACAATATTAAATGCATGTAAATTTTGAAATTCAAAAGCTGAAAGTAAGTTAGCTATGATCAAAATGCCGCCAACCAGGTGGATACTTTTCAGCAAAGGGAGAGAGCATATTTAAAGTTGTGAGGGAGTAAAACTGGTTGGGTAGCTTAGCTCGGGTTTGCATAAAGGCTGCATACTAAATAATGAAGCAACAACTGGAAACAGTTTATATGATGCCACCTCTAGAGGATGCAAATGTGTTTGGATGGGAGATACGAAATCCAAAACAATTTTTAGGTTTTCTGCTCGGCTAAAGGCAATTAAAATGAAGTGTTACCCTTGGCAGACTTCTTTGCAATTTTGTTTTTATTGGGAATCAAATGACTGATGCTTATGTTTCTTTTCTGTACCACTATCCCTCAGTCTTTTTGGATGCTTTAATTTGTCAAAAATATCGCCTCTATTGACCATATGGATGAAACAGTTATGGTTAAGCATTTGATTTGGAAGGCTAAACAATTTTTTCATTGAGATGATTGTTATTATAGCCTGTTTTTCAACATTCGTGGCCATAGGTTTTTGAATAGATATGATATTGGCTGCCAAACCTTTGATTTTTGGTCTTGGTACAAACAAAATTTTGTTTTTCTATGATTATTGGAGAGAGTTGAAGTTTGATATCATCTGGATTTCAAAGCTGCCCAGTTCGCGCGGTGTAAAATTTGTTTATTACCAAGGCTTTAATTCGTCAATGAATTCTCTGAGAGGATTGTTGTGTCAAATTTTTCCGTTAAGGAATGTCAACCCTCCCAATATAAGCAAAACCCTGAGAAGGATTATCCAATAGGAAGATTCAAGGCACAATTTCTAAATGCATCGTTGATCAGTGACAAATACCAGTACCTCATGGGATCTGTTTTCACTTGACTGTTTTGTGGAACATAAACCCCACCCATATTATGTTAGTAATAAACCTTATAGCCTTAATTTATATCCTCGTTAGCATTTCTATTTCAAACTGTTAAATCTGGGTTTTGACATGAAGTGAGAGTTTTTCACACACTGCCTAATACTTTACATACTGTAATGGATTTAAGCTGAAACAAACTTTACTCCCACATGCAAAGATTTTTAGGGTTTTATGCCTATGGAAGCAGACACAACATGTGCAATTATTTCTCATTGGCTTTTTAGGGTTCAGGAATAAATAGCCAATAAACACTGATTGTTGTAAGTAAAGGACAAGTACAGAGTTTTAAAAATGAAACAACCAAAAAAAATAGAGCAAAGAACAATTATTATTCAAAGAAACAATGAATTTAGTACAACTCTGAATTCATTAATATTTCTATTTAATTTATAAAATTTGTAGATAAAATGACTAAATGAGTTCAAGGCATGCAATTTTTTTATATGATTTTAACATTTGTTAACAGTTACACCCACATTAAAGGACAACACTGAACAATTCAAAATTTGTACTACTGCGGAAATTTTTCATGTCAATGCATTTACATATAAAGATTTTAAAACCTTACACAAACGCAATTTATCTTGCTATGCTATGCATATACATGATTTTTATTGAAATTGACTGAAAAAGGTCTTTCCATTCAATTTGAAAAGTAAACCAGTGAGCACACACATTCCTTAAAACAACCCATATAGATAGATCGATAACCACCTCTGCTGTTACTTTTTTCTTCAAATTTCTGTTGAAAGTGTATAACATTTTTTTACCTCTGCATCATTTGGCAGCTAAAATGAGCTAATTTTGATTACTTCTCCTGAGCAAAATGGTTTTCTGGGACAGTCTTTCCATCTTTTCCTTATTGAAATTATTTGGGTGGCACCTTCAGCCTCCTTCTAATAAGAATTTGGAATAAGTAGAGATTCAAGAATTTTTTTTAAATATTAAAACAAACTTATAATATCAAATGTGAAACAAAGAAGAGAGATAAGATTTTCATGGGAATATGATTATAAGAATGAATATATAAAGTTAATTTTCTTGTCAAATTACAATGTTTAAATTAAATTGAATAAAATTATTTAAAATTATAAAATATTATAAGAAAATAAAAACTTTGAAATGAAAACAATGTAAGACTTATCCAAAAATAAAAATAGAATTATAAAAATCAGTAATATATATATATATATATATATATATACTTTTTTGAAAAAATATGTTCAAATATAGATATGTTTTTATTGTGTTTATTAATGTTATCATTTTGACTCTTTTGTTGTGTGAGGATCTTGATGCAGAGACTTTCAACATTTCAATTCCATTTAAAGACATTATTTTCTAGTTGATCTTTCCTAACACTTAAATTAATTAATGCTTCTCAAAATGAATGCTTTCTTTGTGTCCAATAATTTAATCTAGCATATAATGTTCTATATTACTAGTGATGGTCTTTTGATCTTCCCAAACAACATTTTGATTAAATAGTATTTACATTTCAACATTTATACATTGGTCATATTTAAAGATTTTTATGTGTAGTAATCTTATTTATCATATGATGTTCTATTTTACTAATTTACCATATAATGTTCTATTTTACTAATTAAATTTTTTATTTTTTTATTGAAAATTTTGTATGATCTATTATACACAAAACTTACTAATTCAATTCATCAATTTATGTTGTGTAATTTTATTACCTTTGACGATTTATTATTATGCTTGTGTATTTAGCTTTGATTTGTTTGATTGGTGATGGTGTATTTACAAAAGGTATATCACATCAATTGGAAGGTATTATTTGCAACAACATACATATAGAATGATGATGAGCATAAGTGGAAGTGAGAACTTTGGATTTTTAAGCAATGGTGATCTAGACAATGAGGGCACAAATGAGGATGAAAAGGACGCCAAGAAAGTTTCTGTTAAGAATGTGAAGTTGATGCTATAATTATTGTTGTCATTGATGTCAACATATCCTATGCATAGATGTGGATTGGTTGCTTGCTTTGGTAGAAGCGTGCACCAGATGATGTGCGATAAATATTTACTCTTATATGTGTCGATGTTGGTTCCATTTGTTGTGCAACTTATTGTGGATCGTTCGTTTGGGTTCGGTCTTATCTTAGAAGTTTTCGTTGTGTTTCGGTCGATGCATTTTTAATGTATAAATCTCATCCGTTAGTACCAAAGATCTCGGTGATGGTGTAGTGTGTTGTTATGTGCAAAGCTTGTTGTATTGAGCGAGGTGGTCCACATTTCATTCCTTACCACTACGGGAATGTTTCAATGTGACCTATTTCAAATTGGATTAGACTGATTTTGTTGTTGGCATGAGATGGTATAAGAAACCAATGAGTTTATTTGTTGTTGTGTGCTTGTATACACATATATGTAAAGTGAATGTGAATTTGACAAGAGAAGTTCTTTGTGTTGGTGTATATGTGAGTTGATGCAATCAGTAGCAGAATGTTATATCATTTCTGTATTGTAGAGTATTGGTGATAGTGACTTCAATGGTGGATTTAACCTTCATTCATATATTCTAGTAGTGAGCCTATTTGTATTGGCGGTTAGTCTTTCTTATTTTCGGGTAGTTAACCCAACCAGAAGTGAGCAAACAATAGTTAGCAAACTAGTAGTGAGCCCAACAATAGTTAGCAAACTAGTAGTGAGCCCTTGTAAAAATCACCTTAACCGGTGTTCATTTCATGAGAATTAGCTTCTCTGTGGTTTTTCCCAGTTTGGGTTTCCACGTAAATTCTGGTGCTCATTGTGTTGATAGTTCTGTGCTTTCATGTTTATACCTATTATGAGTTTTCGATTGCTTTAAGTATTTATTGGATTAACATAATTGAAGGAAATTGTTTGTTTATAACTGATTCACCCCCCCTCAGTAATTCAACCTGTTCAATAATTGGTATCAAAGCTTTGGTTCATTGGAGAGAGCTTAATCGCTTGAGGTTTATCGATGGCGCATAAACTGAACATTCCTAACTTTGATGGATCCGACTACAGTTCATGGAAAGAGTAGATGAGAGGATATATTATCTCGATCAGTTACACTACTTGGAAGAAAGTGGAGACAAAATATGTTGTTCCTCAGAATGGCCTCAATACTCAAGTTGAAATCACAACCTATGGGGAGAATGAAAAAAGCAAGGTATGCAATTTTCACTGCTTTATCAGAAATTGAGTTAGCTAAGGTTATTTCATTGAAGTCTGCCTATGAAGTTTGGGAAAAATTGAAAGAGATTTAGGAAGGCACTGATAGAGTTAAGTAGTCCAAGAAGCTAACAACTAAGTGTCATTATGTGAATTTGAAAATGGAAGAAGGTGAAGATATTAAAAGCTATTTTTAGAGGGTTGACAATGTAGTAAATCAAGGCAAGAATCAAGGAGGAAATATCACTGATGAAGATGTCATGGAAAAGATCTCGATGTCCCTACTGGAAAGCTACAGTGACAAGATCTCGACGATTGAGGAAGTTCATGATCTGAAGAAGTTTACCAGAGAACAATTGCTTGACACCCTGATCGCATTTGAGATGAGAAAATTCAAAATAGACAAGAGCATATCTAAGACAACATTTAAAGGCGCAAAGCGAGAGGAAGGTCAGGAAGATGAGGATTCTAAATAGATGGAAGTTCACTTTGCAAGGAAGCTGAAGAAAGGTACTGACAAATACAAAGGTATGTTACCCTTTAAATATTTTAGATGTGGACAGATTGGTCATTTGGCTACTAGGTGTCTTGAGAAAGGTCCTAGAAAAATGTTGAAGAAGCTCAATATGAAAGCTTACTATGTTCATGAAGATGCTAGTATTTCAGATGATGAGTTAGAAACAAAGGATTGTCTATTCTATGCTGAAGAAGAAAAACTTGGATTTGATATTTCTAACATTTTCCCGAAAATTGATGATAAATTTGAGACTATTTTGTATGTAAGAAGGAATAAGAATGAATGGTTGATTGATAGTGGTTCTTCAAATCATATGATTGGTGATAAAAGAAAATTTGTAACATTTGAGAAGTATGTTGGTGGTCCTGTTAGATTTGGTGATGATAAGGCAACATATATTGTTGGTAGAGGTTTTATTACTTTTGATGAGAAGCATAACAATGACAAGGCTTATTATGTGAAGGGTTTGTGTCACAATCTTTTGAGTGTTGGACAGATGTGTGAGAATGGCTATGATGTTGTATTCAAGAATGAAGGTTGCGAGATTCAGAAGAGATCTGGAACAGTGATTGCAGCTGGCAAAAAGATAGGAAGGAACATGTATCAACTTGAAGGAGCTATAGATGGATGTTTACTATCCCGAATTGATGACAGTTGGCATTGACACCAGAGGATGCGCCACATCAATTTTGACTATTCAGTAAGAATAAGTTCATCATGTGCAGTAAGAGACTTACCTAGACTGTGTAAACTAGACAATATTATATGCAAAGGATGCCAAGAAGGAAATCATAGAAGAGTCGTTCAAGGCAAAAGATCATTCATCTACCGGTTTGTTGGATCTAGTGCACACTGACCTGTGTGGTCCTACCAGAACAAGAAGCCGACAAGGTGAGAGATGTTTCATACTTTTCAATGATGATTATTCCAAATTGTCTTGGGTTGCATTTCTAAGAGATGTTGCGTATGTGATGCAAGAGCATCCTAGGATTCTTGGAAATCCTATATCAAACAAAAATATGTTTGTTTTTGGAGTTTGGTAGCTTAGAGGAGTCCTCGGTTGAGTACTTGGTTGCTCGGTTTCCTGTTGATCGGTGGTTGGTCGACTCGGTGACTAAGCTCGGTGGTGTTGCTCGGTACTCGGTCACTTCTAGTGACTTGGTTACTGTTGGCGACTTGGTGATTTGTGCTTTCTTCTCAGTTGTTTCACCGAGTGGGGTTTGGTTGGCTCGGTGGCTTCATCGACTTGTTTCTTGTGGCTCGGTTCTGTTGCTCACTGAGTGGTCTGTCTTTCGGTGTTCTTGCTCACCGACTGGGTTCTTTGGTTGGATCTGTTTGCCGACTTGTTGGCCGACCTTATGTATTTAATTTGGGTCACGAAATTTAATTTGGATATCTCATTGGGGATTGTGTGGACCTAAATCTGGGTCGTTGGCTTCTCCAATGTTAGATTTTGTAGATCTTAGGCCGACCTGTTGGTTGCCTCTTGTATTTAAGTTGTATTCTGTTCTTAGTTTTGGGCATCAGATTTGGGAGGGAATCTAAGTGTTGGATTAGAGAAAGTTGGTGTAAAGAGTTGTATGTTTTGGCAGAAGGTAAATGGCCTGATGCTTGCAGAAGATCTGTGGTAGATCTTAGAGTTATTCTTTGTAATTGGTCGTAATCGGGAAGGCCTTACAACCCGACATCTTGAAGGTAATTGATTCTCTATGATAATATAAAGCTGAATGTTGATTATATTTCTGTGTGATTGGTTGTTTCCACTATTATGATTGTTGGCTGCAAGTTTGGACAATCCTTTGTTGGGTCCTCTGAGCTTTACTGCATCACTATGTTTCTAACCCAATTTTGAAACTTTTTACATCTCACCATCACTGAACATCACAAGCTCGCAAAAAAGCAAACATTTGAAAATGGTAAAATTTGTTTGCCCCATAGCCATCTATACTCATGGTCAAATTTAGGCAACATAGATCATTTCAATGTACCATCAGTTTTGAAATGGGAACCCGAATTAAGATTCTTAGAGGTGTCATTTGTATTAACGATGCAAGGAATGTATCATAGGCTTGACAATGTTTTCCTTGAAAAATATTACAAGTCGAAGAGATAATGTGGACTTGAATAAAGTCGTTCGAATGAATTCAATAAATGTTCAGGCAATACATATGGTCTCTTAACTCAAATTCTTTGATATGGTTTTGCGACTCCTCAATTCTCCGACTTCCCAATTAATACTTGAAACCATTGAATCTTGATGTTGAATTTGGAATTGTCAATAAAGTTCCTATTCTATAGTTTGAGTCTGGTCCATGAAGGAGAAACATCGGTATTTCAAAAGGATTTTGGAACTATTATTTAAATAGTCATTAAAAGCGACATCTAATATCGGTTCCAAACCAAGCGTTGGAGCCCGATAGAGTTCCTAAAAACTCTCAAAAATTTGATAACGAAGGAGCCAAATTCACAGAAGGGAAAGTCTTGTGAGAAGAAGAAAGTGGTGGATTCATAGGCATCTCTTGTTCGTTGTGTACGGTTTTGCGAGAAAGGTGTTGGGTCACAAATCAACAGATTAGAAGGAAACAAAGCGCAAAGCTATATTATCAGTACCCCCAAATTGATATGGCCAATTGACGTGATTCAACCATAAGCTAATTGCAATCCCCTACTTCTTCAGGCTCTGCATAACCTGGGCGGGTGTACCCACTCTCAGTATCTTCTCAACTCAGAGTTTTTTTTATAGCAGATATGAATGATTCCCTCCAACTCACAAACTTAGGGTGGAAAATCCTAAACTTCAAGAGCAGAGTCCTTTCGTGTTCACCAATATTGTTCTACTACTACCTTTCCTACTTAAAGATAAAAACTTATTTCAAGAAGTCGGGTATTTTCTTGCTTCCTTCAACATTAGTTGACCAGTCCCTTATCCATTGGGCAAAGGTTAACTTCTCTGAATTCCTAATGTTCTCTCTGAAAGACAATACCCCCAACAAAGGTAATTGATATTACCAGTCATCCAATTCTATCAATGTAGATACAATGAACCCGTAACATGAATTTGTATAACTGAATTTAATCCTATCAAAGGAACCAGTTAAATAGAAAAACAAAAGGACAATACTTTGCTTCTATTTCCTATTTGCTTCAAATTGATATTCCAGAACCTCAAATAACCACACAAGTTTTGAAGATAACAACCAATTCATAAATTGATTATAACAGGGAAACAAATCCATAAATTTTAATCATGGTCTGGACAAGAAAACATGGTATATTTTATTAATAAAAAAAAAAAGCAATTACACTGTCTAGTCTTTCCACTTTCGGTCATTTTCTAATTTATACTACATGGTTGTGGTTTCCCTCTGAAGGGGAAGCAACAAGCTTCCAACCATTCACATTCATGCCTCTTCAAATTCACCAATTCTAAATAACTGAAAGTAATCAGTATTAAACACACAACAAACAAACACAAAACCGAAGCTACAAAAGACAAAACATTAGATCACTCCACTCTTGAAGAATTAGTCAGCTTTACTGGTGTTACCCACTGCTGACCCAAGATATTCTTCGACCCAACCAGAAATTTGCGCAAAGGATGGCCATTGGTGATGCAAGATGCCAGGTACTATGAGAAGGTGTTGTCTCCATTTATTACTAGTAATAACCCTGGATTCATCTACAAATTTAGAGAACCTATTGTCCAATGTGATTATCCTGTCCAAAAAGGAATTGAACTTATCTATAGAGAAACTCCAATCCTCCTTCAAATGACTGATGATTCGTGACCCAACATATTGGCGACTCCTTTGGGGAAGAATTTACTGTCTTCTTCTAAAAAAGTGGCAACTCTAACTTGTGAACTATAAAAAGAAAGACCATAAAATTGTTGGATGATGTTGGAATTGGCTACTACTGATGTTGGCATTTATGTATTGTCACCGACGTCAACATATGTTTCTGTGGAGGAAGAACAAATTGGTTATTACTGTTGTATGATGACTAATAGAAGTGTACGGATACTGTACAGATGAATTAGAACGAGCGAAGATGGAGATAGATAGAAGGATGTATGATGATCTTATTTCTAAGGTCGCTTGGCTTAATATTGCATATTGGATGAGTACAAATGTTTTGGTAAAGACTGGTTTCTGGACTATGACAGTGATGATTGACAAAGCAAGTCTCTGTGTTTTGCGTATATCTTACATGCAATGATGATTCAGGTTATGCGAGCTTAAGGGATGACAGAAGACATGTTCAAGAATGTTTGTGATAGGTTGCAAGTCGTCTGAGTGATGATGACCTCAGCTATGGCGTGTATTCTGGAGAAGAACTTTTTGTGTCCGACTTCAAAGATGTAGCATGTATTGTGGATTGCAGATCTTGGACTATATCTGATGTATTGTAATTGATGTATACTTGGTTTAGATATTGTGTGTATCTTAGCAAGAGGTTAAATAATTATTTGTATATTAAGAAAACTTAATTGGCCGACCTAATCAACTATTGTAATAGGGTATATATGAGAGATCTTTTCTTATGAAAAGATGTGTGTATGAATTTATTTGAAGAGAAGGTGATTGACAGAGAAGTGAGGAAGCTGCAAAGCTTGATTAACTGTTGGATGTAGAGAAGAGGATATGTTCATTGTACTTCATTGGAACTAACCAAGCAAAGAGTTGCTATCATACAGTTCACTGGATTGTATATTCTCTATATACACTTATTCATATTGTACATCCTTGAGGGCGACTTTAACCTTCTTTGGGCAATGTGCTTAGGCAGTGAGCCCACTGTTACTCTTGACTTCTAACAAGGTTTGTCCTTTAACATGGATTGTGTACTGTAATGTTGTAATAAGCTCCTAACAAGACTATATCTTTTAACAGGGATACTATCTCTCAGTACATCATTTGTGGGTGCTAATTCCCACCAGGTTTTTACCTTTAACATGGTTTCCCCGACAACAATGGATTGTGTTATTGTGTTGGCATTTACTTTGTTATCATTTGATGTGAAGTTTTGGTTTATAAAGTTTAATGTTTAATAATCTGTCTCACAACTGATTCACCCCCCTCTCAGTTGTGTTGGTGGACTGTCATACCTAACAATTGGTATCAGAGCTACTAGTCCTTAGAGAGAAAGCTTAACAACTTGAGGTGATCCTGAAGATGACTTACTATAGGAAGGATAGTCCGAAGCTTGATCCTGAAAACTTTGACAGTTGGAAGAACAAGATGAGAACACATCTACTATGCTTGGGAATCGACTATTGGATAATTACTAAAATAAAGGAACAGATGAAAGATGATGATGAAATAGATAAAGTTACTGAAGATGAAAAGAAGATATTTTCAGGTAACATGTTCGCAAGGGGAGCATTGTTCAACTCATTTTCTGAAGGTGAATTCACAGAGGTAAAAGACTTAGATTTTGCACATGAAATTTGGACAAGATTAGAAGCACTATATGAAGGAGATAATTTTACAAAACAAGCGAAGTTACAAAAATGGAAGACAAAGATGGAAACATTGAAAATGAAAGATGATGAAAACATTAGAGCATATTCACATAGAATTACTGAAGTTGTTATTGGCATCAGGAACTCTAGAGGTACTTATAGTGAGGAAGAAGTGATTGTGAAAATTCTCATATCCTTGACACCTGTATACAGAACTAAAGTACAATCTATAGAAGAGATTATATCTTTGACACCTAACTTCAATAGAGAGATGTTGATTGGGAAACTGACTACCTTTGAGGCCACAAAATTGGGAGATTCTCTAGCTAACATTAAGTCATCATTCAAGGCAACTGTGCATAGAAACAAAAAGACCTTATCAGGAATTGCAAGAACCAACAATAGTGACTTGAGAGAAGAACTTGGAGAATATGCTGATGAATGGGAACAAATACAAGAAGAAGAAAGGAACCTAGATGAAGTTGTGACCAAAATCGGTAGAAGAAAAAAGAGAGGTAAGGGTAAATTTGAAGGAAAGTTACCTTTGAAATGTTTTTCATGCAACAAGATAGGTTATTTTTCATCTCAATGTCCTACAAGGGTTCCAAAGCATAAACTTAAGTTCTAAAAATCTAAGTATCCAAAAGACAAGGAATGTTATTATGCTAGTAAAGGTGTTTCCGATGATGAAGTTGTTGACTATGATGAGATTGGATTTATTGCTATTAAGGATGATGAACCTTTGCATGAAGAAAAAGCCTTAGTATCACGTGTTGAAAAAAAATCTGAATGGGTTATTGATAGTGGTTGTTCACATCATATGACAGAAGATAAATATAAGTTTGTTAGTCTGAAAAGATACGATGGTGGTGTTGTAAGATTTGGTGACAATACTCCTAAGCTTATCATTGGAGTTGGATCTATTTCTCTGGATGGAAAAACTAATACTAATAATGTATTACTTGTTGATGGACTTAAGCATAATTTGTTGAGTGTTGGACAACTAATGGACAAGGGTTATCAATTGAAATTCATTGATGATAAATGTTCTATCAGAAGTAAGGCAAGAGACTTGATCACATATGGTACAAAATCTAGAGGTAATGTATTTGAGTTGAATACATCTGAGGCTTCTTGTTTTATTGTGAAGGTTGATGATAGTTGGCTATGACAGAAGATTTTTTCTTATTAACTTTGATAATATTGTGAAGGCAAGTATGACTAATGCAGTAAGAGATCTACCTAAGATTGTGAAACCATCTAGCACTATGTGTAGAGAGTGTGTTATGGGGAAGCAGACTAGAAGCAATTTTAAAAGAAAATCTTACTCTGCGAAAGGGAAGTTGGATCTGGTACATACAGATCTGTGTGGTCCGACAAGAACAAGATCTTACTATGGTGAGAGGTATTTTATACTTTTTGTTGATGACTTTTCTAGGATGATGTGGGTTACATACTTAAGAGAGAAATATGAGGCATTTGATAAATTCAAGATATTCAAAGTAAAAGCTGAGAATGAATCAGGCTTGAAGATAAAATTTTTGAGATCAGATAGAGGTGGTGAGTTTAGTTCAAACTTGTTTAATACCTACTGCGAAGAGCGTGGAATATACAGATAGACATCTGCTCCTAGAACACCACAACAGAATGGGATAACAAAGCGAAGGAACATACCAATATTAGATGCTTCCAGGACAATGCTGCTGGAAGGAAATGTGTCACATGTTCATTGGAGAGAAGCTATTGGTACTGCTGTGTACACCTTGAAAAGAATTCAGATTAGAGAAGGTACAAGTGAGACTCCTTATGAATTATGGTTTAATCATACTCCTACTGTAAAATATTTTAGAATATTTGGAAGTAAATGCTATATCAAAATAAATGATGAGATAGGGAAATTTGATGCTAGAAGTGATGATGTTATCTTCCTTGGTTATACTACTATTAGCAAAGCCTATAAATGTTTCAATATGAGATTGAGGAAGTTGATTGAAAGCGCTAATGTGAGGATAAATGAAATGTTTCAGATTCAAGAGAGAATGTATGACTGTGATCAGATTGCAGAGATTAAGGAGGTCAATGCGAATCCTGAAGAACTTTTGGAAATTGATAATGAGATCGAAGATGAATCAAATGAGCTTATTGAAACTCCTAAGACTCCAAGGTATGTTAAGAAGAACCATCCTGAAGATCAAATCATTGGTGATGCAAGTAAAGGAATGGTGACTAGATCAAAATTAAGAGATGAAATTTTTTTGATTTCTCAAGTTGAACCGAAGACTACTAACGAAGCATGTAGAGATGAATCTTGGACTAAAGCTATGCATGAAGAATTAGAATAGATAAAGAAAAATAACACTCGGGAATTGGTTCGAAGGCCTAAAAACAAGGATGTGATAGGAACTAAATGGATCTTCAAAAACAAAATTGATGAGGAAGGAACATTGGTTTAAGAAATAAGGCTAGACTAGTTTGTAAAGACTACTCGCAACAAGAAGGCATAGACTTTGAAGATACATTTTCTCCTGTTGCTAGGTTGGAAGATGTGAGGCTATTTCTTGCTAATGCTGCACATAAAGACTTTAAGGTATATCAGATGGACGTGAAATCTGCATTTTTGAATGAAGATTTGGAGGAAGAGGTATACATAGAGCAACCTGATGGATTTCCTCTGACAGTAGATGAAGACATGGTCTGTAAACTGAAGAAAGCATTGTATGGACTGAAACAAACACCAAGAGCATGGTATGCAAGACTAGACTTGTATCTTCTTCGTCTTGGTTTTAGAAAAGGTAATGCAAAGAACAATTTATACTTAAGAACTGGTGAAGATGGAATTCTAATCATAGGAGTTTTTGTTGATGATATCATTTTTGGAGGTAATGATGAAATGAGTAAAAGGTTACCTAAAGAGATGGAAAATGAATTTGAAATGTCAATGATTGGCGAAATGAATTTTTTTCTTAGTTTGCAAATTAATCAGAACAAGAATGATATTTTTATATCTCAGACCAAGTATCTTAAGGAAATGTTGAAGAAATTTGGAATGGAAGATTGCAAACCTATTGGGACACCTATGGTGACTGGTTATAAACTTACTCATAATGATGAAACTCATAGTGTTTTTCAGAAAAAGTATAGATAAATAATTGGAGGTCTACAATATATAACTCACACTAGACCAGATATTTCCAATGCAGTTGGAATTGTAGCAAGATATCAAGCAGATCCTAAAGAGACACCTTGCTGTTGTGAAAACAATTTTCAGATATTTGAAAGGAACAATAGAGTATGGATTATGGTATGAAAAATCTGATGACTTTATTGTATGGGGAAGAAAATTAATTCCCTTCCCCATTCAATTTCACAGAGAATATTCTTCATTCGATGCCCTTTTAAATCTACCTTTATTAAGCTCCTCAACATACTTTAAAACTACCCTCTTAATGCTTATGACAAACTTTAAGTAAGGTTTCATGTCCCTCTCACCCCGCGGGACCCACCTCCATGTTTTAAAAACTCTTTACTTTATTCCCATGCGAAATTAGGATACATGGCATTTATTTCCCATGTCAAACTTTCGCCACTTTCCTTGTTGCATAGTGGCTCTGACATGGTTGGACTTCACCACCAATGGAAGTAATTACATTACCTTATGATTTGACCTCCCCTTCATGAAGAAATTTGAATAAGATGAATCTTGAACTTGCTGCACACTATGCATTCCTCCCCATGCGAAAGTTTAGAGCCCTTTTTGTTGACTTGTGCCATAGTTAATAGGGTGGTCCCACCATCCTTAGCTAGGCGTGGGTTTTAGAGGGAGAACTCTTCTCCCTATGTATTTCGCAGCTTT
>MU224666.1:2646628-2661955 GCA_018584345.1 Thuja plicata
GATCACCTATTTCAACGTAGGACCTCTCATAACAGAATATCATCCTCATAATTATATGAATATTAAAACTTGGACCTAGGGCTAAATCATCAAATCTAGTTATGCACATAACCCGTATGGCTAGTTATTGTCCTAACTTACCTCTATTCATCCCCGATAGTGGCTTGCACGAGCGTATAAAAAAATAAATTTTGTATGTGTGTTTTGCCCTAGTTTTGGGCATGACAGAGACACCTTGCTGTTGTGAAAACAATTTTCAGATATTTGAAAGGAACAATAGAGTATGGATTATGGTATGAAAAATCTGATGACTTTATTTTACATGCTTATACTGATGTTGATTAGGCAGGTAGTAAGGATGATAGAAAGAGTACAAGTGGAGGAGAATTGTTCCTTGGAAAAGGTTGGTTTCTTTGTTAAGTAAGAAGCATGATTGTATAGCTCAGTCTACTGCTGAATCTAAGTATGTTGTTGCTGCTATAAACTGTACACAAGTTGTGTGGATGAAACAAGTGCTGAAGGAAATTGGAATAATTTTTGAAGAGCCAGTGGTTATCCATTGTGATAACACTAGCACAGTGAATATGTTGAAGAATCCTGTAATGCATTCAAATACTAGACATATTTCTATTAAGTATCATTTCTTGAGAGACAAGGTAGCAGATAAGGAGATCAGATTGGAGTATGTTAGCACAAAGGAACAAATAGAAGATATATTTACTAAACCTTTTCCAAAAGATGCTTTTGAGTATCTCAGAAGCATGCTTGGGATGAGAACCCCTCCCTATGGTAATTAATTGATGCAGGTATGCATTAGTCCAGTGGCCTTCAGAGCTATATCATTTTTTGGACTTGATTTATGGATCTACTCCTCAGGGGGAGTGATCGCAGAAACACTACATAACTTATTTGGGTGATTTTGCACCTAGTTGTTACAAACATGAAGATTTGAAAAAAGCTACACATTGTAGAAGATTGATGAAGAGTTATGGCACCCTTTTCCATTATTGTCAAAGAGGGAGAGAATCTATGTGAAAACCCCTACTGTGTTAGGGAGAATTGTGTTAAGGATATTGAGAAGATTGAATTGAGAGAAAACACTTTTGGGTTGATGGATTTTCCCATATGTTGTCATCAATGCCAAAGGGGGGGATTTTTGGATGATGTTGGAATTGGCTTCTCTGATGATGTTGGCATTTATGTTTTGTCACTGATGTCAACATAGTGGAGGGAGAACAAACTGCTTATTATTTTTGTATGATGACTGACAGAAGTGTATGAATACTGTACGGATGTTTCATGCCCGAATTTGCATGCAAAAACACTACAACTTTTTTTTTAAAAGTCTAATATAATAGGTGAAGGTTGATGCAAAGCAGTTAACTGATGTTTACTAAATGTGTGTTCAAACTAACAAAGTTAAGAATCGGTTTAGGTTGAGAGGTTAAGTATATTTGTTGACAGTAGGGCCAAGGGGAATATACTTGAATAAAAAATAATACATGCAATTATGTGCACATGTAAAATCAAGAATTCAGTAATAAATGACAACTTTATATGAGGATAATATTTTAAAATCTGGTAAGTTCTCAACATAAAAATTTTACAAGTGAATATATGACATGATAACCCCACAACTTGTTCATTTCTTTTCTTTGAAGATAATAACCAGCAACCTTGCACTTTACTAATACAATACAAGAGCTAAGAAATTCAATAATCAAAGGTTCTTCAACATAGAATTATTTTCTTCTTAAACTTATTTAGCTCCTCCTATCTAAAACATAATTATTTCCTTCTTATAATGAGACATAGTCACAAGGAATAATTCAACCCATTGGCTTTACAATTACAAATTCTGCTAGAATGCACAATCTCTTCCTTTCCATAACCTTTGCTCACCAACATTCAATAGAAAGAATCAGCTACAAAATATGCAATTAACAAGGGTTTGAATAAACCATGGGAGCTCACCTCCCATCCTAGGTCTCTATGAGACCACCCCTGAGCTAGTGGAGACAAGAAGGGCAGGGTGACATTCAAGCAAATAAATTTTACAAAACAACTCAAGAACAAAAAATAACTCCCTCCCAAGTTTTATGTACAATTGGGTCTAAAGTGGACCCAATTTAAGGGTGAAGGTAGAAATACACATGAAGGAGAAAGCAAAGAAAAAATGCCTTATTTATACACAAGTATATACATGCCTTCCAAAGGCTCTAAATTTCATTTCAAGAGTATCAACACTCAACCAAAAATCTCTTATCACCCCCATAAGAATTTTCACAAGATAGCTTTGGCAAACATGAAGCCCATACATCCATGATGCATCCCTCTTCTTCACAAGAAGAGACTCTACAACTAACATGGTTTCCCAACTATGCCCTTCACCCAAATTTGACTATATCCTCCCTCCCAAGGAAAGATAAGTCAATTTACTCCCATGCACAACAACAACAACAAAAAAAAAAAACTAAAATAACAAGAAGAAAATTCCTTTCACCAAAACAAAATAGCTCAACCCGAAATTGCACAACAAGAAGTATTTGAAATAAGTAAAATTTTCAACAAAAACTAAGACAATCATAAGTGAAAGAAAATCACATATGGACATAGGTGTACCAACCTTACTCCAAGAAATGGATGATGTTGTTGAGATGATCTTTGAGTTCCTATCTCTCCTTCTCTTGTCTCCTCCCAACTAGCCAAATTTCCCAAACAAAACTCCAAGTCTCCCAAAATTGGAGAGTGGGAAATCAACCCCAACTCTCCTCTCCCTTTCCCCTAAAAGGCTCTCTCCCCCACTTCACCTCTTTCCCCTCAAGAAAACTAGAGGCATGTGTCCTTCCTTCTAACATATATCAACTTCATGCAAGGAGGGAACTCCACTATCTTGGAGAAGGTGAGGGTCCTTTTTCCCCTCCCCCAATTTTTCCCACTATCCTAGAAAGGAAACTAAGAAGGCCTAGAAAAGAGGTTTTGGCACTCAAAACAATGAAAAACAACCCCTAACCCATAGTACTACATAAAAACTAGATAATATTAACTCTAACTACCTCAAAGGACTCAATTTAACCCTTCAAAAATCTCTTTTTAGTTTTCATTCGAAATTCAAGAATAGTACTCATGACTTGGGTTATCAAGGCAAACTTACCTCACATGGAAACACTTCAAACTAACCTAGGGTAAGCTTCAACTTAAAAAACCCACATAGGCATGCCATGTCACAACACATGTGTCAATTGACACCACATAAGCCCACACATTTATAACATGGCTTGCCTATAAAAAGAATTAGTAAAATAAAAAGGAAATTAATTTACAATCATGCAATATCACATTTACAACATTTATAACATTTAAAATTAGGTTATTTCCCTTTTAGGGCTAACCTTGGCTTCACAAGGATATTCACAATTCAACCCAATCTTGTTTCCCCGATTGAAACCATGGTTATTCCTCCTGCACACTCGAACAAGGCATCAATAGTCCAAGAACGAAAAACACATATTCATGTTATTTCACATTATAATATATTCCTTTAACCAAAACTTATACATCACTATTTAGAACTAGATCAAACATGAATATTTAACTGATAATTCTCATTACCATGGAAATTGTTTATCTAACCTACCAATATGAAGCATTTTCAGAATTTAAACCAAATTTCACATTTTTCATGTCACGTGATCATATTGCGATATCAAATAAAATAGAAACAGTTAAATCATGTCAACAAGGACTGAGAATCATATATGTAAAAACATCTAAGCATCATCAAAATGTAACATCATCACATAGTATCTAAAGATATGAAATCACTGTCTAATAAGTCAATACATCAAATTAATGTATCATAATGATAATCAAAGTATGAAAATATAAGTTGTGCTATGATGATTTGGTATAGGATCTCACAATAACAATATCAAAATATCATCTCAACTAGTTATATCATAACATAAGAGGATCTCACACCATATCTCAAGTCTAAGGTAGGTCATTATCAAGTAGACAAGAGGTCACCCGAGGGTGCTATCTCACACAGGTTCAACATAGACATGAACACAAGAATAATTACCCTTCCCATCCTTTAGGATGTCGAACATAAAAGGGAAACAAGGGAGGCTCTACATCATCCCCCCCAAGGACTCAGCTTACTCCTGGAAGCCGTCGTGCCAACCCTAAAAGTAGCACGTCAGGGTGCAGAAATAATGTTTGAACTAGATGAAAGTACACATATTGAGGTTTAATTAACATCAATTGAGAACACAACCAATTCCTAACCACTCAGCTTAATGTCAGCTGAAGGGATCCATTATGCACCAAAAGAGCACCAGTATATTGACATAGTCAAATAGTAAAGGATAAAATGTAACCCTCACTACTTTATCAGGGACATCCAATAGTGAACAATGCCATCTATGCAAGTTGTTAACTCAGGAAACTTGTGAAGAGTTAACTTGATTAATAGTAAAGTACTACTACGTATTCCTGGAGCACCCTTACTACTAACTCACTCAAATCTTGAACAAAAAAGGTAAGGATCCTCTATCCAATTTGCACTCTTCAAGAGAAACCATCCCCAGCTTCAAGAGTACCGAAAATAAGATGCGTACATAAATGAATTCCTCTTGGAAGCAAGAGTACTTACCAAAATAGAGACCCCATTATACTCCTTCCATCTGATGAGGTAAATAGTGCACAACCGATCCTCCTAACGTAGGAGTGTGGGCTTAGAGCAATGCAAGCTCATTCATTCTAGGAAAACATGATCACTTACCTATTGGATTCTAGCCCTACCTTACACTGTGTGGCAATGGATCCATAAAGAAAACCCCCCTTGCACCCATCCAGACATTATTTCTAAAAGAGGGTGAGTTAAGCATAAGAATCTCCTTCTTCCACCTTCCCACAGCTAGGATTGTTACAAGAAACCCATCCATCTGGTAACCCCTATCCCCCATCATGGAGTCTCATTGTGAGGGAATAATACAACCAACTCCTTACCATATCTATATATGAAGACATAGGTGTAATCACTACCATAATTAAAGGATCATCGAGGCCCATAACCTATACCAAAATTCACAAGCAGACTAAATTGTTCTCAACTATTCGTCACAATATTACTTAAGAAAAGGGATCCTCACGATCCTAAATCATGTCCCGAGAAAGAATAATCCCAATGAGCATGTATGCCTAAGATTAATTCCATATTTCAATGCTCAACCTATACCGAATAAGATAAGCAAGGTCATCAACTGGAGCAACATCTATGTACTGATTTTTTCTTTTACTTTTTAAGACACCGAAGGAGGTTGTTAGAACATCCAATTATCTTGAACTATAATAATCATGCCACTAGAATCCTCCTTTCAAGATACATACTTCCCAAAATTAAATAATGTGGTATGCACACCCATTCATGGCCAAATTGAATTTGTATGTTTGGTATAGCTTGTGCCACCATGCATTAACATTATTATCGGTTGACACTCCCTTTCAAATTAAAATAATTTCTAACCATGTTACACCTTTAAAATAGAGTTGAGACTTCATCCTCACAAGTTTTATGTTACCCGACAAGCCAGAATAATACACTCTCCTTGGTGTTCTCCCTATACACAGTATCATTGGCCCACATTGAGCCCGATAGAGTCAATGAACATAGGACTGGGCAGCATAAGAAAATATTCAGAATAATCACCATGATCAAATGTAAATCTTGAAAGGGAAAAAAAATAAAGAATGTCAACAGTAAATTTTCAAAATAAGCTCATTTAAACAATAAATCCAAAGTGACAATTGTCATAAGAATTAGATACAACAGTTAGTGACAGATTCCAATTAAAAGAAATACCCAAAAGATGCTAGCCCACACAACATGTGAAAAGTTTCACTAAGAAAATAAAAAAATTCCAGAAAGTCATTTACAGAGCAATGCAATTGAAATCGAACACATAAGAGGGAGTATCCACCAAGGATCTGAGGGTAACACTACTTAGTAACCTCCAGGCACATTCCCAATACTCACCTATCAAGCAGTGTACCCCACCTACGCATTACTATACTTCTGGTACCTGAAGAAATATAGGGGTCAATACCAATTTCCTTCAACTTGCATACAGAAGCTTTACTTTCCATAAGGCGGGCTATTACCATCTCAACCCTATGTCAAAGAGTCACCACAAGGTTACACCATAAATCAAAAACTCTCTCAGAGGAGGGGTGCTCACTAGTCTATAAAAAGGCTGACAAACAAATTTTAGGGTTCTTCCAAACAAAGAAGGATAGTTTTGACTCACACAAGGGCCTTATTGCACTTAGTGCATGGTAAAAGTGAGGTCGCAAGGAATATATGCTAGGCACACATGATTCCACAAAGAGCAGTAACCCATCAAGATGATGCACATTTGCAGCGTTAACGCATCCTTTCCCCTACCAAGCACCCTGGGGACAATAATTCCTACCACCAAGTTACCTTCCACCACAGGGAGGCACTTATCCATCATGGATAGGCATCTCTTTCTATTATTTCCCAAAGTGTACTCTTTAAGCGGAAAGCATAATGATGCTGAAATTTAAGGTGCCCTAGTACAACTTGGTTTTGCCTTATACCACTCACACTGCTTGCAATAATGAATTAAGTGAAATGCACCACACCCCATAAGGATTTAAATCACTAGTCCCACTATCCACGTGAGGATACCATTAAACTATACTAACCACATAGAGACACAAAATAAAGCCACTTGTAGGATTCTAAACACTACAACCAACAGGGGGTCAACATATATATACAAACCATCGAGCTAAAACATATGACATCATTATCCCAATTGTTGGCACATTTAAAATTTTTCACTAACTCTCAAATACCTATTGAAATACAATAAACAACAGACTAAGGGACTTGGAAGGGGTGCTCACATCAGGGAATCATCCATCCCAAGAAGGTTCTACTTTGTCCAATCCTAAATGAGTACCCAAAAATTTCCACAATAGGGCACCCAACTTAATAAATTATCTCAAGATCACCATATTGTACAATGTGGCCATTCACATCTTCAACATTCTATGTTCAAGGAACATAGCATCGCGATCTCAACATATGAAAGATCTATAAATTATATGTATTGGAAGTGTTGTCTCAAGAATCCAGGATGATGATAGAAGTTTATTTCGGAGAGGTCCTTGATCCCTTGTGGTACTTTTGTCTCTCGCCCTGCATCCCCACATGTCACGTGGACACGTCTTTATTCATGTTTACTTTTTGCACGTAAGTAACGTACTAGGGGTTTGCTACCCAAGAATAATATTTTCCTAGGTGAAGCGTAACGGTTTGCAAGGTTCCTAGTGTTGAACCTCGCTCTGATACCAAAATGTCATGCCCGAATTTGCAATCAAAAACACTACAACTTTTTTTTTTTAAGTCTATTCTAATAGGTGAAGGTTGATGCAAAGCAGTTAACTGATGTTTACTAAACGTGTGTTCAAACTAACAAAGTTAAGAACCGGTTTAGGTTGAGAGGTTAAGTATATTTGCTGATAGTAGGGCCAAGGGGAATCATGACGTAAGTCAACATCCCTTAACCTATGAGTTACAAAGTTTCCAATTTAACATGCTTAATCTCCTAATAGGGTTTAAATACTATTTAGTATAGTTTGAAGGTGAATGGTTTTAATTTAAATATATATATCTTTAAATCCAACAATAAAGATTACGACGATGTTACAACAACGTTAAGATCGTTTGGTTTTAGCAATTTCTTCAACTCCCCCTAATTATCTTGCAACATTTGTTACTAAGCATCAACCAACTAAGTGAGGTATAGTTATTTAACTATATAAATAAGGCCTTTTAAAATCAATTCCAATACCATACGTTCTATAACAATTCAATCTAATTTTAATAATAAAAGTTGTTCTACAACATCACTAGACTAAAATACTTGGCTTTAATTTTTTAATTTTTTTTTATTTAAAAATACCTAAGTGGGAAATTTTTATCTAATAAGAACCATAATCTTCCACATTAATAAATTACTATTACTCTAATAAATTTCATCTAAAAATTTAATTTAAATGTCCTCATGATATTGATCCAATCTATAATACCATCATTTATTAATAACTTCAGTTGTTTGGAACCTAATGTAATTTAAGAAGGGATGTGATAGTATAGGGATCTAAATAATTTATTTAAAATTCCTCTATTTATATTTATATTAAAATTATTTGTTAAACTATTTGGATCTTAATTAAATTAAAATGGTTCCACATATAAGAAATTATTATGTACTCCATTAGGTCAATGAAAAGATCAAACCTCTACATTAATTACATAAATTTTCACAATATGTCCCATAAGATTAAAACTTAAGATAAATTCCTCTAATTAAAGAAACTAATAAAAACTCCCTCTAAGGAATTTTAAATCTTCCCACTAAAATGCATGATCATTAAGAAATTAGGAAAATTATACGAGACAACTCTATTAGCAAACCCTAAACAATGATCAACCCTATTAGTCTAAGCTTTAAAATGTATTAACGAGAGTCTTAATTTTAGGTTTAATTAAACTCCGATTCTACAATAATTTAAAATTGAAGTATAATTAATTTTCAATAGTTAATCCATAGTGGATATTCAATTGCAAGTTTTCTTTAATAATAATATAATTAATTTAAATTCAAATGATTAAATTTCTCTAACAAATAACACTAGGTTAAAATTTGATCTTTAAATATATTTAAAATGTTACTTGATTATAAAATTTAACCTAGGGTATAACAATGTTCCACATTCTCTACTTTCAACGTTGAATACATTAAGTTATTTAATTTAATTAAAACTAATATATTTCATTAAAATCATTAAATAAATGACATCTTAACATTGTTCAAAAAATAACACAAAAACTTTTAACATTAATCTTTATTGGATTGAGTTTAAATGTAATCTAGAATATGGTTATATAATTAAGGGGACAAAATAATTTCCCACCAAAAGTGATTTTTGTTTTAAAAAAGCTTTCCCACTAAATATTTTGCATGAAAGATCACAACATTTTTTTTTTGAAATAAGAATTTATGCTTAACTAGATCATACAACATCAGAGAGAAACATAAATGCTTCATTAATACAACATGATTAATGGACAAAATCTAGATTTCAAGTTACCTTTGTGAATGTACAATTGCTCTTACATTACATCAATTATGGAGTACAATAAATGTTGCATTGCTCAGTCTTCAACATCAAATTTATTAACCAATATATTTGATCATACAATAATCCTTTCCATTAATTTTAACTAAGAGAGTTTACATATATAGAAAAAGAATAAGAAGACCTAAGGGCCAAACCTAAAGACTCGGGGGCTCATCTCCAGATGGCCTTGCCTACGTCATGCACAGAGTCTACGTATTTTGGTACTTGGATCTTGAACCACAAATTACAAGTTCATAAAAGCAAGAACACATAAATAGACAAAATAATCTACAATAATACGCAAGGGTGATATCATGAGATCAAAGATTTACAACATGGCTCGAGGGTTCATCAAATGACCCTAAACATGGGGTGAAGTGGAGCAAGTACCCAATGGGGAGAAAGCCAATCCCAAAATCAAAACAAGCCTTCACATGGCTTTACAAATGGCTCTTCCAACATACTTGGAAAGCCCATACCACAAGTACAAAGAATAATCCTTCACATGGATTTTCAAAAATCATCTTCTCCTCCACTTCCCAAATGCACAACAAAAGCCGTTATGAACCCCATGGCATCAAGCCAAAAAAAAATCCCTTATCACCCCCAAAACAAGAGTGGAATAGCTACATGGAGCCCATACATCCATGATTTTTACCTCTCCTCCCCGAGGAGAGCCTCTACACCCATGGTATGTCAAACTCCTTCACCCACAAGACTACTCTTCCCTCCCAAGGGTGAGTGTACCTTGCGACTCCCATAACACAATAACAATACGAGAAACTTCAGAAAACTACAAGGGCTACAACCCATGAAAGCTACATTACAACACTCGTACAAACATACACTTCCATTCATCCACATTCATAAATCACAACCCAACGAATTGGTTGTGTTAAGTAAACCTCAGTTGACGTTAAGTAAACCTCAATATGTGTACTCATATCTAGTTCAGACATTATTTCTGCACACTGACATGCTACTTTTGGGGTTGGCACAACAACTTCCAGGCGTAAGCCAAGTCCTTGGGGGGATGATTTAGAGCCTCCCTTGTTTCCATATTATATTTGACATCTGAAGGATGGGAAGGGTAATTATTATTGTATTCATGTCTATGTTGAACCTGTGTGAGATAGCACCCTCGGGTGACCTCTTGTCTACTTGATTATGTGACCTTCCTTAGACTAGAGATACGGTATGAGATCCTATTTTTTTATGATATAACTAGTTGAGATGATATTTTGATATTGTTATTGTGAGATCCTTCTAGGGATTTTTCTTGTATGAATCACAGTGCTTGAATAATTACTTGAACACCATGCTGTCTATATTTATTTAGATGCAACAAAAGCTTAATTGCTAAGGATTGGATAAGATCCTTCTTCGTTTTTGAGCTCCACATATACTCAGGCAGATTTTACCTCTTTATGATTACTGATTACACAGTATATATATGAATGTGGAGACTGATTTGCTAATAGGAGCTTATTAAATCAACTTTATGAAACACTCTGCATATGACCAAGCATAAACAAATGCAAAACTTAACCATATAAACCATTATTATAAATATAGCATAAACCAGTGATACAAGGATTTTCATCCTTCTTCCTATTTAGGAGGGATAACCTAGTTGATTCACTCTCTAAGGAATCACTAAAATGGACAATACCCTGCTAATATGAGTCCCTAATGAGTTCAACTCATTTTTTCTAAGTAACATAAGTATATTTGATTGAAATTATTTTGATATTGGATGAGGAATAAACTGCAAACTATATCCTAGACCAGTGCCTATCCCTTGGGCAAAGAGTCAATGAAAACATGAATCAGTAGAGGTAAACTAATGAAAATACTGTAGAGTGCCTTACAAACTACATGTAGTTGAGGTAGAGTGCCTTACAAACTATCCTCTCATATCCATACCACTGCATCAAATCCTTACAAAAGGCTTTGCTCTCCAAAATCACTTGTGAAACTTAGCTCTCTCCTTGAAAGAGACTCACAAACAATTAGACACACTACCTTGTAGTAGGTATATTTCAGATGCCTTACAAATGAGCTATACTAGAGTACAAACATAATCTAAAGAGACAATAAAATATAGAAGAGGAGAAAATACATTGTATTTCATTAAAGAATTCTACTTCAACATGTCCAGACAATAAGCTTTTTGAATATCAAAGATACATAGAAGTCTAATTTGCAATAAAATTTCAACAAGACCAACAGGGACCTGCTATGAACATCTGCAGGGAAAACCCCAAAATAGAGTAGAGAAGAGGAACCCTTACAACTGAGAAAAGAGAGCAAGAAATAGGAAAATAGAAAACCCTAAAAATACTGAGCAATTCACACCTGTCCCTTATGCATGCAATCTAATATGCACTTATCTCTCTTTCTTCAAAAAATATCTAAATTTCAACGGTGATCTCAGTCTTCAAAATCTGATTTTCCTTGTCTTTTACTTCATTCTCTAACTTCATTCTGAAGAAACAAATCTGATCTCTCAGTGTCTTTTCACCGTGAATGCTTTTATAAATCTGATTTGATCATTAATATCTTTGTGAAAATTTGATTATATTCTGCCTCTGATAAGCCCTCCAAATTTGATTACCTTCTGTCATTAATAACCTCTGGGAATGCTTCATTGTTAAGTTTTTGAAATATTGCACAAACTATGCAAAATATAAAACCTTAATGATGCACAATATTTTAAACTTTCACTTTGAAAACTTTATCTTTTTGTCCCACCTGTGCAAATCTGATTGATTTTTCCTTTAATATTATGCATATACTATAGCTTTTAAACACTTATATCATTTGAATTCTGTGCATATTTTATCCCTTGAAATTTTCCATTTTCTGCATTTTTTCCCAGAACTCACCAGAAATTGACATGTGGCATGCTCTGACTAGCTTTTTAACTCACTTCTTAACCACAGTTACCTTTCTTCTTCTTGTCTCCAAGTCTCAAAAAATTCCGCTTAACCACAGTCTGATTCGGAGACCTGGCAACTAGCTTTAGTCTCCAAGTCTCTAAATGAATTTCAACTTAGCATTTTTTACAGGCGACCATGCAACCAACCTTAGTCTCATTATCTCTAAAACTTTTCACCTTAACTACCATCTTCTCGCAACCATGCAACTAGCCTCTGGCAGTTTATCCTTAGCATCCGTCAACCATGCAACTCGCGGTTATCTCCTAGTCGCGGTGGTTAGCCCTAGCATCTGGCAACCTCATGACTCGATTCCACATGTCACCTTTTCCATGTCATCACCTGCGTCATCACTTTTCCATGTCATCATCTTTCTACAAAATTTGGTTGCCGACAATTTTGGTCACTAAAATCGAGACACCTGCCACCTGGTCACACGCGTGTGGATAGCCTCCTCTTCAGCTTCACATTTTATATGTTCTCATTTTGGCATATATCTATTTCAAAATACCCTTACAGGGTGCATGTGGGATTACTGGTTTTGAGTTTTTAAGGCTTTCTACAGTACTGGCACCAAAATTTAGGGGCCCAACCATGCCATTTATTCCTTGAGCCCTATAGAGCCTGCCAAGAGCCTCTGGGCTCTTCTTCTTATTTCATATCCAATGTATTTGAGTATATTCTAGAATTTCCCCTTACGTAGGTTTCATTGGTGTATAATGCACCAGCAAAGTGTAGTTTGTATTTGTTTTTTCAACCCCTCCATAGTGTTGCGTGGGCTTTGTCTTTGCTAAGCACTTTGCAATGATTTGAAATGTGTTAATGTTTATTCTGCATATCGCATGCCCCATGCACAGGAATACTCATTTCATGTTCAAAAGCTTTCATATCCTTGCCATGTGCAGCCTTATGTCATGTTCTCCCAAAATTTGCGCAGACCTTCCAGTTATTTCAAATCAAAACATTGCGCAAATTTTAAAAACTAGTAAGCATCCTCCATATTACAAAGTGTAGGCATCCTTGTCTTTAAACACACAAACATTACTTGGCCTTCAACCTATCAAATGCTGGTCTCTTGATGTTTAAGTTCTGCGCAGACCTCCCACTTTGCATAAAAACATTCACATTTGCTCCACAAAAGATCACGCATCATATGGAAGCTTGCTCTTTTTTTTTTTTAGTTTTTAAACATTATATTACATGTATGATGCGTGGGCTTTCAATGTCTTTGCTTAGTGCAGGTTTAAAACACATTGAACTCCTTTGTATTACATTGGTCTTTATTTCAAAACCCACGTAGCCTTCTATATATGCTCTCCATCATTCTGTGGTGGCATCTTGTCTTTTAGTATGGAGTCTTCATTGTTTTTCTTTCCACAATAGTCAGCGCAGCCTATGGAATGATCTTCATTGTTTACTTGGTGTGAGCTTCTAACATTGCTTTCAGAAGTTTAAAATCCCTTTTGCACAGAAACCATTGGGTATTGGTATTTGAATTATTTTGAAACCACAAAAACTTCCATCAAAACTCATCGCAACATTGTATAGTTAGCTCATTAGCAAATTTTGAATGCCTTCCTTGTATTATAGCACAAACATCCATTCACTTCTCTAGCCAAGCTCCTCCCTTAAAACATTGCAGACATATAACTTGGTTTCTCATACTGGTATTTTCATCTCTTTTCAACTGTAAACTACATTTGCACTTTTAATGTCTTAACTTTCTTTGAAATTAGTGCAAACCACATTGTGGTGCCGAAATTCAATTACAAATAGGGAGAAATCTATTGAACTGTCCCACATAAGCTCTTATTTTTAAATCACTTGTCCGTGCTTCATATTTTTCCCATAACCCTTGGTGCAATTTGGATACCCTCAAATCATTGAAATCATGATCATTAAAAACAATCTTTTACACCTCTGGAATACTTCCCTTAGAAATGACAAGAAGCTTCTTGGAATAAGCTTTAAAAACTAATTGAAAGACCTCCTACAAGTATGGGAACAGGAGCACACATTTCTTTCCAATATCTGAACAATTGTCATCCACAGGACTAACTTGAAAATATTCGGGCTTCAAGATAATAATATGCAAAGTAGGTGATTTCATCATATTCTGCGATCAAAAGACTTCCAACTTGTGCAAACCTTGCCAGAAGTGCCAATCGGAACAATACTGGATTGGCTCCTGAAGAGCCATTACTTGGAAAAGTAATTCAATCATCCATACTTAATATGCATGTAAGAGGGCTTCTCCAGATTCATCCTCCGACGCAAGATATAGCTATTCAAACTTAGTACTTCAAAAAACTGTGAAAATGCAATATGCTAGAACATCACAAACTTCATCCGGATAGGCCACTCCAAAATAACTAAACCAATCTCTAAAGTTTCAACATTAGATCAAATAGTACATTCATATGCAATGAGAATGGTCCCACAATCGGATCTTGGAAACAACTTTCAGATAAAAAGTTACCACTCTCAGAAAATGATTAATTTGCAAACTTAGTTCTGTCCTGCATTGCAAACTGAATAAACTACCTCTGAAACTGAATTCATAAAGTCACTAGGAACAACCTTCAAAATCTCAACCTATGAACATAGATTCAATGTCATGTGTAGAATGCAAAACCTCAATTGGTTTATCCTGAAAGTGAACTTTTCAACTGATACAAATTTGCAAAGTTAGCACCTTAGCACTTTTCTAAACTTAAACTAGACAAATATGTAGAAAATTGATTTGGAATCAACTTAGAAAAGTGATCAACTGGATTGGTCAAGGTCTGAAAATCTTTAGGTGAGTTCAATTCCAAGTCAACAATGCAAAATAACTTTCAATTATGCCTGACCTTGAACCGGGTACAAACGGGGAAAGCACAAAGTGTTATAATGAGTTTAGAATAACTAAGAGGGGAGGGGTGAATCAGTTGTCCTCAAGTCTAGATGTAGAAAATAAAAACTTTCTGTATTTTAGATCTATTCGGTAGCAGTAGCATATGTAAACAAATTTAATCATGCAGTTTACTGTTTATTGAAAAGAGCTTGTAGAAACATAACAGTAAAACAAACCATAAGCATTCATACAAGTTGACACAAGTATTTAACGTGGAAACCCAATATGGGAAAAACCACCAGTAACATGCTACCAAGTTTTCACTCTTCTGAA
>MU224666.1:2668087-2696840 GCA_018584345.1 Thuja plicata
GAAACCCAATATGGGAAAAACCACCAGTAACATGCTACCAAGTTTTCACTCTTCTAAAGTGAGCTCTGTGAGGAGCCAACCCTATTAAAGGTTACAATAACACACTATTAGGTGTGACCTAGTTAAAGGATTTAATCACCCTGTNAGGAGTGGCCTTGTTAGAGGACTTAGAACATTCCACCTGAATGTCACCTTGTTAGAGGATTTATACAAATGACTGTTAGGTCAACCTTGTTAAAGGATTTAACTGATACAATGGTTAGAAAGTAATCAGCAGTTGTGATCTGATACATACAACTTACTTTGCAATTCAGATCCAATTATAGCTCTGATGTTAACTTACTGGATAGCTTGCATTGTCATTTCAACCTTCTGATCTACTTGGAAATCCATCAAGCAATCACACATGCAACTCTCTACTTCTGTATTCAGCCTTCTCTACTAGATCATGCTAAACAGTAAATCAACTATGCAACTCTTTTGCATACACACCCACTTCACATTCAGCAGCACACTTCAGTATCCTGAATGAATAACCCCCCTTGAGGTTATCATATACCTCTATGTCTAGGTCAAATAAATATTTTGCCACTTAAACAAGATCGTAGATCTTAGGTTAGGTCAGATCTAATGGATCATTCCATCTTTGCATTACATTTACATCTCCAAAGTAGTCTCTAATTAAATATTGAAACCATACATTAATTAAGGTTAAACCATGCATTAATTAAGGTTACCCATACATTAAATGACGTGGATCAATCTTTAATTAACATTACATATCACAATAAAATTAACTAAGTCGGCCAGAGATCTCAAATCTCATCATTAATCCAATTACTATAAGTTGGCCAACATCACTGTTTCCACTCGGCAATTTCACTGGTGCTCGGCATTGAACAACTTTTGCTCGTCACAAGCAACTTTTCTCGACACAAGCAACTTTGCTCGACATAAGAAACTTTGCTCGTCATAAGCAACTTTTCTCGTTATAAGCAAATTTGCTCAGCACAAGCCAAAATTGCTCGGCACAGAATAGCCAAAAAAACTGTCTTTGAAAGATAAACAACTAATTGCTTTGCTAGAGTGCCAACTGATCAAGTACCCTTTTAATTGCCTTAACTCAACCATTCACTTGGTCTTGTTAAATCTTCTTCATCATCAGTAGATATGGTACTCAAAAAGATAATAATAGTCTCACCAGTTAAGGTTTGACATTAATGAAAAAATAACAATTGCTTGCATTGTCACTTTCCAGCACAAAGTAGGTCACTTAATTTTGGATTCTGCACATTCAGTAAAACTTTAATAAATTAGCAATGGAAAGGCTCTGGAAAAATGAATAAATGGATTTGTAGGAATCTTTAAATCTTCAAATGGGTACACTCTTATGTTTTTAGTACAGGGGAAAACTCAAATATCCAAAATGTTCAACTAGACACATTTTGGAAGACCTCAAAGTAGGCTATTTGGAAATCTGGGCATAACAGAGAAACATGACAGTTTTGCAAGACCAACTTTGGGGAAACTGAAAACTTATCAAAAAGATTTGAATGATCTTGGGTTCTGAAACATAGACTCTTTGATATACATGTAACACATTCCCAAAGTGGTGGTTTATAAAACTCAACATGGTGCAAGATATTCAGAAGCAAACTAGGCCTGGGACAACAAAATGACACCGTAGCAAAAATACAGATTTATGTAACCACCTCAAAAGGACTACTCCCTAAACATATCAGAATTGAAATTTAGGAGCTGGAACCCACTGCATATATCAAATGAAAGGCATTGAAGCCTCTTCCCAATTGGTACATCATGAAAATCAACAGGGTATCTTTCACAAGCACTTCAACTAAGCATTCTCACACAAATTTTCAGGGGTACTCACCTTTCCTTATTAAAAATTTTAACATGGTCACTCCAAATTTGTGCCAAATTTGGGAGTACCAATAGTGGCTCTGACTAAGGATGGTTAAATGCAAGTTTATACCAAGAACCACAGATCTCTAGAGTAGCAGACCACCCCAAAACTTCAAATCAGATTTTCTCTTTTCTCTTTCCTCTTTTCACTGATATCTCTTCTTTGTTACATCTCTCAAAACTCTTCTCTCCTCAAAAAATGGGGAAACCTCTTACTAAAAGAAAACACACAACTAAAAGGGAAAGCAACTATACAATATGTATATTATCTGCAAGAGGCCCGAAGCCCCAAAACTGAGATCAACTCTTACCTCTGTCAAACACAAAGCTCTCTGCCCCATGTTTCAAAAATAAGATAATAGTACCACACTTATCTATTTGATCCAATCCACTATCATCGTGTATCAACTCATCATATAACAACAAATCTGCAAATTCTTCATTTGAGCTTCCATAAACATTAGGCAAATTTTCATCATAAAAATTTTGTGGCATATACATGTCACATTCATTAGATAAAAACAAACTTAAATATCTGCAACATTTATCATCTTTGATTTGTAAACCACAACTTAAAAAATCACCATTCAACTAAAAGGAGGGATACTCAACCTCTATCATATTTCTTGGATAGGCATCATTAAGTTCATTCACATCCATCACTTGCATATCATGTAAAGTCAGAGAAGACTCATCACCTTGTATATAATCAAACTTAGGACATGGAGCAATAACCTCTTCATATAAAATAGGAGCACCTTGCATATCATAAATCCTCTTTCTAACAAGAAAGGCATCCTACACCTTATCATCATCAAACAAACTCAAAGCAAAGTGTTGGGTGGGAGGGAAAATACTAGCACATTTAGTTTCTTCCTTTGAAACTTGAGCCACCGATTGACCACTATTTAATAGTTCAAAGGCAGACTTAGAATTAAGAAAAGATTTAAAATCCACACTATTCTCTAAATCGGTACTCAACTCAATACTTGGAATTTCCACATCTGCTAAATCTGAAACCATACTAAAAACCTCATCATCTGATCAATCAAACTGAATTTTATTGTAGCCTAATGAAGAAGGAGTGCAAGAAGAAACAACATCACATATGTCAAAATCAGAATGTAGTGATTCATTTTCCTTTTCAAAATCAATATGTGTTGGACATGAAAGTTCAAAGCTTCTATTTCCTGAATATATGAGATACACAAAAGATAAAATCTCTGAAATTTGTTCACTGTGAAGGGAACAACAGTCATCTTCTTCATTCATTAACTCACTGTCTTCTTACATGATGCTGCAAATTTCTTCTTTGTTGGAGTCTTGTAGTGAAACCTCTAAAATTATATCTTCTTGTGTAGTGATCTCACTACAAACACTCATGTCTGCATCATAACTATTATCTTGTTGGTTGCATATATCTTTCTCATTGTCTTGCTTCTCATAAAGCTTTATATCAATATCATAATCAGAAATACCTTTACTAGCAGTAGACTCCTCATCATCACTAAACATATATTCATCTTTATCACTTTCAATATCATTAAATTCAGATTCACTGTCAGATTTATCATTAGATTCTTCAATAATCTCAAAAATTTTAGATTCAATATCATTTTTTTCAACATCATATATATCTTTAGAAGAAGCATCCTCTAAACCCTTTATCCATTCTATAACTTGCTAAAAAAATTCTTCCCTCTGAGAAATTGGTAAATTGCATGTATGGGGAAAACAAATTTTGACAAATGACTCAACCCATACATACTCCTGAGGATAAAAAATGATACCGTAGTCTTTTAGCTTATCAGCAAATCTTATGTAAAAATCATATGATGACTCACTTTCTTCTCTGCTCATGTGTCCTTGTAAAAGTAGCACCACCTTTTCTTCGAGCCTTTACCTCAACATATCTGTCTCTGCTTTGACAATCTCATATTATAATATAGGATCATTCAATTCAGATATGCCATGTTCATTACTATGCTTTTTATCCTCATACTGCTCTACATCACTAAGCTGCTCAAAATCACTAAATCTTTTAATAAAACAAGCCTCTAATGCTTCCATGGATTCTATTGAGCCATGAGGTAAATCTCTAAACCAGTCTCTTGCAATATCAACTAACGATATTACAAAAAGTTTCATCAATATATCCTCATGTGAGATGTTATGACTGTCTACCAAGTCAGCAAACTTTTCTAAATGATCTTCAGCTGATTGTTCACCAAAACCAGTAAAATTAGGCAAATTCTCCCTAACCTTTGACGGAATATGATTTGGATATCCAGGGATACCCAAAAGCTAATTGCTCCATACAAATTACTACCCCTCCAATCACAATAATATGACTTCTTAGCAGTAAAAAAGATTACAAATTGCCACTCTTACATATTTCCTTCAAATTTTGCAAAAATGCAAGTAAAACTTGAAACATGTAAACTTCTTTTACATCTTTATCCTTTTTTCTTTAGTGCTACAATCACTTGATAATGAAAACTATCAAAACTTTGTGAAATACTTGGATATACTTGAGCTGCTGCAAGAATTTGTGATTTGAAAACACCTTCAAATCATCCTTCAAACGTGTAGAGATGCCACCTTGTTGTAGAGGAAAATATTTGCAACTGGCTGAGATCCATTTTCCAGCTCTGACTTTTCTAAACTAGCAACCTATACATCATATATAAAGCCTTTTAATGATTCCTTACTTGGCTACATCCATAGCCATAGGAGCCGAAGAATATGTTGTCACTATCATTGCAAGTTCACCCTCTTTTGTAGTCTTTTTTTTTAACATACACACTGGTACATATCAGAGAACTCAGAGTCGCCACTCACCAGTAGTGAGATCCTTTTGATACTATCTTGAAGAAACTAAAAAATTTCAGACACTTTGCAACAAACAATAGACAGACTTGAATCACTTTTCAAAACTTGAGGAATGTGTCTTTTTGTACAATATGACTCTATGACTTCAATGGCTACACCAGAGACTCTAGGATAATTTTTTTTTTTTATAATCCCTAGTAGAGTCACCAATTTGTTACGAATTTTTCTTGTATGAATCATAGTGCTTGAATAATTACTTGAACACCATGTTGTCTATATTGATTTAGATGCAAGAAAATCCTAATTTCTAAGGATTGGATAAGATCCTTCTTCATTTTTGAGCTCCACATATACTCAGGCAGGTTTTACCTATTTATGATTACTGATTACACAATATATATATGAATGTGGACACTGATTTGCTATTAGGAGCTTATTAAATCAACTTTATGAAACACTCTGCATATGACCAAGCATAACCAAATGCACAACTTAACCATATAAACCATGATTGTAAATATACCATAAACCAGTTATACAAGGATTTTCATCCTTCTTCATTTTTAGGAGGGATAACCTAGTTGATTCACTCTCCAAGGAATCACTAAAATGGACAATATCCTGCTGATATGAGTCCCTAATGAGTTCAACTCATTTTTTCTAAGTAACATAAGTATATTTGATTGAAATGATTTTGATATTGGATGAGGAACAAACTGCAAACTATATCCTAGACCAGTGCCTATCCCTTGGGCAAAGAGTCAATGAAAACGTGAATCAACAGAGATAAACTAATGAAAATACTGTAGAGTGCCTTACAAACTACATATAGTTGAGATAGAGTGCCTTACAAACTATCCTCTCATATCCATACCACTGCATCAAATCCTTACAAAATGCTTTTCTCTCTGAAATCACTTGTGAAACTTAGCTCTCTCCTTGAAAGAGGCTCACAAAAAATTAGACACACTACCTTGTAGTAGGTATATTTCAGATGCCTTACAAATGAACTATACTAGAGCACAAACATAATCTAAAGAGACAAGAAAATATAGAAGAGGAGCAAATACACTGTATTTCATTAAAGAATTCTACTTCAACATGTCCAGACAATAAGCTTTTTGAATATCAAAGAAACATAGAAGTCCAATTTGCAATAAAATTTCAACAAGACCAACAGGGACCTGCTCTGAACATCTGCAGGGATAACCCCAAAACAGAGCAGAGAAGAGGAACCCTTACAACTAAGAAAAGAGAGCAAGAAATAGGAAAATAGGAAACCCTAAAAACACTGAGCAATTCACACCTGTCCCTTATGCTTGCATTCTAATATGCACTTATCTCTCTTTCTTCAAAAAATATTTGAATTTCAATGGTGATCTCAGTCTTCAAAATATGATTTTCCTTGTCTTTTACTTCATTCTGAAGAAACAAATCTGATCTCTCAGTGTCTTTTCACCATGAATGCTTTTATAAATCTGATTTGATCATTAATCTCTTTGTGAAAATCTGATTATATTTCTGCCTCAAATAAGCCCTCCAAATCTAATTATCTTCCGTCATTAATAACCTCTGGGAATGCTTCACTGTTAAGTTTTTGAAATATTACACAAACTATGCAAATTATAAAACCTTAACGATGCACAATATTTTAAACTTTCACTTTGAAAACTTTATATTTTTTCCCCACCTGTGCAAATCTGATTGATTTTTCCTTTAATATTATGCATATACTATAGCTTTTAAACAATTATATCATTTGAATTATGTGCACATTTTATCCCTTGAAATTTTCCATTTTCTGCATTTTTGCACAGAACTCACTAGAAATTGACATGTGGCATGCTCTCACTGGCTTTTTAACTCACTTCTTAACAACAGTTACCTTTCCTCTTCTTATCTCCAAGTCTCTAAAAATTCCACTTAACCATAGTCTGATTTGGAGACCTAGCGACTAGCTTTAGTCTCCAAGTCTCTAAATGAATTTTGACTTAGCATTTTTTACTCGCGACCACGCGACCAACCTTAGTCTCATTGTCTCTGAAACTTTTCACCTTAACTGCCATCTTCTCGTGACCATGCGACTAGCCTCTGGCAGTTTATCCTTAGCTTTTGGTGACCACGCGACTTGCCATTATCTCCTGGTCATGACAGTTAGCCCTGGCATCTGGCAACCTAACAACTGGATGCCACATGTCACCTTTTCCATGTCATCACCTGCATCATCACTTTTCCACGTCATCAGCTTTCTACAAAATTTGGTTGCCAATAATTTTGGGAACTAAAATCGAGGCACCTGCCACCTAGATGTGCACGCGTGGATAGCCTCCTCTTCAGCTTCACATTTGATATGTTCTCATTTTGGCATATATCTATTTCGAAATGCCCTTATAGGGTGCACGTGGGATTATTGGTTTTGAGTTTTTAAGGCTTTCTACAGTACGGGCACCAAAATTTAGGGGCCCCACCATGCCATTTATTCCTCCAACCCTATAGAGCCTACCAAGAGCCTCTGGTCTCTTCTCCTTATTTCATATCCAATGTATTTTAGTATATAAATACTAAAAAACACCCTTGCATTACCAATGTGGGATAATCATTTTTCACTGTTTTACCAAAATCTGGGAGCGTCCTGTAGAACTGCTCACTAATGGCACTGTTTCATTGTTGATGAAGACCATGACTGCCTTCCAGAGGTCTGGGCGCCCCCTTCCATGGATTTACTTCCGCATATTTTATCTTTAAGATTTCCAAAAATTTCCTCCATTATTGCTTTGGTGTGATCTTGCTCTGTTTTGGTTGTTGCATTTGATATGAAATGTAATCTGGTTTGTACATTCTGCGCAGGGCATGATCCATGGCATTTGAATTGCATTGGGAATGTTTTAACAATCTTATTCATGCCTCCTACACAATTCCCTTTAAACATTTTGCAGCCTTCTCATTTTCATTCCAGTTGAAATGCTGCACAGGTGTCTGTGTAATTAAGAATTTCAACTAAAATATTCACTATATTCTGGAATTTCCCCTTACGCAAGATTCATTGGTGTATAATGCACCAAAAAAGTGTAGTTTGTATTTGTTTTTTCAACCCCTCCATAGTGTTGTGTGGGCTTTGTCTTTGCTAAGCAGTTTGCAATGCTTTGAAATGTGTTAATGTTTATTCTGCATATCACATGCCCCATGCACAGGAATACTCATATCATGTTCAAAAGATTTCATATCCTTGCTATGCATAACCTTATGTCATGTTCTCCCAAAATTTGTGCAGACCTTCCACTTATTTCAAATCAAAACATTGCGCAAATTCTAAAAACTAGTAAGCATCCTCCATATTACAAAGTGCAGGTGTCCTTGGTCTTTAAATGCACAAACATTACTTGGCCTTCAACCTATCAAATTCTGGTCTCTTCATGTTTAAGTTCTGCGTAGACCTCCCACTTTGCATAAAAACATTCACATTTTCTCCACAAAAGATCACGCATCATATGGAAGCTTGCTCTTTTTTTTTAAGTTTTTAAACATTATATTCCATGTATGATGCGTGGGCTTTCAATGTCTTTGCTTAGTGCAGGTTTAAAACACATTGAACTCCTTTGTATTACATTGGTCTTTATTTCAAAACCCATGTAGCCTTCTCTAGATGCTCTCCATCATTCTGTGTTGGCATCTTGTCTTTTAGTGTGGAGTCTTCATTATTTTTCTTTCCACAATAGTCAGCGTAGCCTATGCAATGATCTTCATTGTTTACTTGGCGTGAGCTTCTAACATTGCTTTTAGAATTTCAAAATCCCTTTTGTGTAGAAACCATTGGGTATTGGTATTTTTATTTTTTTGAAACCACAAAAACTTCCATCAAAACTCATCGCAGCATTGTATAGTTAGCTCATTAGAAAATTCTGAATGCCTTCCTTGTATTATAACACAGACATCCATTCACTTCTCCAGCCAAGATCCTCCCTTAAAACATTGCAGACATATAACTTGGTTTCTCATACTGGTATTTTCATCTCTTTTCAACTATAAACTGCATTTGCACTTTTAATGTCTTAACTTTCTTGGAAAATAGTGCAAACCACATTGTGGTGCTAAAATTCAATTACAAATAAGGAGCAATCTATTGAACTGTCCCTCATAAGCTCTTATTTTTAAATCACTTGTCCGTGCTTCATATTTTGCCCATAATCAACAATCATTTACATGTATCCATAAGTGTCATGATTTGAATCATTAATCAATAACGATATACTTAAAAAACCCCATAAAATAGGTATTGAAGTTAAGTAATAAAAGTCGGGTCCTTTTGTGGTTTGGGAAAACCAAACATAACCCTTGGTGCAATTTGGATACCCTCAAATCTTTGAAATCAAGATCATTAAAAACAATCTTTTACACCTCTGCAATACCTCCCTTAGAAATGACAAGAAGCCTCTTGGAATAAGCTTTAAAAACTAATTGAAAGACCTCCTGCAAGTATGGGAATTGGAGCACGCATTTCTTTCCAATATCTAAGTAATTGTCATCCACGGGATTAACTTGAAAAGATTCAGGATTCAAGATAATAATATGCAAAGTAGGTGATTTCATCATATTCTGCAATCGGAAGACTTCCAACTTGTGCAAACCCTGCCAGAAGTGCCAATCGAAATAATATTGGATTTGCTCCTGAAGAGCCATTACTTGGAAAAGTAATTCAATCATCCATACTGAATATGCATGTAAGAGGGATTCCTCAAATTCATCCTCCGGCGCAAGATATAACTATTCAAACTTAGTACTTTAGAAAATCATGCAAATGCAATATGCTAAAACATCACAAACTTCATCCGGATAGGCCACTGCAAAATAACAAAACCAAGCTCTAAAGTTTCACCATTAGATCAAATAGTACATTCATATGCAATGAGAATGGTCCCATAATCGGATCTTGTAAACAAATTTAAGATAAAACGTTACCACTCTCAGAAAATGATTAATTTGCAAACTTAGTTATGTTCTGCATTGCAAACTGAATAAACTACCTCTGAAACTGAATTCATAAAGTCACTAGGAAGAACCTTCAAAATCTCAACCTCTGAACATAGACTCAATGTCATGTGTAGAATGAAAAACCTCAATTGGTTTATTCTGAAAGTGAACTTTTCCAATGATACAAATCTGCAAAGTTAGCACCTTAACACTTTTCTGAACTTAAACTAGGAAAATATGCAGAAAACTGATTTGGAATCAACTTAGAAAAGTGATCAACTAGATTGGCCAAGGTATGAAAATATTTAGGTGAGTTCACTTCCAAGTCAACAATGCAAAACAACTTTCAATTATGCCTAACCTTGAACCGGGTGCAAACAGGGAAAGCACAAAGTAGGTCACTTAATTCTGGATTCTGCACATTCAGTAAAACTTTAATAAATTGTAAATGGAAAGGCTCTGGAAAAATGAATAAATGGACTAGTAGGAATCTGTAAATCTTCAAATGGGTACACTCTTATGTTTGTAGTATAGGGGAAAACTCAAATATCCAAAATGTTCAACTGGACACATTTTGGAAGACCTCAAAGTAGGCTATTTGGAAATCTGGGCATAACAGAGAAACATGACAATTTTGCAAGACCAACTTTGGGGAAACTGAAAACTTATCAAAAATATTCGAATGATCTTGGGTTCTGAAACATAGACTCTCTGATATACATGTAACACATTCCAAAAGTGGTGATTTATAAAACTCAACAGGGTGCAAAATATTGAGAAGCAAACTAGGCCTGGGATAGCAAAATGACACCTTAGCAAAAATGCAGATTTATGTAACCACCTCAAAATGACTACTCCCTAAACATGTCAGAATTGAAATTTAGGAGCTGGAACCCACTACATATATCAAATTAAAGGCATTGAAGCCTCTTCCCAATTGGTACATCATGAAAATCAAAAGGTTGTCTTTCACAAGCACTTCAACTAAGCCTTCTCACAAATTTTCAAGGGTACTCACCTTTCCTTATTGAAAATTTTAACATGGTCACTACAAATTTGTGCCAAATTTGGGAGTACCAATAGATCCTATACCAAATCATCATAGCACAGCTGATATTTTCATACTTTAATTATCATTATGATACATTAATTTGATACACTGAATTATTGGACAGTGATTTCACATCTTTAGATACTATGTGATGATGTTACATTTTGATGATGCTTAGATGTATTTACATATATGATTCTCAGTCCTTGTTGACATGATTTAACTATTTCTATTGTATTCGATATCACAATATGATCATATAACATGAAAATGTGAAATTTGGTTTAAATTCTGCAGATGTTTCATATTGGTATGTTAGATAAACAATTTCCATGGTAATGAGAATTATCAGTTAAATATTCATGTTTAATCTACTTCTGAATAGTGATGTGTAAATTTTGGTTAAAGGAATATATTATAATGTGAAATAACATGAATATGTGTTTTTCGTTCTTGGACTACTGATGCCTTGTTCAAGTGTGCAGGAGGAATAACCATGGTTTCAATCGGGGAAACAAGATTGGGCTAAATTGTGAATATCCTTGTGAAGCCAAGGTTAGACCTAAAAGGGCAATAACCTAATTTTAAATGTTATAAATGTTTTAAATGTGATATTGCATGATTGTAAATTAATTTCATTTTTATTTTACTAATTCTTTTTATAGGCAAGCCATGTTGTAAATGTGTGGTGCTTATGTAGTGTCAATTGACACACGTGTTGTGACATTTAGGGCATTTATGTTTTGTCACTGATGTCAACATAGTGGAGGGAGAACATACTGGTTATTATTATTGTATGATGACTGACAGAAGCGTACGGATACTGTATGAATGTGTCATGCCCAAATTTGAATGCAAATACACTACAATTTTTTTTAAAGTTTGTTCTAATAGGTGAAGGTTGATGCAAAGCAGTTAACTAATGTTTACTAAATGTGTGTTCAAACTAGCAAAGTTAAGAACCGGTTTAGGTTGAGAGGTTAAGTATATTTGCTGACAGTAGGGCCAAGGGGAATCATGACGTAATTCAACGCCCCTTAACCCATGAGTTACAAAGTTTCCAGTTTAACATGCATAATCTCCCAATAGGGTTTAAATACTATTTAATATAGTTTGAAAGTGAATGGTTTTAATTTAAATATATATCTTTAAATCCAACAATAAATATTACGACGATGTTACAACAACGTTAAGACCATTTGGTTTTAGCAATTTCTTCAACTCTCCCTTATTATCTTGAAACATTTTTTACTAAGCATCAACCAGCTAAGTGAGGTATAGTTATTTAACTATATAAATAAGGCCTTTTTAAATCAACTCCAATACCATATGTTCTATAACAATTCAATCTAATTTTAATAATAAAAGTTGTTCTACAACATCACTAGACTAAAATACTTGGCTTTAATTTTTTAATTTTAATTTTTTTTAAAAATACCCAAGTGGGAAATTTTACGTAATAAGAACCGTAATCTTCCACATTAATAAATTTCCATTACTCTATTAAATTTCATCTAAAATTTTAATTTAAATGTCCTCATGATATTGATCCAATCTATAATACCATCATTTATTAATAACTTCATTTGTTTGGAACCTAATGTAATTTAAGAAGGGATGTGATAATATAGGGATCTAAATAATTTATTTAAAATTCCTCTATAAAAAAGTGGGATTTTTGTTTAAAAAATCTTTCCCACTATAAACATACTCATTATAAAATATAAAATTATAAATAAAGTCAGCTCTATTTTGCAAACCCTAACCCTAATTTGAAATTAGGGTTAGGGGCAAAATATGAAAGCACAAAAGAATGAATTTCTACTCTTCTCCTCTCCTCATTTCTCTCTCAAACCCTATTCTTCATTATTTTTATTTATTTCTATGTCTGTGTGTGTAGGTCTGAAGGTATCTCCATGGAAGTATTGTGATGCTTATGTATTTATATATTTAAATGTATAAACATCCAAAGTGGTGTATATACATTTTTATGTATATATGATATATATACCACATTGTTGTTGGAGTAGGATTGCAATACAATGGCGACGACAATTTATTAGACCCCCTTTTTTTTCTTTTCTCTAAGGCTGTCTTTTACGATAATCTTGTGCAGATCTCTATATTTTTTAAACAGATTTGTTGTGTAATGGGAAAAAAGGGTTCCATTATTTATTTATTTTTTTGCTTGGTGTGGGAGGGTGCACAGGGGCACAAAGCCGTGCAAGCAAATGGGGGTTTGGGTTTTCGAGGGAGTGGTGGAGGCTTGGCCCGCACCCCCACTCATAAGGCATTGGGGACTGTGGGAGCGGGATGGGCTACGCCCAGCCCCTCCCCATCCCATATTGCTTTTATTTATTTATTTATTTATTTTTTAATTTTTTTAAAATTTAATTAACAGAATCTCTCTTTATATATATATGCTGCAATATGAGAATATAGCCATGACAGGCTAAAAAAAAAAAAAGATTCTGAGAAATTTATATATTTTTATGTATATATATAGGCTACTGTATATATACAATAATAATATATATGAGACATAGTTCTATTTTGTGTATCAATAATTCTAATGCCACTTTATAAATTTTAATCATGACAGGCAAAAAAAGAAAATGTAGCATCATTCTATTTTGTTCATATAGATTTTTGTATTATGCATTTCTGTTGCATTATTAAATATATGATTATATATAAGAGGAAATATAATTTCTTTTAAAGGAAATTGATGAAATGATATATTTGTAACAAGAAGAAACATAGATATTTCTGTATGCATTTAATAAACAAAATTGAATATACTTGAATAAAAAATAATACATGCAATTATGTGCACATGTAAAATCAAGAATTCAGAAATAAATGACAACTTTATATGAGGATAATATTTTAAAATCTGGTAAGTTCTCAACATAATAAATTTACAAGTGAATATATGACATGATAACCCCAAAGCTTGTTCATTTCTTTTCTTTGAAGATAATAACCAGCAACCTTGCACTTTACTAATACAATACAAGAGCTAAGAAATTCAATAATCAAAGGTTCTTCAACATAGAATTATTTTCTTCTTAAACTTATTTATCTCCTCCTATCTAAACCATAATTATTTCCTTCTTATAATGAGACATAGTCACAAGTAATAATTCAGCACATTGGCTTTACAATTACAAATTATGCTAGAATGCACAATCTCTTCCTTTCCATAACCTTTGCTCACCAACATTCAATAGAAAGAATCAGCTACAAAATCTGCAATTAACAAGGGTTTGAATAAACCATGGGAGCTCACCTCCCATCCTAGGTCTCTGTGAGACCACCCCGGAGCTAGGGGAGACAAGAAGGGTAGGGTGAAATTCAAGCAAACAAATTTCACAAAACAGCTCAAGAACAACAAATAACTCCCTCCCAAGTTTTATGCACGATTGGGTCTAAAGTGGACCCAATTTAAGGGTGGAGGTGGAAATACACATGAAGGAGAAAGCCAAAAAAAAATTCCTTATTAACACACAAGTATATACATGCCTTCCAAAGGCTCTAAATTTCATTTCAAGAGTATCAACACTGAACCAAAAATCCCTTATCACCCCCATAATAATTTTCACAAGATAGCTTTGGCAAACTTGGAGCCCATACATCCATGATACATCCCTATTCTTCCCAAGAAGAGACTCTACAACTAACATGGTTTCCCAACTATGCCCTTCACCAAAATTTGACTATCTCCTCCCTCCTAAGGAAAGATGAGTCAATTTACTCTCATGCACAACAACAACAAAAAACACACTAAAAGAACAAGAAGAAAATTCCTTTCACCAAAACAAAATAGCTCAACCCTAAATTACACAACAAGAAGTATTTTAAATAAGTAAAATTTTCAACAAATACTAAGACAATCATAAGTGCAATAAAATCACATATGGACATAGGTGTACAAACCTTACTCCAAGCAATGGATGATGTTGTTGAGATGATCTTTGAGTTCCTATCTCTCCTTCTCTTGTCTCCTCCCAACTAGCCAAATTTTCCAAACAAAACTCCAAGTCTCCCAAAATTGGAGAGTGGGCAATCAACCCCAACTCTCCTCTCCCTTTCCCCTAAAAGGCTCTCTCTCCCACTCCTCCTCTTTCCCCTTAAGAAAACTAGAGGCATGTGTCCTTCCTTCTAACATATGTCAACTTCATGCAAGGAGATAACTCCACTATCTTGGAGAAGGTGAGGGTCCTTTTTTCCCTCTCCCAATTTTCGCTACTATCCTAGAAAGGCAATTAAGAAGGCCTAGAAAAGAGGTTTTGGTACTCAAAACAATGAAAAAAAACCCCTAACCCATAGTACTAAATAAAAACTAGATAATTTTAATTCTAACTACCTCAAAGGACTCAATTTAACCCTTCAAAAACACCTTTTTAGTTTGCATTCAAAATTCAAGAATAGTACTCATGACTTGGGTTATCAAGGCAAACTTACCTCACATGGAAACACTTCAAACTAACCTAAGGTAAGCTTCAACTTAAAAAATCCACATAGGTCACAACACATGTGTCAATTAACACTACATAAGCACCACACATTTACAATATGGCTTGCCTATAAAAAGAATTAGTAAAATAAAAAGAAAATTAATTTACAATAATGCAATATCACATTTACAACATTTATAACATTTAAAATTAGGTTATTGCCCTTTTAGGGCTAACCTTGGCTTCACAAGGATATTCACAATTTAGCCCAATCTTGCTTCCCCGATTGAAACCATGGTTATTCCTCCTACACACTCGAACAAGGCATTAGTAGTCCAAGAACGAAAAACACATATTCATGTTATTTCACATTATAATATATTCCTTTAACCAAAATTTATACATCACTATTTAGAACTAGATCAAACATGAATATTTAACTGATAATTCTTATTACCGTGGAAATTGTTTATCTAACCTACCAATATGAAGCATTTGCAGAATTTAAACCAAATTTCACATTTTTCATATCATATGATCATATTGCGATATCGAATAAAATAGAAATAGTAAAATCATGTCAACAAGGACTGAGAATCATATATGTAAATACATTTAAGCATGATCAAAATGTAACATCATCATATAGTATCTAAAGATATGAAATCACTGTCCAATAAGTCAATGTATCAAATTAATGTATCATAATGATAATTAAAGTATGAAAATATCAGCTGTGCTATGATGATTTGGTATAGGATCTCACAATAACAATATCAAAATATCAGCTCAACTAGTTATATCATAACATAACAGGATCTCACACCGTATCTTAAGTCTAAGGTAGGTCACATAATTAAGTAGACAAGAGGTCATCCGAGGGTGCTATCTCACATAGGTTCAACATAGACATGAACACAAGAATAATTACCCTTCCCATCCTTCAGGATGTCGAACATAGAAGGGAAACAAGGGAGGATCTACATCATCCCCCCAAGGACTCGGCTTATTCTTGGAAGCTGTCGTGCCAACCACAATAATAGCACATCAGGGTGCAGAAATAATGTCTGAACTAGATGTTAGTACACATATTGAGGTTTACTTAATGTCAACTGAGGTTTACTTAATACAACCAATTCCTTGGGGTTGTGATTTATGAATGTGGATGAATGGAAGTGTATGTTTGTACGAGTGTTGCAATGTATTTTTATGGGTTGTAGCCCTTGTAGTTTTCTAAATTTTCTCGTATTGTTATTATGTTATGGGAGTCAAAAGGTACACTCACCCTTGGGAGGGAAGAGTAGCCTTGTGGGTGAAGGAGTTTAACAGACCATGGGTGTAGAGTCTCTCCTCGGAGAGGAGAGGGAAAAATCATGGATGTATGGGCTCAATGTAGCCATTCCACTCTTGTTTTGGGGGTCATAAAGGATTTTTTTTGGCTTGATACCTTGGGGGTCATAAGGGGTTTTGTTGTACATTTGGGAAAAGGAGGAGAAGATGATTTTTGAAAAGCCATGTGAAGGCTTTTTCTTTGTACTTGTGGTATGGGCTTTCCAAGTATGTTGGAAGAGCCATTTGTAAAGCCATGTGAAGGCTTGTTTTACTTTTGGGATTGGCTTTCTCCCCATTGGGTACTTGGTCCACTTCACCCCATGTTTAGGGTCATTTAATGAACCCTCGAGCCATGTTGTAAATCTTGGATCTCATGATATCACCCTTGGCTATTATTGTAGACGCTTGTGTCTATTTATGTGTTCTTGCTTTTATGAACTTGTAATTTGTTGTTCGAGATCCAAGTACCGAACTACGTAGACTTTGTGTGTGATGTAGGCAAGGCCATTTGGAGATGAGCCCCCGAGTCTTTAGGTCTGGCCCTTAGGTCTTCTTCTTTTTCTATATATGTAAACTCTCTTAGTTAAAATTAATGGAAAGGATTATTGTATGATCAAATATATCGGTTAGTAAATTTGATGTTGAAGACTGAGCAATGCAACATTTATTGTACTCCGTAATTGATGTAATGTAGTAGCAATTATACATTCACAAAGGTAACTTGAAATCTGGATTTTTTCCATTAATCATGTTGTATTAGTGAAGCATTTATGTTTCTCTCTGATGTTGTATGATCTAGTTAAGTATAAATTCTTATTTCAAAAAAAAAATGTTGTGATCTTTCATGCAAAATATTTAGTGGGAAAGATTTTTTAAAACAAAAATCACTTTTGGTGGGAAATTATTTTGTCCCCTTAATTATATAACCATATTCTAGATTACATTTAAACTCAATCCAATAAAGATTAATGTTAAAAGTTTTTGTGTTATTTTTTGAACAATGTTAAGATGTCATTTATTTAATGATTTTAATAAAATATATTAGTTTTAATTAAATTAAATAACTTAATGTATTCAACGTTGAAAGTAGAGAATGTGGAATGTTGTTATACCCTAGGTTAAATTTTTATAATCAAGTAACATTTTAAATATATTTAAAGATCAAATTTTAACCTAGTGTTATTTGTTAGAGCAATTTAATCATTTAAATTTAAATTAATTATATTATTATTAAAGAAAACTTGCGACTGAATATCCACTATGGATTAACTATAGAAAATTAATTATACTTCAATTTTAAATTATTGTGGAATCGGAGTTTAATTAAACCTAAAATTAAGACTCTCGTTAATACATTTTAAAGCTTAGACTAATAGGGTTGATCATTGTTTAGGGTTTGCTAATAGAGTTGTCTTGTATAATTTTCCTAATTTCTTAATGATCATGCATTTTAGTGGGAAGATTTAAAATTCCTTAGAGGGAATTTTTATTAGTTTCTTTAATTAGAGGAATTTATTTTAAATTTTAATCTTATGGGACATAATGTGAAAATTTATATAATTAATGTAGAGGCTTGATCTTTTTATTAACCTAATGGGGTACATAATAATTTCTTATATGTGGAACCATTTTAATTTAATTAAGATCCAAATAGTTTAACAAATAATTTTAATGTAAATATAAATAGAGGAATTTTAAATAAATTATTTAGATCCCTATATTATCACATCCCTTCTTAAATTACATTAAGTTCCAAACAAATGAAGTTATTAATAAATGATGGTATTATAGATTGGATCAATATCATGAGGACATTTAAATTACATTTTTAGATGAAATTTAATAGAGTAATAGAAATTTATTAATGTGGAAGATTATGGTTCTTATTAGGTAAAATTTTCCCACTTGGGTATTTTTTTATTTTTTAAATTAAAAAATTAAAGCCAAGTATTTTAGTCTAGTGATGTTGTAGAACAACTTTTATTATTAAAATTAGATTGAATTGTTATAGACCGTATGGTATTGGAATTGATTTAAAAAGGCCTTATTTATATAGTTAAATAACTATACCTCACTTAGTTGGTTGATTCTTAGTAACAAATGTTGCAAGATAATTAGGGAGAGTTGAAGAAATTGCTAAAACCAAATGATCTTAACGTTGTTGTAACATCGTCGTAATCTTTATTGTTGGATTTAAAGATATATATTTAAATTAAAACCGTACACCTTCAAACTATATTAAATAGTATTTAAACCCTATTAGGAGATTAAGCATGTTAAAATGGAAACTTTGTAACTCATGGGTTAAGGGACGTTGAATTACGTCATGATTCCCCTTGGCCCTACTGTCAGCAAATATACTTAACCTCTCAACCTAAACCGGTTATCAACTTTGTTAGTTTGAACACACATTTAGTAAACATCTGTTAACTGCTTTGCATCAACCTTCACCTATTATAATAGACTTTAAAAAAAAAAGTTGTAGTGTTTTTGCATGCGAATTTGGGCATGACATTTTGGTATCAGAGCGAGGTTCAACACTAGGAACCTTGCAAACCGTTACGCTTCACCTAGGAAAATATTATTCTTGGGTAGCAAACCCTTAGTACGTTACTTACATGCAAAAAGTAAACATGAATAAGGATGTGTCCACGTGACATGTGGGGATGCAGGGCGAGAGACAAAGGTACCACAAGGGATCAAGGACCTCTCTGGAATAAACTTATATCATCATCTTGGATTCTTGAGACAACACTTCCAAGACATATAATTTACAGATCTTTCATATGTTGAGATCGCGATGCTATGTTCCTTGAACATAGAATTTTGAAGATGTGAATGGCCACATTGTACAATATGGTGATCTTGAGATAATTTATTAAGTTGGGTGCCCTATTGTGGAAAATTTTGGGTACTCATTTAGGATTGGACTAAGTAGAACCTTCTTGGGACGGATGATTCCCTGATGTGATCACCCCTTCCAAGTCCCTTAGTCTATTGTTTATTGTATTTCAATAGGTATTTGAGAGTTAGTGAAAAATTTAAATGTGCCAACAATTGGGATAATGATGTCATATGTTTTAGCTCGATGGTTTGTATATATACGTCGATCCCTTGTTGGCTGTAGTGTTTAGAATCCTACAAGTGGCTTTATTTTGTGTCTTTATGTGGTTAGTATAGTTTAATGGTATCCTCACATGGATAGCGAGACTAGTGATTTAAATCCTTATGGGGTGTGGTGCATTTTACTTAATTCATTATTGCAAGAAGTGTGAGTGGTATAAGGCAAAACTAAGTTGTACTGGGGCACCTTAAATTTCAGCATCATTATGCTTTCCACTTAAAGAGTGTACACTTAGAGAAATAATAGAAAGAGACGCCTATCCATCATGGATAAGTGTCTCCCTATGGTGGAAGGTAACTTGGGGGTAGGAATTATTGTCCCCAGGGTGCTTGGTAGGGGAAAGGATGTGTTAACGCTGCAAATGTGCAACATCCTGATGGGTTACTGCTCTTTGTGGCATCATGTGTGCCTAGCATGTATTCCTTGCAACCTCACTTTTACCATGCACTAAGTGAAATAAGGCCCTTATGTGAGTCAAAACTATCCTTCTTTGTGTAGAGTAGAGTTCGCAACCAAAACCCTGGAAGTTATACGTGGTGTCAAAATCGTTGAAGCCAATTTGGGGTTTGTATAGTAAGTTAGACCCCAATGATGGGAAGAAACCTGAAATTTGTTTGTCAGCATTTTTATAGATTAGTGAGCACCCCTCCTCCGAGAGATTTTTTGATTTATGGTGTAACCTTGTGGTGACTCTTTTACATAGGGTTGAGATGGTAATAGCCCGCCTTATGAAAAGTATAGCTTGTGTATGCAAGTTGAAAGAAATTGGTATTGACCCTTATATATCTTTAGGTACCGAAAGTATAGTAATGCGTAGGTGGGGTACACTGCTTGATAGGTGAGTATTGGGTATGTGCCTAGAGATTACTAAGTAGCATTACCCTCAGATCCTTGGTGGATACTCCCTCTTATATGTTCGATTTCAGTTGCATTGCTCTGTAAATGACTTTCTAGACTTTTTTTTATTTTCTTAGTGAAACTTTTCACATGTTGTGTGGGCTAGCATCTTTTGGGTATTTCTTTTAATTTGAATCAGTCACCAACTGTTGTTTCTAATTCTTATGATGATTGTCACTTTGAATTTATTGTTGAAATGAGCTCATTTTGAAAATTTACTGTTGAAATTCTTTATTTTTTTCCCCTTTCAAGATTTACTTTTGATCATGGTGATTATTCTAAATATTTTCTTATGCTGGCCAATCCTATGTTCTGTGACTCTATCGGGCTCAATGTGGGCCACTAATACTGTGTATAGGGAGAACACCAAGGAGAGCGTATTATTTTGTCTTGTCGGGTAACATAAAACTTGTGAGGATGAAGTCTCAACTCTATTTTAAAGGTGTAATAGAGTTAGAAATTCTTTTAATTTGAAAGGGAGTGCCAACTGATAATAATGTTAATGCATGGTGGCACAAGCTATACCAAACATACAAATTCAATTTGGCCATGAATGGGTGTGCATACCACATTATTTAATTTTGGGAAGGATGTATCATGAAAGGAGGACTCTAGTGGCATGATTATTATAGTTCAAGATAATTGGATGTTCTAACAACCTCCTTCGATATTTTTAAAAAAAAAAATCAGTACATAGATGTTGCTCCAGTTGATGACCTTGCTTATCTTATTCGATATAGGTTGAGCATTGAAATATAGAATTAAGCTTAGGCATACATGCTCATTGGGATTCTTCTTCGGGACATGATTTAGGATCGTGAGGATCCCTTTTCTTAAGAAATATTGTGACGAATAGTTGAGAACAATTTAGTCTGCTTGTGAATTTTGGTACAGGTTATGGGCCTCGATGATCCTTTAATTATGGTAGTGACTACACCTATGTCTTCATATATAGATATGGTAAGGAGTTGGTTGTATTATTCCCTCACAACGAGACTCCATGATGGGGGATAGGGGTTACCAGATGGATGGGTTTCTTGTAACAATCCTAGCTATGGGAAGGTGGAAGCAGAAGATTCTTATGCTTAACTCACCCTCTTTTGGAAATGATATGTGGATGGGTGCAAGGGGGTTTTTATTTATGGATCCATTGCCACATAGTGTAAGGTAGGGCTAGAATCCAATAGGTAAGTGATCATGTTTTCCTATAATGAATGAGCTTGCATTGCTCTAAGCCCACACTCCTCCTATGTTAGGAGGATCAATTATGCACTATTTACCTCATCGGATGGAAGGAGTATAATGGGGTCTCTATTTTGGTAAGTACTCTTGCTTCCAAGAGGAAGTCATTTATGTGTGCATCTTATTTTTGGTACTCTTGAAGTTGGGGATGGTTTCTCTTGAAGAGTGTAAATTGGATAGAGGATCCTTACCTTTTTTGTTCAAGATTTGAGTGAGTTAGTAGTAAGGATGCTCGAATAATACGTAGTAGTACTTTACTATTAATCAAGTTAACTCTTCACAAGTTTCCTGAGTTAACAACTTGGATAAAGGGCATTGTTTTCTATTTAATATCCCTGATAAAGTAGTGAGGGTTGCATTGTATCCTTGACTATTTGACTATGTCAATATACTGGTGCTCTATCGGTGCATGATGGGTCCCTTCAGCTGACATTAAGCTAAGTGGTTAGGAATTGGTTGTGTTCTCAGTTGACGTTAAGTAAACCTCAATATGTGTACTCACATCTAGTTTAGACATTATTTCTGCACCCTGACGTACTACTTTTGGGGTTGGCATGACGGCTTCCAAGAGTAAGCCGAGTCCTTGGGGGGATGATATAGAGCCTCCCTTGTTTCTCTTCTATGTTCGACATCTTGAAGGATGTGAAGGGTAATTATTCTTGTTTTCATGTCTATGTTGAACCCGTGTGAGATAGCACCCTCGGGTGACCTCTTGTCTACTTGATTATGACCTACCTTAGACTTGAGATATGGTGTGAGATCCTGTTATGTTATGATATAACTAGTTGAGATGATATTTTGATATTTCTATTGTGAGATCCTATACCAAATCATCAAAGCACAACTAATATTTTCATACTTTAATTATCATTATGATACATTAATTTGATGCATTGACTTATTAGACAACGATTTCATATCTTTAGATACTATGTGATGATGTTACATTTTAATGATGCTTAGATGTTTTTACATATATGATTCTCAGTCCTTGTTGACATGATTTAACTATTTCTATTTTATTTGATATCGCAATATGATCATATGATATGAAAAATGTGAAATTTGGTTTAAATTCTGCAAATACTTCATATTGGTAGGTTAGATAAACAATTTCCATGGTAATGAGAATTATCAGTTAAATATTCATGTTTGATCTAGTTCCAAATAGTGATGTATAAATTTTGGTTAAAGAAATATATTATAATGTGAAATAACATGAATATGTGTTTTTCGTTCTTGGACTATTGATGCCTTGTTCGAGTGTGCAGGAGGAATAACCATGGTTTCAATCGAGGAAACAAGATTGGGCTAAATTTTGAATATCCTTGTGAAGCCAAGGTTAGCCCTAAAAGAGAAATAACCTAATTTTAAATGTTATAAATGTTGCAAATGTGATATTGCATGATTGTAAATTAATTTTCTTTTATTTTACTAATTCTTTTTATAGGCAGCCATGTTGTAAATGTGTGGTGCTTATGTAGTGTCAATTGACACATGTGTTGTGACATGACATGCCTATGTGAGGTTTTTAAGTTGAAGCTTACCCTAGGTTAGTTTGAAGTGTTGCCATGTGAGGTATGTTTGCGTTGATAACCCAAGTCATGAGTACTATTCTTGAATTTCGAATGCAAACTAAGAAGGTGTTTTTGAAGGGTTAAATTGAGTCCTTTGAGGTAGTTAGAGTTAAGATTATCTAGTTTTTATGTAGTACTATGGGTTAGGGGTTATTTTTCATTGTTTTGAGTGCCAAAACCTATTTTCTAGGCCTTCTTAGTTTCCTTTCTAAGATAGTGGCGAAAATTTGGGGAGGGGAAAAAGGACCCTCACCTTCTCCAAGATAGTGGAGTTCCCTCCTTGCATGAAGTTGATATATGTTAAAAGGAAGGATACATGTCTCTCTTTTAATTGAGGGGAAAGAGGTGGAGTGGGGGAGAGAGCCTTTTAGGGGAAAGGGAGAGGAGAGTTGGGGTTGATTGCACACTCTCCAATTTTGGGAGACTTGGAGTTTTGTTTGGGAAATTTGGCTAGTTGGGAGGAGACAAGCGAAGGAGAGATAGGAACTCAAAGATCATCTCAACAACATCATCCATTGCTTGGAGTAAGGTTGGTACACCTATGTCCATATGTGATTTTATTGCACTTATTATTGTCTTAGTTTATGTTGAAAATTTTACTTATTTCAAATACTTTTTGTTGTGCAATTTGGGGTTGAGCTATTTTTTTTTGGTTAAAGGAATTTTCTTCTTGTTCTTTTAGTGTTTTTTTTTTGTTTTTGTTGTGCATGGGAGTAAATTGACTTATCTTTCCTTGGGAGGGAGGAGATAGTCAAATTTGGGTGAAAGGCATAGTTGGGAAACCATGTTAGTTGTAGGGTCTCTTCTTGGGAAGAAGAGGGATGTATCATGGATGTATGGGCTCCAAGTTTGCCAAAGCTATCTTGTGAAAATTCTTATGGGGGTGATAAGGGATTTTTGGTAGAGTGTTGATACTCTTGAAATGAAATTTAGAGCCTTTGGAAGGCATGTATATACTTGTGTATAAATAAGATATTTTTTCTTGGCTTTCTCCTTTATGTATATTTCCACCTTCACCCTTAAATTGGGTCCACTTTAGAACCAATTGTGCATAAATTTTGGGAGGGAGTTATTTGTTGTTCTTGAGTTGTTTTGTGAAATTTGTTTGCTTGAATGTCACCCTGCCCTTCTTGTCTCCCCTAGCTCAGGGGTGGTCTCATAGAAACCTAGGATGGGAGGTGAGCTCCCATGGTTTATTCAAACCCTTGTTAATTGCAGATTTTGTAGTTGATTCTTTCTATTGAATGTTGGTGAGAAAAGGTTATGGAAAGGAAGAGATTGTGCATTCTAGCAGAATTTGTAATTGTAAAGCCAATGGGCTGAATTATTCCTTGTGACTATGTGTCATTATAAGAAGGAAATAATTATGTTTTAGATAGGAGGAGCGAAATAAGTTTAAGAAGAAAATAATTCTATGTTGAATAACCTTTGATTATTGAATTTCTTAGCTCTTGTATTGTACTAGTAAAGTGCAAGGTTGCTGGTTATTATCTTCAAAGAAAAGAAACGAACAAGCTTTGGGGTTATCATGTCATATATTCACTTGTAAATTTTTTATGTTGAGAACTTACCAGATTTTAAAATATTATCCTCATATAAAGTTGTCATTTATTACTGAATTCTTGATTTTACATGTGCACATAATTGCATGTATTATTTTTATTCAAATATATTCAATTATGTTTATTAAATGCATACAGAAATATCTCAGTTTCTTCTTGTTACAAATATATCATTTCATCAGTTTCCTTTAAAATAAATTATATTTCCTCTTATATGTAATCATATATTTAATAATGCAACAAAAATGCATAACACAAAAATCTATATGAACAGAATAGAATGATGCTACATTTTCTTTTTTTGCCTGTCATGATTAAAATTTATACAGTAGCATTAGAATTATTGATACACAAAATAGAACTATATCTCATATATATTATTATTTTATATATATAGTAGCCTATATATACACATAAAAAATATATATATTTCTTAGAATCTTATTATTTTCTTCAGCCTGTCATGGCTATATTTTCATATTGCAGCATATATAATATATATATATATATAAAGAGAGATTCTGTTAATTAAATTTTTTTAAAAAAATAAATAAATAAAAACAATATAGGATGGGGAGGGGCTGGGCATAGCCCAACCCGCTCCCACAGTCCCCCGTGCCTTATGGGTGGGGGTGGGGGCCAAGCCTCCACCACTCCCCCAAAAACCCAAACCCCCATTTGCCTGCGCGGCTTTGTACACCTGCACACCCTCCCACACCAAGCAATAAATAAATAAATAATGGAACCCTTTTTTTCCCATTACACAGTAGATCCATTTAAAATATATAGAGACCTGCACAAGATTTCCAAACGACAGCCTCATAAAAAAGAAAAAAAAAGGGGGGTCTAATAAATTGTCGCTGCCATTGTATTGCAATCCTACTCCAACAATAATGTGGTATATATTATATATACATAAAAATATATATACACCACTTTGGATGTTTATACATTTAAATATATAAATACATATGCATCACAAATACTTCCATAGAGATACCTTCAGACACAAACACAAAAATAAATAAAACTAATGGAGAATAGGGTTTGAGAGAGAAATGAGGAGAGGAGAAGAGTAGAAATTCATTCTTTTGGGCTTTCATATTTTGCCTCTAACCCTAATTTCAAATTAGGGTTAGGGTTTGCAAAATAGCGCTGACTTTATTTATAATTTTATATTTTATAATGAGTATGTTTATAGTGGGAAAGATTTTTTAAACACAAATCCCACATGTTTATAGTGGGAAAGATTTTTTAAAACAAAAATCACTTTTGGTGGGAAATTATTTTGTCCCCTTAATTATATAACCATATTCTAGATTACATTTAAACTCAATCCAATAAAGATTAATGTTAAAAGTTTTTGTGTTATTTTTTGAACAATGTTAAGATGTCATTTATTTAATGATTTTAATGAAATATATTAGTTTTAATTAAATTAAATAACTTAATGTATTCAATGCTGAAAGTAGAGAATGTGGAACGTTGTTATACCTTAGGTTAAATTTTATAATCAAGTAACATTTTGAACATATTTAAAGATCAAATTTTAACCTAGTGTTATTTGTTAAAGCAATTTAATCATTTGAATTTAAATTAATTATATTATTATTAAAGAAAACTTGCGATTGAATATCCACTATGGATTAACTATAGATAATGTATTTTAAAGCTTAGACTAATAGGGCTGATCATTGTTTAGGGTTTGCTAATAGAGTTGTCTTGTATAATTTTCCTACTTTCTTAATGATCATGCATTTTAGTGTGAAGATTTAAAATTCCTTAGAGGGAATTTTTATTAGTTTCTTTAATTAGAGGAATTTATCTTAAATTTTAATCTTATGGGACATAATGTGAAAATTTATATAATTAATGTAGAGGCTTGATCTTTTTATTAACCTAATGGAGTACATAATAACTTATTATATGCGGAACCATTTTAATTTAATTAAGATCCAAATAGTTTAACAAATAATTTTAATGTAAATATAAATAGAGGAATTTTAAATAAATTATTTAGATCCCTATATTATCACATCCCTTCTTAAATTACATTAGGTTCCAAACAAATGAAGTTATTAATAAATGATGGTATTATAGATTGGATCAATATCATGAGGACATTTAACTTAAATTTTTAGATGAAATTTAATAGAGTAATGAAAATTTATTAATGTGGACGATTATGGTTCTTATTAGGTAAAATTTTCCCACTTGGGTATTTTTTTTTTAAAAAAAATTAAAAAATTAAAGCCAAGCATTTTAGTCTAGTGATGTTGTAGAACAAATTTTATTATTAAAATTAGATTGAATTGTTATAGAACGTATGGTATTGGAATTGATTTAAAAAGGCCTTATTTATATAGTTAAATAACTATACCTCACTTAGCTGGTTGATGCTTAGTAACAAATGTTGCAAGATAATTAGGGAGAGTTGAAGAAATTGCTAAAACCAAACGATCTTAATGTTGTTGTAACATCGTCGTAATCTTTATTGTTGGATTTAAAGATATATATTTAAATTAAAACCATTCACCTTCAAACTATATTAAATAGTATTTAAACCCTATTAGGAGATTAAGCATGTTAAACTGGAAACTTTGTAACTCATGGGTTAAGGGGCGTTGACTTACGTCATGATTCCCCTTGGCCCTACTGTCAGCAAATATACCTAACCTCTCAACCTAAACTGGTTCTTAACTTTGTTAGTTTGAACACACATTTAGTAAACATCAATTAACTGCTTTGCATCAACCTTCACCTATTAGAATAGACTTTAAAAAAAAAATGTAGTGTTTTTGCATGCAAATTTGGGCATGACAAGATGAATCAGAACGAGCAAAGATGAGGCTAGATAGAAGGATTTATGATGATCTTATTTATAAGGTTGCTTGACTTAATATTGCATATTGGATGAATTACAAATGTTTTGGTAAAGACTGATTTTTGGACTATGACAGTGATGATTGATAGAGCGAGTCTTTGTGTTTTGTGTATATCTTACAGTAATTGATGATTCAGGTTATGTGAGGTTAAGGGATGACAAAAGACATGTTCAAGAATGTTTGTGATGGGTCACAATTCATATGAGTGATTATTATGTCAGCTGTGGCATGTATTCTGGAGGAGACCTATTTGGGGCCAACTTCAGAGATGTAGCATGTATTGTGGATTACGAGCGTGGATTGCAGATCTTGGACTATATTTGATGTATACTTGTTTTAGATACCGTGTGTATATTAGCAAGGGGTTAAATAATTATTTGTATATTAGAAAAGCTTAATTGGCCGACCTAATCAATTATTGTAATAGGGTATATATGAGAGATGTTTTCTTTTGAAAAGATGTGTGTATGAATGTATATGAAGAGAAGGTGATTGATAGAGAAGTGAGGAAGCTATGAAGCTTAATTGAGTGTTGGATGTAGAGCAGAGGATATGTTCATTGTACTTCATTGGAATTTTCCAAGCAAAGAGTTGCTATCAGATAGTTTAATGGATTATATATATTCTATATGGGTGATCCCACAAAACTGTGTCCCACTTTTTGGCCAACTTTGACACTAAAATGAACATTCTGAAAAAAAACTTCGCTTTCGAACATCTATTGTCATTAAACCATTAAGAATTTGAAGATGATGTAAACTAGTGAATTTTAGCATTTTGTTTCTAGTTTATAAATATTTTTTTTTTTAAAATGGAATTTATTTGTATCCATTTTTCCTTCTCCTTCAAAAATTATTTTTGTGAAAAATCAGGATTTTTCAGGAGTGACACTCACTTTGA
>MU224666.1:2722467-2756454 GCA_018584345.1 Thuja plicata
TCTAAGAAGTCACTAGAACTTCTAGAAACATCCAATTATTCTATTTACTTTTCTAAGAAGTTACTAAGAACTTCTAGAAGCATCCAATTATGCACTTTTATAATAAAATAACTTTATAAAATAAAAAAGTGCAATCTCAACTTAAAATTATAACATATGGGCCCCACAAAACACATAATAATAAAAATAAACTCTAAATCACTTCTCCAAGAGCAAATATGACCATCTGATCTGCAAAATGACTCTCTCTCCAAACCATTTGCCTACGAGAGTCGAGGATAGGCAAATCCGGCACGCTAAATGATGTCAGCCAAAATGGGGACATGACATAATGAGATCCATTATGATTGAGTTTTTGTACAACTGAAATGATGATACCAAGTTTCAAGAACAGTTTAGGATAATAAGATTGGACTGTTTTGAGGTTCGAATGAAAATAAAAGATATCAATCACACATGTAGATATGGATAAAACATTATTTAACTAGTAGAGGATGGGCACATTGATCATTGTTGAGAAGATCCAATAAGCTAATGTTGTTTCTAAAAATATTATTTTAAACTTGGTCTTGAGTTATCAAAAATTTTGAATTGTAAAAATCAAAACCAATCATACTTTGTTGGGCTTACTTTGGGAAAATGTTAGATTTTTTTTTTTTCAAAGCATAAAGCTTCTAATGTGAATATTTTACTTAGTTGATTACTTTTAAAAATTCTAAAGCAATCTTGCCAAGCTTCATATTGATCCTATACCATAGAGTTTGGAATGATGTTTTTATTGATTTTTTTTTCTAAAAACGATTATAAAATTTAATAATAAAAATCAATTGAATATTTGATTCGGAAAAGACATATAAGAGAAAAAAATATTTCACTTCCATAATAAAATAATTTAATCATGTAAGGAAAATTTGAAATTATACAAGGAAGGAAATAAAAATGAATGGAGAAATAAAAATTAAATTTATTACTAATATTTCAAAATCAAATAAATCTACGAAGAAGGAAAAATGTAGTAAATGGATAGGTAAATGCTTTTATTTTAAAAATAAAGTCAAAGATGATGAACTAAAAAATTAAAGCATAAGAGCTATTAAAAGTCAAGAAATGAAAGAAGGAATAAATTTGTAGAATATAAATAAATCATAGATACCATTGTAACATTTGAAGAAAAAAACAACTAAGACATGAGAGAGAAATATTTTGCCTCAAAGTACAAGGTGAAATAAAGAAAGGAAAATCAAATTTCATAAGAGGATAATGTATAAAATGTAAATTAAAATGACGATTTCAATATTCTAATATTTCAAATAGTGAAATATGTCTTATACTTCCCTGAATTGCAAAAGGATTTAAGAGATTTTAGTAAGTAAGAGGGATATTAGGAAAGTTATCAAATTAGTTGCATGGTTGTAGAAGTGAAGGTTACAATAGGTTGGAAATTAAATCACAACCAATTTTTTCTCTATTTTCTTCCTCTTCTTTTACTCTTCTTTCACCTTTCATTATATTATACATATCCTATAGGTAAGGTTATAAAAGTTTGAAACATTTCACAATTAGTTTCCAAGCAATTTTATCTTGTATCTCAAAAAATTCATGATAGTTAATACAAACATGTAATCTATTAAGTGTGTCTATTTTAGTGATTGAGGTGTTGTTACCACACACACACACACACAGTTTTGTCTATAATATATAAAAAATAATGATAAATTATTATAGTAAATATATACATTATTAAAATGTGGAATAAATAAAAAATATAAATTTAATTTTTACCTTGTTTTGATTAGATTAGTATGGGAAAGTCAAGCCCTGTTTTTATCTTATTTTTTATTAAAAATAAACCAAAACAAGGGGGTTGCATAGCCAGCACGAGAAGTATTAGACTAACAACTCATTACTAGCACTGACACATTCTCAGCCAATACCCTTCTTTAAAATCAAAAACAAAAAATGAGTGACCATAGGTCCCAACTTCACAGCGAAATTGGTACACCAACCTATGATCACCAACAAGAACAATCCCAACTAAGTTAACAACAATGTTCCAAATAACCCAAATATTAGCATAAAACCAAATACCAAAACCAATCTTATGGCTAACAGAGTCATTAAAGATGTTAAAAAATAGGCCCTTAAAGACCGACCACCAACAACTAAAGTATAAGAACAACATTAAAAAAAGAAAGGAAGTCATTTGGGGATTTTCCTCCCTTTATTGAGCAGCAGCTTCAACCAGTCCTCCGCCAGGAATTGGAAAAATTTCCCATCATCCATCTCCTTCTTCGAGGTCTTTAGGCTCTCCTGGTGTAGAAGGTGGAGAGTCATGGCTGCCGAGTGCATCACTTTAACCGCGAAGTCTGCCACCTTGTTAAAACTCTCACCAAGCTCCTTGATCTCACCTTTCAGTACCTATAAATCCTCTTTAGTACCAAGGTCCTGGATCTTACCTTAAAGCCGCAAAAGATCATCCTTCATTTGATGCATGTCCTCCTTAATTTCCTCATTTTATTCCTCTGAGGCACCAACTTTATTCCCCAAGTGTCCTTCTTAGCAATAGTCTCCTCTGGCATGCCCAAAGGCGAAGTAGCAGTAAGCAAAGACTCAATTTTGTTTCCTCCCGACACTTTCACTCTCGAAAAGTCCACAGTGGGAAGTTTGAAACTAGAAAACACCTGTGTAGATTCCTAGCTTCTTTAACCTCCCTCCCCAGTCAGGGTAGCTTTTCCCTTCTCCTTGTCATAGTTATCCTCCTCCTTAATTTTTATCTTTTTCCCCTTCTTGTTTTCTTCATTTTTTATTTTTTCCTCCCTCCTTCCTCCTCAGACTCCACCTCTTCCTCATCCACCTCAAGATACCTTTTCCTAACCACCTTTTGCTTGACACGGGTGTTGGAAGCAATTCTGCGGGACCTCCTCTTGTTGTCATTATCCTCCTCTTCTTCCGCAGAGTCAATGTTGATTTGAACTTCCCCCACCTTACTAGCTTTACCCTAGCAAGTATCCTTAGGGTCTTTCCCTGTGGGAGTAGGCATTTTACAGGATGAAGTAGGTTGAGACAGGGAAGCAGCGTTCTCTTTAGGGTTATTGGCAGGGATGGTATTCAATTCTTGTAAGGTAACAATTCTTGGAGGACACAGGGCTCGATGAAAATTATACAACCAAAGAATGATCCCTTGGTGGAAGATACAATAGTTCTTCTTGGTTTTTTTCTTCCCCCTCACATCCATAATTGACGTCTCCAACGAATGCAACAGAAAGAACGGGATGGAAATCTCTTCATTACAACATAAATGATTTAACAATGGGAAATGATAACTATAGAAGCTCCCAAAACAACCTTCAAGGGTGAGATATTTCATTAGTATTAAGAATGCCTCATTCCATGGTTCAGGCAGCTCATCGCGCTTGAAACCACCATGGAAATGAACATGCACCTCCATTTTTTTGAAGAATCTATTAACGCTAGTGTCATCCCTGCTCTTGGTAACCTTCCTCTACTTTCTACCCTCCAAGGATAAACCTGTGGCTTGAGCTATCACTTCTTCATTTATCTTTAAGGTGATACCATTAATGGTGACCTTATGATCTTCCCATGAATCAACAAGCTGCATTTAGATTATTTCATCGCTTCCCTCCATGACTTCCATGTATCATATTGTGACCAATGGAAGTGAATGCATTGAAAATGGTGTTCAAGAGCAATTTGGAGACAAGAAAACATTGAGGACAATTATATTAAGAAGAGCAGGATCATTGTTATTCAAAAGAAGTAGTGGGTTAAATTCTAATTCATAGTAGATCATTACATGTTTGGTGTCTATCTTAGCCATTTTTGATATTTACATTTTCTTAATTTCTGGTTAATTGTATACACAAGTCTTTATTTTTCAAAAACACAAAATTGATCTAAAGGAGGGAGCTATAGTTTCACAACAAGAATGAGAGAGGAATCAGTTACCTATTCACTCAACAGAGAGGTTATTTCAACAGGAGCAGCATTTTGACTTCAATTTAAAAGAACTAGCAAAAGCCACTGATGATTTCCATGAAAATAAGAAGCTTGGACAAGGTGGTTTTGGAACTGTATACAAGGTGAACCTCTATTCCTTGAAAGACATAGTGTTTCCATGGATTAGGAAATTTTTTTGAATAGACATAGAGAAGTCTTATTTGTTTTCATCTTCCTGGGAAGAACAAAAGATGGAAAGGAAATAGCAGTGAAAAAAGTGTCTGCGAAGTCAACACAGGGTAATGAACAATTTATAAACGAAGTGAAACTTGTGGCCAATGTTCAGCATCGAAACCTTGCGAAACTATTGGGATGTTGCACTAAGGGAGATGAAAGGTTGATTGTTTATGAGTATTTTCCCAACAAGAGCCTTGACACCTTCCTCTTCGGTAAGTTACACTTGGTTTCGTGATCATTCCCTTTCTCATTGATATTTTTAGTATTCCAACATTGTTTGAAAGGCATGATAGTCTAGGAATTGGGATTGCAGATCTAGAAAAGTTAGATTGTTAGATTGGAAAAAATATTATAACATTATCCTTGGAATTGCCCGCGGGCTTCTTTATCTTCACAAGGATTCGCCGATGAAAATTATTCCCATAGATATTTAACCAAACAATATTTACCAGTGGGATTGGCCTCTATATAATAAGGTAATATGTCCGTTAAGATTCCTGTTGTAGCAATTTACCTGTATTGTTATGGCGATGTTCGTTAGGCAACCCTAGCTACATTACAAATCTAGCAAGGAAACCCTAACACTAAGAATGTAATGTCATGTCCTCTAGAGTTTTTAAGGAAACATACCAGTATTAGGATGATGCACAATTCTCATGAAGCCCTTCTAGTATTTGGATGATGCACAATGCTCATGAAGCCCTTCCTCCCACCCGCGATCTGGCTAAGACAGAAGGAAGTGAGTTTGATCACTTTTTTTTTGTTTATATCCTGATTTGGTCAAAATTTCTACAATAAACTTAACTATAGTCTAAATTTTGACCTTTTCAAGACATAAACAAAAAAAAAAAGTGAACATCACAAGCTAAAATGGCCTTTAGTCGAAAATGAAGGTAAAAAATGAGGCCCAAATGTATTAGTGAACTCCTCGTCCAGAACAGAGCAAGTGACCCCTAGATCATTCTGAGTTGGGGGGGGGGAAGGTCCTCTATTCCCCAAGGTCCTTTTGGGGGGAACCTTACAGTCTTCCATGACATGACCATGCTTAGCACACCTTTGGAAATGAAGGGTAGCATTCTCATAAACAATGGCTTGATTCCATTTACCCCATTTTGATTTCAGAACCACAAATTTTGGGAGGGGTTTATTCATTGTAACATTCACACATAATCTCACAAACACCAGCCTTGACTTCTGTGAAGTTACGGAGTTTGTAGAGACATATTGGCCAAACGAGTTCTCAATCCATCAGAGCACTATCTTATTATAATAGTTAAGTTATGTTTATTTCTATTTCTTATCAGATATTTATATTTTTATTAAATATAATTTTTCATAAAGACACGTGGTAAGCTATGTGTGTGTGAGAGAAAGAAAGAAAATAAATGAAATAAAGAGAAATTTCAAATTAAAAGTGGGAGAGGGGTCAAATTAACAAGGCATTGGAAATAAACTAGCATACCTATATTTAACAAAATTTAAGTAAAATAAGATAACTATTTTAAAAAAAGAGATGTGGACCTTAAAACAACCATGCCAAATTATTTTATATATAGTAAGAAAATATCTATAATAAATAATAATATTTCCTTTATTTTTCTAAAAATTACTTATGATATTTCATTTTTTAATTCATAATTAGATTATTGTCTTGTGTGATGAGATTGCTTATGCCCCCTATTTATATGAAGAGTAATTGCTACAACATAAAAATCACATGCATTGTATCCTAGTTCCAGTGCACAAGGAAATAACATGCTCATATGTTGGCAAGTTGTTGTGGCTATAAAGAGAAATACTAGGAAAAATAAGCAAGATGTGTACACCAAAGTCATCAAATTTTTTTGGAAGGCCTAGGAAAAAATAAGCAAGATGTGTACAACAAAGTCACCAAATTTTTTTTGGAAGGCCTAGGTGAAACTTGAAATAATGAAGCCAAATTGAGTGGATATAATTAAATAATAAATACATATTGTGTGTGTGGTAAATGCAGCCTTCCACCCAAAAACACCAAACACTCAATAAACCATTAGCTCAAGGGGTTAGTAATTATTAAATCCAAAATCTAACATCATTAGACTCTTATTTTATAGTTAACCAAGAATTGATGTAGGGAAAATTGTCGCTGTTGTTTCCTGCTGATAATGCCTCCTGCAGATTCTATTGTCACTGTTATTTCCCGCCGAAGGGGAAATTTCAATGTCTCCGTGGCTGCCACTTCTAAAGGTTCTGTTGGCTTGGCCGTTGCCACTGGTGGGGGAGGCCCTTCTCCAGCTTCCGCTACTGCTGGTTTGGCAGGCTCAAATTCTGAAGTTTCCCGCCTGCTGGCTTCGTTTGAGGTGAATGCTTCAAAGCTGAATGGAGGGGGATCAATGGCGTCCGACACCGTTGCTCAAAAACCTACGCTATCCTTTGTTGATGTGGATGTCTTTGAAGCTGGAATCCATGGCTAGGCCTTTGCTAGGAGGGGAGATAACCATTCCTCTCCTCTTGTGGTGCATGTTTCTGTAAGTAACCCTATTATGGTCAATCTCGATACTGATACTGTTGATGAGATTTTAAAAACTGCGGAAGATTTTTCTTCCAATGCTGCTATCTTTTATTTTAGGGGTTTTTGGCCCTCTCTTGCTTAGTTGCATGCTTGGATTTCTGAACATTGGGAACCATTTTTAACTGATCATGTTCAGATATACCTTGTGGCAAGGGGATTTTTATTGTAAAGTTTGATAATGCTGCAGATAGGAAAAATATTTTGTGTGACTGTTGTTTCACTTGGGAGGAGTGCTTCCCTTTGATGGCCAAACCTTAGTATCAGGGGTTTGATCCTCTCTCTGAGTCCTTTAATAAGATACCCTTATGAATTAGACTTCCGAATCTTCCCCTTCATCTATGGCTGGATTTTGTTTTGGAATCGGTGGGTGAGGCTCTTGGGGATTTTCAGATGGTGGATATGTACTCCTCTAAAATTTATAAGACGACGTATGCTCGTATTCTTGCAGAGATGGACATTTCCAAGGGCCTTCCTGAGAAGATCACTTTGGCCTCTTCTAAGGGCTCTTGGACTCATAATCTTGATTACAAAGGTATCCCATTTAGATGTAGGAAATGCCACAAGACTGGTCATCTTGCTGTGCGGTGTGTATCTGATAAGATTAAATCAAAGAAATCGCCTTCTTGGTGGCCGGGGGCTTCTGGCAAACATTATACGGTTTGTAAAGATTCTGTGGATGGGGATTTGGCTGCTTGTCCTCCTCAGAATGATCAAGCTCTAGTTGGAGCTTCTAATGATGTATCTATTGCTGCTAATGTTATCTTTGAAGCTACTATTGTTGTCTCTGATGCTGTCCCTTCTGGTGTTGCTAGTGTTGTCCCTATGCAGATCGTTGATGCTGTCCTTGGCTCAGATTTTTTGTCTTCTGGTGCTCTTGGTTATGCTGCTCATGGTTCTCCTGGGAGGATCTTGGGGCATGACAGTGGTGCCAGTCCTGCCCCTCTTGAGGCTGGGATTGTGACCTGCCATTTTGTGGGCTCTTTTGGTTCTTCTTTGGACTGGAAGAAGGATGTTGATAAGGTGGAGGATGGATGGACAACATTCAAGGGAAAAAAAAAAGTTAAATCTTCCACTCTTTCATTTGATATGAACTTATGTTCACATATGGATGGGCAAAAATGTAAATCTTGATTGCCTTGTTTGTGGCTTGTTGGGCCTTTTTCCATTTGGTTGGAACTATGGTCAGTTCCTTTGGCTTGTTTGGTGGGGCTCCACAGTTGTTTTTTGGTCTTTCTTTGACCTATCTTTTGCTGCTTTTGTACAAGGTTTCAAGACCTTTCAAATCCTATTTTTACTTAATTAGAAATACCCTCAAAACTGGCTTATTGCTTCCTAATTGAAGCGAGTTTGATTCTTGGAGGATGCTCATCAAATTGAAATTTGGAATCAATGACTAGACAACTCCAAAATGGAAGGTTCAAGAGATGGGCATGATGCATGAACTTGCATACTTAGCCCTCAAGATCATGGAGGTGAAATGCATGAGTGAAACTAAGATAAATGCATGCTAAACATGAAGCAATCCAAGAAAAATACAACCACATACTAAGGAATTGAAACTAGAAATCCATGTTAGAATTAAGTGCACAATGCTAAGCTATAATGAAGATGGATGCTAAAACATGATCAAAATCTAGAACTAAAATAGCATTATCATTTTACTTCTCCAAATTTTCCCCTCTTTGAGCAAGGGGAGCTATCCCTTTTATAGGAAACTCCTCGAAATGGATAGTCAAGGTTGAGCCACGAAGGGCGGTTGAGATGCATTTCCCTTCAATCCATGTGGGCTTGATCTGGGTGAAAGATCATTGATTGGTCAACTTTGTGCTTGTTTAGGGGAGAATGAAACAAATATGGTAATTATCCCCTTTTAATTGCTTTTACTTGAAATTTGTGTGCTCACACATGTGTGAGGATGTGTGAATGGGTTCATTTAATTAGAAGTGTTGGGAATTTTAATTAAACCCTATAGTTCAAGCAATTAAATGATTTGAGCTTTGATTTTGATTTAACAAGTATGATATAATTATGCAAGCAAGTTTGATTAAATACTTCCATAATTAAGGTCTAGCAATAAATGCCTTTGATTTAGAATTTTTAAGGCCAATTAATCGAAATGGGGGCTATGGGTTAACTAGACCAATTTTAGGTGATTACATATTCACATATTAAATATTTCATATTTTATTATTTCTCTTATCCCGCATTAAACATTAATAAAATTTTAAAATAACGAATTCATGTTGTTGTTAGACTAGAACTAATCTACTTGACATACATAAAATTTGTAATTATAGATCACAATAAAAAATAATATGGAACATGGTCAAATATAATCTACCATTTACCACACTATCTCTCTTAATAGTTTGACAAAAACTGTACATTATTGATGATGGGGTATATTTGACCATGTTCCGTGTCAAAAACCTTTAAATATTTCAAGTGAGTTGCAATATGCCTATAATACATTAAATTTGACTATGATTCACAATTGCAAATTTGAACCATGTGGAATGAATTTTGTTTCATTACCAAAGAGGGATTAGTTATATATGCCCATGAAAAGATTAGAAATCATATAGAAAGGAGACATTATAATTTGAGCATGACTATTGAATATTTCAAAATTGAAGACTTGAGGAAGATTCAAAATTTGATTGTGATTTTTCTTTAAGTAAAGTAAAACAAGAAGGGAACCAATGAATTGATTGGGAAAAGTGTAGTCCATTTTTTTCAAGAATAAGAATTTATTAATAGGAGTGAGGGTCTATGGGTCTCATAGCATCATCAGTCAGATTTTAGTGATGGGGTTTCTTTTATCATTGACTCATACAACTTGGAATTTGAGCTCGCTATGAATAAACCTAGTCATTATGTCTATTATAAACAATTTAGTGAGAATATTTTAAATATTACTTTATTTTTTTAATGATATAATTAATCATTAAAAAGGTAAGAAAATAATTAAAGAACTCAAATCTTGACTTCTCTCTAACTTACACAAATCCCTTAAATTCTTTTGCAAACCATAGAAGTACAAGATATAATAAATATTTCACTATTTAAAATATTAAAATATTGAAATTATCATTTTAATTTATATTTTATATATTTATCCCCTTATGAAATTTGGTTTTCCATATAATTCTCCCCTTTTGAGAAATGATATTCACAACAATAAGTCTTTAATTTATTTACTTAGTGAATGATAACTTCTCAAAAATTCTCGTTTCTTTGTTTCACCTTGTACTTTGAGGAAAAATATTTCTCTCGTCTTAGGTGTTTTTTCTCTTCAAATGTTTTTGATAAAGGTAAATACAAGTTTTGAATGGACCTCGAACCCATTTACAAAAAAGAGAGATAGATTTTCAAAAAAAGCCATTACAAACATCGAATGCCTGCTAAACAAACAAACAACAAGACCCCAACCTAACCAACTAAGCCAAAACAAGAAGTTTTCTCTTCAAATGTTGCAAATGTATCTATGATTTATTTTATTTTACAAATTTATTCCTTCTTTCCTTTCTTGACTTTTAATATCTCTTATGCTCTAATTTTTGGTTCATCAATAGGATGAGATTTGGTTCCTGTTATGATTTGGTGATACCTGCCAAATCAAACACATATGATGACATGTGTATCTCTTATGCTTTAATTTTTTTATTATTTTTTGGTTCATCATCTTTGAATTTATTTAAAATAAAAGAATTTACCTATCCATTTACTACATTTTTACTCTTTCACAAATTTATTTGATTTTGAAATATTAACAATAAATTTAATTTTTTATTTCTCTATTCATTTCTATTTCCTTGTAAAATTTCAAATTTTCCTTACATAATTAAATTATTTTATTATTGAAGTGAAATACGTTTTCTCCTTATATGTCTTCTCCAAAAAATATTCAATTGATTTTTGATAACTCAAGGCCAAGTTTAAAACAATATTTTTAGAAACAACTTTAGCTTATTGATCTTCTCAAGAATGGTCAATGTGCCCATCCTACTGAGCAAGAGCCTCCAACTGTTAAAGCATTTAACATATTTTCGAGAGGCTTCCGTTCTATTATTTTATTCACTTGACATCTCTGGTATTCATGTTCATACCGTTTGACTCCCCCAGCCTCTATGTATTGCACTGATCAAATGTTGCTTACTCCATTAATGGATTATGAAGTTTAAAATAAAAATAAAAAATAGATTCAGTTGTTGCAGTGAAATCAGTGAAAAAAAAAGCTTTTATAAACAGTAGAAAACAACGCTACATTGAACTGCAAACAAAAGACGCAAAAGGGTGCAGGCAAAGGTTGCGAAGCTTGGCTTTGCATCTGCCCATTGCATTCGCTTGAATGTTCTTGACGCCTTTTCAATAAATCCATGTCGTGTATGTCCTGCAATTGTCTATGTTATTTGAGGCCTTTGATCAAACGCTTCCACTGCCTTGTCTATGCTTTTACATTTTGCAGACGTTTACAGAGCTCTTCCCTTCCTGTTGCTGCGAGACTTACATTTATGGCACTCACTCTTTGAGCAAGGAAAATAATTATTTGAATTTGATTTTTCTCATGGGCGGGAATCAGAAAATAATGTTAAATCTTTGTAATAAAATATCAATTGAATTTGGTGGTTCTTAAAATTAATTGATTCTTATCCCAATTAGAGATCATTACATTCCTTTAGAAAATCAAGAAATGTTAGGGTTGTCATTGTTGAAGATCATAGAAATGATAATTTCAATATCACCATTTTGTTAATGTTGACTATTATATTATTTCATATAATAATTTTTATTTCTATTATAGATGCTTGCAAATCATCTAATGCCTCCAATGGTAAGTTCCAACATTCTATTAATTATTTAAATTCGCTACACCAAGGTTTATCTAAAAATTACTTTCAGTGAATGTGGAGAGAGATTTGAAAAAGGTCCTCATGCACCTCTTGTTTTTCTTCAAAATTTACATCAACCTCTAGCTCAAAGAACATACCTATGAATTAAATATCACCATGGTTTAGTCCAAGTAATGTGATAAAATGTCATTTTATTCATCAAAGAGGTAGTGTCAATCATAAAGGCTTATATGAAAGAGTAGAGGAGCATGAAATTTTTTAATTTCCCTTAACAAGTGGTAGAAAGAAAAAGAAGAAAAAGGTTATCAATCATTTAGGGATGACAATAGTTGAAGGAAGTATTAACATTAGGCAACAACATAGAAAGTACATATTTTCAAAATTATTTTAGTACTTTTACATAGCAATAATTTTTTTCTTTTGTTTTACATGTTAATAAGTCATTATATCTTTGGGTGAAGAAGATAATGTTCAACAATGTCGTTTACCATTCTCTATTGATCTAAATCAAAGAACAATATATGAAGTACAAATTATAGATGGTAATTATTTAAATATTAAATGTGTTCTTTAATAAAATGGAATATGTCTTAGTTCCTACTTCTAACAACATTTTTACATGTGTAGACGTCCAAAATATTAAATAAATTAATATTTCCTATTTATTCATCTAACTGTTTAATTTAATCAATTAAATAGTTCCCCTTCCAAGTATTTAAATCCAATCTAAAAACTACCCTAATATATTCTATTTAATACATTTGTCTCACAAAACCCCTTTTAATAAATTCATATTTATTAAAAATCTCTCACACTCCTAATTCTTCTAAACCATGATTAATTCAAATCTAATTTGAATGATAATCTAAACCTAACCTAGAAACCTACTAATCCAATCTAGAATCCTACCCTACTCCTACCTATCACACTTGCTAAACCTACCTCCTCTCTTAATCACCCACTAATCCTACTTAAAAAGGTGATTTTTAACCTTTTTAGTGCTAATGGAATGCTCACACATGTGTGAGAAACTCATCCCAAGAGAGCTACCCAACTCTCTTAAATGAAACCACCTTCTTGTCCCCCACACATTTCCCTAAGGTTGCTCACACATGTGTGAGAAACCTTGAGCCACTCAAGTATTAAATGCTTCAAATTGACCCCTCCTCCAAGCCTATGCGTCCCTTATGTGGCTCCTATGTGGATGCCACATGGGTTCCACCTCATCCAATACCTTCTCTTCCCTCCAAAAATCTATAAATAGAGGGCCTTTCTTCTTGCAATTCATCTCTCATTTGCGCATTGTTATCATGCTAGTGTAGATCTTATGGCAAGACATATTGTCAATTAGTATCAAAACACTTAAGACATTCTAAGTCGACCCGAGTGGATAGTATGACCCGAGTGACAGTTATGAGGCCAAAATAGTATATATTTTTATATATTATTTTGTAATTGCAAGCTGACTTTTAGTGTTGTATATTTTCATATGATATATATGAAAGATAACTTCTTTTATCAAGTATGTAGCAAGTTTTTTTAAGATGAATATATGTGCAGAAGACATGCGAAAAATAGATTAACTAAGTGCATAAGCATTTTGGACACCAGAGACTTATCTATCACTATCAGGTGATCAGTTACATTAAAAGGATCATTATCAGCAATTACAGTTGCACATAGCAGATCAACAACTGATTCATTCTCATAGGTGGATCAGCAAAATCCTTTAACAAGGTGGACCTAACAGTTCTTTCTCTAAATCTCTTAACAGAGTTGCACTACATTTTGTATTATAATAAATCCTTTAACAAGGTGGACCTAACAAGTCCTTTGTATGCCCCTAACAGGGCAGGCCATCAGAAGTGGTCGTTGTAATCTTTAACCGGCTAAATTTATACTGCAGTACTAAATCTTGTGGGTATCATCCCCACCCTAGTTTTACTTTCTTTGGAAGGTTTCTAGGTAACCAAATAATGTGTTATGAGTTATGTGTTCTTTACTTTCAGTTCTATGGATGTTATCATTCAAGTTAATTATGGATTAACTTTTATTGGTTCCTGATTCACCCGTCTCAGTCACAGGAACACTATATATTTCCAAAAATTGGTATCAGAGCTCTGGTTCTCTTATCAGAAGTCTGAAAGCTTGAGAAAAAATCTGAAAGGATGGAAACCTATAGACTGGAGAAAGCCATTGAGAATGAGAAGATAGATCTTAATGTAGCCATGGAACAGGTTAAGAAACTAAAGGAGTAGCTCTCTCTCTTTCTCTCTCTCTCTCTCTCTCTAAAACAAAGAAAAGAACAAGAAGTACAGATGAATGACAAAAATTATATAGAAGAAAGTGTTGAAGAAATATGCAAAGACAGAAGCTCAGAATAAGATGATGCAGCCATTGAAGACCTACTTGCAAAGAATCTCAATTTACATGAAGAAATAAGAAAAATGAAAAGAGAACAAGAAATCCATTCAATTAGGATATGTGAAGTCATAGAACAGAAGAACAAAGAAGAAGATGACAAGAAAGCAACACAAGAAGACAAAAGATTGCTGAGTACAAGGCTAGAAGAAAAAGACAATGAAATCCATCACCTGTCTATTCAACAAACCGATTTGGTAAATCAACTCAATAATGCAAAACAAGAAGTTATCAATTTGAGGACAAAAAATGACAGATTGCAGACTGAACTCAGTACTGAAAAACAAGCAAATGATAATGTGGCTATTTCACAAAAAAGCATAGATCAGACAACAGAATTTAGACATCATGGTCAGACTAGATTAGGTTATATTGAACAAGGTGAAACCTCTCAAGAAGGAGCAAAGAGGAACAACAAGCCTTCATGCAATCATTGTGGCAAGTTAGGACACACATCAAATAAATGTTGGAGCAATGGAAAGTCAAGATTCAATGGAAAATGTTACAGTTGCAACAAACATGGACATAGAGCAAATGAATGCAAAGAGAAAACCAAGTTTGAAGGGAAATTCTACAAGTGTAACAAACAAGGTCACAAATCCTCCGAGTGACGAACAAAGAACTGGAATCCTGCTAAACAATTGGCTAAAGAAATTTTTGGTTGGGATTACAACACATGGTACAGATGTTGTCATTGTGGTGAATATGGGCACATTGGTGCAAACTGTGTAAAGACTCATTTTAGAAAAAGAGATCCTACCAAGAGATGCTATGTATGCAAGCAACTCGGACATCTAAGCAGAAACTGTATGAACAGAGAAAATGTTGATACTAGCTTTGAGAATGGGAAAGCTAAAGTCTCTGAAATCAGAACAAAGATGAGAAAGAAATGGGTAAGAAAGTCTTCTGACAATTCAGACCAAAACAATGAAGGATTTACTAACACCCAGCACAACGAATTGGGTGGATCTACCATTACAGAATAAATTCAAGGAGATGACTGGAACTGTGAAATTCAAGATGTAATACACAAGTTCTAGATAAGATAGCAGTCCAAATCTGCATATTGATGGATATAGGACATATCACAAGTACTACCTGAGTCAGATTACAAGTTACACCCGAGCCACTCTGACTTACCCGTGTTGAGTCGGGCCATATTGGTAATTGAGAAGATACACCTGAGCTTTCGAGTAAATCTTGGTTACACCTGAGCTACACCAACTACTTTGTATGGAGCATTTAATGTTTTACCCTAACGGTTAAAACTCTTATAAATGAAGAGTTAAGAAGGTCGTTATGCACAAAGCATTCAATTCACAAAGCATTCAGAGCACTTGGCAACACAGAGCAAGCTTGTACTCCATATCAAATTTTGGGTAATTCATACGAACAAGATATGACATCCACTTCCAGTAGCAAGGTGAAAAAAGGGTTCAGAGATGTTGGCAAGGAATACAGTTTGTGATCCTCCCATGTTCAAATTGTATCCTATAATTGCTAAAGAAGTAGACCTCATGGGAGCTCACTCTTTGATTCCTCTGAGGGTACTACTGGTAAATGACATTCGTATTTTTTATCACTGCAAGCTACATGAACTTGAAAATGTGGAAATGAATGAAGAATTTGATGCATTATATGAGGAAGGGAATTTGAATACCGAGAAAAAACACATTGAGACAAAGGGTTTAACACACATCATGCATATTCCAAAGAACTTCCAGGTGAAATGGGTTAGGTATGTTCTCAGTCGTGTTCATAACATGAAAATATGGTTGGATAAACTAGTAGAGATTACAAAGAAAATGATACACCGTATCACTGGATTTCCCATGCTTGACAAACCTAGGGCCACCAAAACCCTAAACAAGGATGATTTGGGAAACATGACTCTTGCCGAGTGGGATTGCAGAGGAATGAGACTGAATGGAGTAACTCATAATGAATTAAAGTTTGGAATCCATGTAATTTCTCACAAAATATACATCTCCAGCTGACCCAATAGTGTTCCATGTGAATCTGTTGACCTAGCCTACAAAGTTATAAAGAAGGACTTGGTATTTGACCTTGCAGAAATTCAACTCATCTAATTGGGTAAGAATATGGAGAGCATCCGGGTATCAAAGACTAATTATTGTAAGTTTGGCTCACTCTTGATTTGTATATTGTTTTATGTTGAAAATTTATTTCCTTCTAAGGGTAAAGTAGTATGGAAGAAGGATAGGCCAGTCATATACCAGATCAATGAATATATAGCAAAATTAGGAGATAATTTTGATAGTATCATGGATGGGTACTTTGAAAAATTAAAACAAAGAATGAAGAGTAGATATCGAATCCCCAAGAAACTAGTTGAGGACTATAAAGATGATATTTATTTCCTAGTTGACTGTGACAAAGTTTATATTCAAGCAGTGAGACCTAGCACTGCATGGGCGAAGCCTCTCTCCTATGAGGTCAATATAGATGATACTAAGAACATCATAGAAGCTCTTGTTAATGAACTTGTTAATCCAATTTCACCTTAATTTGGAACATATGAGGAAGAAAAAGATAGGATTTCCATAGAAATTGAAATCCCTAAGATATTGAAAACAGGAGAGAAAAGGCTTAACAAATTACAAAAAAAGTATGGCAAGACCTTGGACTCCCCTACCACCACTGAAGAGGAAAATGTTGAAACAAAGGATATCCAATCAGAGGAAGAAACTGAAGTTGAACCTCCTCAGAAGAAGAGGAAGGAAGCACCTAAACAGAAAAAGGCCCATACCCCTGTTCTCACACAGAGAAAATCCAAGAGAAAAATTAATTTGGGTAAAAATAGCGATGATGAAGAAAAACAAGATGATACTATGGTTTTCAAGAAACCACCACCTTCACTTGAGTAGAAGATTAAGGCACTTATGGAAGGTAGAGAAATGAGCTCTTTAAAATCACTTAACTACTCTTCTCGATCAAAATAAGAAAAGAAGCAAATTGAAGAAGCAATTGTTGAGAAGATGGCCAAATGGAAATATGACCCTTTCCGAGTTGAAGAGTTATATGAATAAAGATTTATACAAGGCAATCTTTGTCCCCTGGTCAAATGCAGTAGGAATGGAAAAATGATATAAGGGGAGAGACACTTAAGCAAGTTATGCCTACAATGAAGGGCAAAGAAATCAAGGAAACCCTGAGAAAGTATGAAAACAATCATACACCCAGATTCAGAACATTTCTGATTTTGAACAAGAACATTGAAGATGTAGTGAAGCAAGCCACATTAGTGTGGAAAACAATCTTTGAGCATAAATTTGATGATGATAAAACAAAGATCCCGAGTACAAATCAGGAGAATGATACTCTACCCGAGGTATAGACTATTGAAGAGTCAAATGTTGAATAGATAGCAGTTGAGGTAATGGCATCATTGCCCCAATCTCCAAGTCAGAACATCATACCTCTGAGTAAGGAAAAGACTGAAGAACCATCAGACCAAGCAACAACCGAGCAATAGGCTCCAATCAATATTGAGTCAAGCATGCCCGAGTCACAGAAGGATAAGGTAAATGTCTCTACTGCCAGTATTGATTCATCAGTTCACATTAGTCCAACAATTGGTACACCATCATTTGATGTAGTAAAGGTCAATGACCTAGTAGGAATAAAAATTGATAGCAAGGTTGAGGAAAGTAAAAGCAAGGAACTTATTCCTTCCCCGAGTCCCAAGGTAAAGGGAAAATAAAAGTTAATAAACACTGGTGAGATTGATCTTGATGAAGAGATTGTCATTCCAAACTGGGATCAATCCAATCATTCTGAAGAGAAAATGGAAATTTTGGGTGAGCTATGGAAGAAAAGAGCTACACAACAAAAGCTCAGAAGGGAAAGAAAGAGGAATAAGATACTAACAGAAATCAAAAGCATATTTGTTGATGCTTTACAGATTGAGGTCAATGAGACTGAAACAATATTGGATCAACTTGTTGACATTGTGCAAAAGTTCAATATTGACATGAATGGTCAAGAGAAGCTACAAGAGAAGGAAGAGAAGAAATTTGAGAACAAGGTTCTTAAAAACATTGCAAAGAAGATTGTAATTGATCAGGTGCAACTAACAAATACCATCAACACTCTTGAAACCACTGTAGCCAATGAGGTAGAATTATTTGTAAAGCTGAGTGACTCATCCAACTTTACCACTCTGATCAAAGATAAGTTAGCAAAGGTTGACAGTGACATGAAGGAAAGTGCAAAGCTATTAGCAGCTGACCCGAGCACCAGTTCAACTCATTTCTTAAAAATCAAGTATCTAACAGGTCTTCGGGCTGAATTATTGAAAGAAGAAGAAAGAACTAGAGAGTCCCTCACAGAAATACAGATCCAGCTCCTACCCCACATGGAGACCATGAAAAAATGTATTGCACATGCCAAGACACTCATACATGACAACAACTTCTCTTTTGTTGAAACTATGGTGGATTTATTTGGAGAACTTCAAATTGAATTGCATATATTGAAGATACTACAGGAGAAAATTGGGACAACACTTTGTCTCAAATTTTGAAGGTACATAGTGACTTCCTATCCTAGTTTGGGATCACTGTGTAAATAATATTTTGGCATTTTGTCAAAAACAAGGGGGAAAAGGATATCATTGTATATTGTATAGAAAAGGATATCATTGTATAGTATACATAGTGTTTATTATATATATATATATATATATATATATATATATATATAATTTACAAAACAGTTTTGAAAAATACAAAAACAGATCAAGTCAGCCCCGAGCAGAAGAACAGAGTCAAAACCCGAGCAGTCAGTAAGGGGGAGCTTTTGACTTAACAGTTGCAGAAATCAAATATAAAGTGTTTTTGTCACTAATGCCAAAGGGGGAGATTGTAGACCTTATGGAAAGACATATTGTCAATTAGTATCAAAGCACTTAAGACATTCTGAGTCGACCCGAGTGGATAGTATCACTCGAGTGACAGTATCACCCGAGTGATAGTATGACCTGAGTAAAGATGTGGACCCGAGTGATAGTTATGAGGCCGACATAGTATATATTGTTATATATTATTTTTTAATTGCAAGCCAACTTTCAGTGTTGTATATTTTCATATGATATATATGCAAGACAACTTGTTTTATCAAGTATGTAGCAAGTTTTTGTAAGATGAATATATGTGTAGAAGACATATGAAAATAGATTAACTAAGTGCAGAAGAATTTTGGACAGTAGAGACTTATCTATCACTATCAGGTGATCATTTACATTCAAAGGATCATTATCAACAATTACACTTGCACAAAGTAGATCAAAAACTAATTCATTCTCACAGGTGGATCAGCAAAATCCTTTAACAAGGTGGACCTAATAGTCCTTTCTCTAAATCTCTTAACAGAGTTGCACTACATTTTGTATTGTAATAAATCCTTTAACAAGGTGGACCTAACAAGTCCTTTGTATGCTCCTAATAGGGAAGACCATCAGAAGTGGTCATTGTAAGCTTTAACCAACTAAATTTATACTACAGTACTAAATATTGTGGGTATCATCCCCACCCCAGTTTTAATTTCTTTGGAAGGTTTCTGGGTAACCAAATAATGTGTTATGAGATATGTGTTCTTTACTTTCAATTCTATGCATGTTATCATTCAAGTTAATTGTGGATTAAGTTTTATTGGTTCCTGATTCACCCCCCCCCCCTCTCAGTCACTGGGCACACTATATATTTCCAACAACTAGAACAACTCTAGAATTTCATAGTGTNCCTGATTCCCCCCCCCCCCCTCTCAGTCACTGGGCACACTATATATTTCCAACAACTAGAACAACTCTAGAATTTCATAGTGTTTTCATGCTTTCAATATTAGTTCTTGTTAAATCCATTTAGCTATTACATGTTAGGATAGTTTGGTAATTGAATCTAGTTTGATTCTTGTATTGCATCTCATCTTAGCTTAAGATCTTCATTGTAGGAATATTTTAGACTAGTTGCCTCATACTAGTTCTTGAATCCTTCCTCATCCATTAGCTTTTGCATTCATAGTTGTATCCACCATCAAGAAAGAATTCTACTTGTGGATTAGTTTAGTTGTGTTTTGAAAGAGAACATCCACAATCCTTCTCTTGAGAAAATCAAATAAGTTTTAATTAGGGTGCAACGTATTTTAGCTCAATCTGATGTTATGAGTGTTTATCTTGTTGTTTCATGCTTATTCATGGTTTAGATATTTATATGTGCTAACCCATTAAAGTTTGCATGTTTGAGCTTTCTCCCAAAAGATTGAGTATTTCAAATTCTGGCACATCCGGTGGGACCACGTACCTTAAAAACATTTAAACATCCTCCATTTTTCTCAAAATCTCATCCAACTCTCAAAATTGGCATCTTCGTTTCACACAGAGGTGTCTGCACATACACCAATTCTTCCTAAATAACCGTTCAGTATCTGCGTTGAACCAACATCTTCAACCTCCATTGGTGTCTCCGTTGTGGGACACTTTTACTAAATCTTTGGCTCACAATCGTGTTGTTTGCAGGTTTCTTTGGTGTTTTCACTATATTTTGGCACTTTAACATTCTAGTTTTAGCAGAGATTCATTTTCCTAAGGAGTCCTAATGCAAAAATATTTCCTAATCACTCTGTCATGATAAGAACACTAAATTTAATCTATTCCTAATAATCTTGGTGTGCTAATATTTGGGTTTTTTTTATCAGAGATTAACTGGAAAAGAATGGATTTTACACATTTTGTTGTCTTTTTGTGTCTTGCAGGTCATAGAGGCATCTGCGCATTTTTCGATTCACACTAAATCACAGTTTGACGTCCACGCCCTGAATTGACGTCTCCGCTGGTATTGTTTTAATTTTATTTTTTTAGGATTATTCTGCTAATCTTGTCATTAGTTGTTGCTAATAAAATTAGCATCTCTGCCTACAATCGGCGTATGCGTCCAGTTTGCATATTTTTTGTGGTTACTAACAAATATTTTGGTGATTTTTCTTGTTCTGGAATTCTTTTCAAAGACCAAACACTTGGAAAACTAATAATCAATCCCCTTGCATCCCGCTTGCCATGGAAAATCATTTGAAACTACTCACATTATCTTGCAGGTTGCCTAAAATTGCATCAACCAAATGATCATGCTTCTTAGTATTTTCAAGGAACATAGCTTAATTAGGAAGTTTCTTATGTGGGAAAAATGAAGTATTAGGGGATTATGCTCTCTTTCCTTTTGGGAAGATCAAAAGCCCATGCATGCTTGATTTTCCTTGGGCAAGTAATCTTTTGGGGAATTAACCATATGTTTTGAGTGTTTGGGAGAAAACAACACTGGATAGGAGAGTGCTCTTTTCCCTTGGTCGAAAAATCAGAAATCTAGACTTCTTTAATTACCAATCCATGTTTTTCAAGTTAATCCTTTAGTTGGGCCTATTGGTTGAGGTAAAAATCTCTTGGGAACGACTCACTTGAGAATGAGGTGTAACCCACACCACTCCAACTCACGTTAAAAAAATTTACTTCTTGGGGTTAAAGCCTCAGAAGTTGGATATCATTTGATCTTATACTCAACTCACACCTAATAAAAAGTAGGGTCACGAGTTCTCAATCACATTCATGTGACTTCTTGTGCCAAGGTGCTTTGTGGGGTTATACGCCTCAATCACACTTGCATAGACACAAAGGACATATTTGAATGGAAAACCTTACTAAGAACCATTAAAGTAGAAGCCTACCCGATTCACCTCTAAAAACTTGATAATTTTTGTGCAAGGAGGATAGAAACCCCCTAAGATAATCACACATTCATGCCACCTTGAGCATTTGGAGTCGGCTAATACGATATCATGACTACAATCATTGTGTGCTTAATGATGACCATATTCTGATTAGCTCTTGTGTGTGTGCCTATGTTTGCGAGAAAATATTTTTGAAGATAAACCAATTTCCTTAGGTAGAAATTTCTTGAGTGTTTTCAAAACATTGGTGAATTGAACATACACAAATTCTTATCAATCAAACTCATTACAATTTCTTGTATCTCCCAAGGTTTCTTTGTCCCTTTTTGGATTGTTTTCAGACACATGAATATTTTCGTTTGAATCAAGGTATACTCAGCATAGTCAATGCCTTTGATGTATGAATGAAACTTGTTCTTTCCATCATACAAATCTAACCAAACTACCTCAAGATCAATCAATCCTATTCAAGAAGCAATAATTATCTTTTTGCAAGACCATCCTATTTGATCACATATGTATGATTCGGAAAAACATAAGAAAGAAAAAATCCAACTACCTCACATATGCCGAGAGCAAAAGACCACCAATCAAGAGACCAGGAACTATCAACACATTGTGAAATCTGTCCAACAAGAGATCCAAGAACGTGAGAAGTATGAAAATATCATTTTCAACAAAACAATTCTCACGCTTTATGGGAAAATACCATTTGAACCATGCTTTTATCAATTTTAAGAGATATGACTAGTCGACACATCACAAATCTTCCCATCCACTCTTCTTCACCATAAATCTTGCATCTCCATCATTGAATTTTTAGGATCATCCTAATTCATTCCCTTTAGCTAAGCATTATCCAATCAATCAAACCCCATCCAAATAAATATTCCAAGAAAATAAAAAAAAAATAAAAAACATCCCATACTTGGTATCACATCCTTACGAGTTTCTTAGAATCTATATCTTAATCAAAACCATCCCTTAGCTTTATTCCTTGACTAATAATTATCTAGGATAGCTCACTTTATCCTTGTAACCTCATCACCTTGATCTAAAGTTTGGTTTTCATTGACAAAGAATCTTGTCTTCTGAAAGACCATCAGTCTGTCTTAGGCTGACTAATCATATCTATTTGAGCCTACATTAGGAGAAGAAACTTACCACCCTTCTAACACCAAGTCATCCCTTAAGTATTTAGGAAATCCTCATCAATTTGATTCATCATCATCATCCTTAGGTATCATTCACATATCCAACCCTAAATCTTGCATCATCATCCTTAAACATCCTAGGCACATTTGCACTCTATCTTTAGGAATCTTTCTCCCTAAGTCTCATCTTGCTTAATTCATCCTAGGACACATTCCATGCCACCTAAAACTTATTCTAAGAATATGAAGGATATGGACTCCAATCTGTCCACTATCTCGTCCGACCCAAAAATGGATCTGAAAAATGCCATGGTCTCTTTTGACCCTGACACCAAGTGCAAATTGAACACGTACTGGCAGATCCCAATGAGGTTCCTACCACCAGCTTCATGGAATATTTCATGAGTGATCCCAGACACACACACATGGTCAGTGCCATCATAGGCCACAATAGCGCTACTATACCCGTTAACTATCAACGTGAGGGTATTGCCCTTCCACCAGAAATCTGACCACCTCATATAATGTGTCTCATACATATCCCAGCCAACTTGTTTCAATCCATAGTGGAATAAATCATTGACCCAAGCCTAAGAACATCCCAAATCACCTCACTCATACCCCATGTACTCCAACCTACCACTACCCAGCCCATAGTTCATATTACAGTGTAACAACCTCCCTTCTCTATTATGGGAGCTTCATCCTCTAATCCTCCTCCACCTCCAGCTTCTCAACCAATCCAACATGCCGCTACTCAATCTGCACAACATACCATTAAACCATCAACTGTTGCCCATCATATTACTACCCAACCCATTAATACCCAACCAATCATCTCACAACCACCAGCTACACATGCCTCTACCACTTCCGTAGCAACATAATTAACTCCTCTTGTTCCTCCACCACAAAAAACAACATCTACAACTCACCACATGCATGCCACCCATAGAAGCCTTCAACCAGCCATTGTTCCCTCAAGGTCCTACATTTCATGCTCAAACAAAAGTGCCACCTCAAAATGTTGTAACATGCCAACCCAACATACAAGCACAACCCAATCCATCCACTTCACAACAGGCTTCCCAAGCCTCCCAAACCTCACAAGATGCTACATCCTCCACTTCACATTATTCCTAGGTAACATTACAAGCCCTTGGGGTTCCCACTCACTCACACATCATGAACCCCCTACTTCCCAAGTGCAACAGCTCCCTTCATACATCCAGGACAACCCCAACAACCCAGATTCACCAACTACTTGGTTATGCCACCATTTGTAGTAAAAAAACCATTCCACCCCCAAAAATTGAGTGCTTCCACATGCATCAACTATCTTACTCCCCCTTTGGAAGCATCAACTCCAAAACATCTACCCATCCTATAGTGGTGCTAGCACTCAACCAAACTATATAGGCCAAACCTATGCACGCCTAGCCTATCAAGTGCCACAAAAAGAACAACCCATCTATCAACAACCTTTGCAACCACAACCAACCTTACCTCCACTTCCTCAGCAACACTATGCACAACAACAACAACCACTATTCCCATCACAACTTTCTTATGCACCTGGACAATCCCCTTACCATACACCTCAATATCCCCCTCAACATCCTCCATACTCTCCAACACCATTTGACCCATATAAAGCACCCAGATCTAATATAATGGGGGCACCTACTCCACCTCCTGTTAATTCAGAGTAGGAAGAGATGAAGAATGCTCTTAAGGAGCTCCGTGAAGGGACTGAAAGAAAGGCCTTCAATTTTGAGGATGTATGTCCTTATCCATTCGATCATTCCATCACAGTGGTCCCCTCATCCAAGCCCTTCTCTTCCCTCTAAAAAATCTATAAATAGAGCGCCTTTCTTCTTGTAATTCATCTCTCATTTGTGCATTATTATCATGCTATAATAGCTCTATAATTTATTAGTTATTTCATTCTTTCAATCTTAGTTCTTGTTTGATCCATTCAGCTATTACATGTTAGGATAATTTCGTAATTGAACCTAGTTTTCTTCTTGCATTGCATCTCATCTTAATGTATCTAATGTTAAATAACTATTTGGGGATAAAAGGAATCTTTTAGTATATAAGTTCAATTAGCATGGAGGGAGTAACTTACGAAGATAGAGACATCATTTATACCTAATATGTGTAAAAAATGGATCAATTGGCTAATTATAGACACTATAATTGAAAATGGGAATGATAGCTATTTTAGCCATTACATTATTAACTAGTAACTAATTTGGTGTTTATCCTATTTTGAGTACAAGTGACATAACTTCATTAGTAGAATAGAATAAGTTTTTACTTATGTAAACTTACATTCATAATTGTGAGGTATTATTATAATTATTATTAAAACTAATAGATTTTTTATTAGACAATTTATGCATATAAATATTTTTAACATAATTTTAAACATCTTTTTCATTTCTATTTTCTCTTTCATAACACATTTTTTATTTGTTTATGCTTTGATGTTATTTTTCCAAACTTTGTGACTTATTAAGTTTTTGACATTGTTGTCTTCATTATATATAACAATCTTTGTTAGGTAATAGTGATTTTGAGGAAAAAGCTAAAATATATTCAATAAGATTGCTTGATTTAATCTCCTAAACAACACAATCAATTTGTATTATCCCTAGATTCAAATATGAAAATTTTATTTTGGAATACACATAGGTTTATTGCAAGTTAGAACAATGTCTCGAAATGAATATGCTTACCCCAAAAAAATTGCAAGTAATATAAAGCTAAAGGATATCTACTCTTTGTAGAGCCCTACATGCACTAGCGCAATAATGATGCGCTAAACTCTTAAAAATATCAAATTTCTTTCATAGTTCACCAACATTCCCATAGAATTCACAAAATAAATTTTTTTAAAATATATGTTCTTTCTCTCTCTCAACATTATTTATTTTCTGCCTCCTAATCTAGGGGATGTTATCATCTCTCAAAGATGGCACTTGGAAATTGACATAGAAAAATATGTTGGTACTCCTAAGAAGAGTAGAGAAGGTGTCACCTGGCTTTTTCCTCATCCTGGCTAGGTGAAAATTAATTTTGACAGGACGAACAAAGGTAATCCTGGGTCGGATAGGTGTGGGGGAGTGATTAGAAATGAATATGGCTTTATCATATCTGTTGTGGAACTCCCCTTAGGGATTCAGACCAACCACTAGGCTAAAGTCATGGGATCTCTCTAGTGCCTCTGTATAGCTAAACAAAAGAACCTAAAGTGGGTTTGGTTACAAGGGGACTCCAATAACATAATTAGATGTCTCAAAGGGGAATCCCCACCATCATGGTCTATAAAAAATATCATAAGAGAGGCTATTAACATTATTTAAGGTTTTGAAAAATATTAGATAGCCCTCTCCTATAGGGAAACCAATGGAGTGGCAGATGGTTTGCGAACATTGGAGTTAAGACTAATAACATTTTGAAATGGGATGGATAGAAAGAGATAAGTAATGATATCAAATGTTACTTGGCATTTGATTGAATTAATGGGAAGCTTGGGAAATTATGAAGTAATGATGGATTTGACACATCCCCAAATTGGAATCAGTTGTGGTAATGGTGATAGAAATTTTGCTTTTATCACCATTATTACCTCTCTCAACTCACACATTTTATGGGTGCTAAAGAGAATTAAGGGAAATTTTTTTCTGATCCTGTTGTTATTCACTCTTTGGTTTCTATGGGTCGGTACTGAGAATTTATCCATGGGAGGATACCTTAGCCATGTTGAGCCTACTACTTGTGAACACTGGAGAAGAGACATGGAGGTCTAGAAGAAGCTTTCAAAAGTCAGTTTAGCTCCTTTTCTAGAAAAACTACATGATTTTGACAGGAATGTTACTCAAAATTTTATGGAAGACTTGGATAATGGGGAGATTACTTTGTTGAGGCCATGGGTTTTTCCATCAAAGGGTCAAAGTTCTTCAATGAAAGAAAAATTTCCAACTAGGCACTCTTGAATTTCCCTAAAATGGATGAGGAGAGGAATGCCCTAGACAAAGGTAACAACTCTTATTTTGACCCTAATCAGCTGAAGCCTTTTTGGAATAGGATGCTTAAGGTGGTTATGAAGTTTTTCATTGTTGATGGGAGGTATACTAGGCTTCACGAGTATCACTTTGTTTTTTTGAATCTTTTTAGACATAAAGATAATGTCTTATTTCCATACTTTTTCCTATCTTCCATTAATGCTACCATATATGATCACAAGAAAAACCCAATAAAAGTGGTGCTGCATCAAGGGTTATTGTTGATTTTGTATAAGTTCCTAAGGGGAGATTTTTCTAAGAATCCCAATCTTCATATTGGGGAAGCTGGAGAGGATGAGAGTGATGTTGTGAGTGATTCTTCAGAGAAGATGATGGGTCTAATTTTGAGGAGGAGGATGTCTCTCCTATGCCCAAGAAGAGGAATCCCTTGGATAAGCAGTAGTCCATGCCTAAAAAAAAATATTTTTATGAAGAAGAGGGGAATTACTCTCAAGATAGTTCGATGATGATCAAAAAGTTTGAATTCAATGAAAGAATAGAAAGAATTTGGTAAGGAAGAAGAAAAATAAGGTGTATTATGGAGACAAAGCGAATCATACTGAAGATACTAATGATGAAACTGACCCTCCAAATCATGACAAAGGGACCCTTTCTGATGACCCTTTCTTAGTTGTGTCATCTGGTAAGATGTTTTTGAAGGAAGCTGAGAGGATTTCTCCCAGTGAACCTAGAAAAAAGAAGAAATGTGTGTTTGTGCCGATAGATATTTGTGTTGGTACCCCTATTGTGGTCAAAGGCCATGACCATAGCATAATGGATGACTTTGATGGTTCTCAGTAGGAAAAAGAGGGGGATACTAATATTATTCTAATGAAGGATTATACCACAACATGGTTCATGATGTTCCCATTTACCCCCATGCTCTAGGGAAGAAGAAGTGCACAGGAGAATGCATGATGTCATGTCTAGGGACTTATGGTCTGTGGAATTATAGGATGGGCATGAATGTCCCTTTTGTGTCCTCCAAACTACAAAATTCTTTTCTCTAAATTGTTTATGCTTTTAGAAAAGTTTGAGGAATCCAAGAAATAAGATGATAAGATGGATGATAGGCATGGTGATTCCTTGTGGAATGCATAGGAAAAGAAACTGGTGTTGGACTTTGTGGAGGCTAAGGGAAATGCTAGGATAATATAGGAGGATAACCTGGTGGTGTTAACGACTAGATTGGAAAAGATGGAGGTGACCCCGATAAAGATCATGGAGCACAACATCAAGATGATGTAGAATTTGAATGATAACATGAGGAATCTTGTTACAAAGTTGGCAAATAGCTACATGGAGAAGAACACCATCAACATGGAAAATGAAAAGGAAGTGATGACTCAAGATGTGTTTGGTCATGATAAGCAGACGAGATCCAACAAGAGAGAGATGACTGCTTCCTTGCCTCCGAATATTGTGGACTTAAAGAATGTTTCTCTGAAGATGACTGAGATGGCAGAAGAGGTGGACAACACCTTGAAAAATATGGTCTAGGTTTCTATGTTCTTTGGTTTTTTGTGTTATCTCTTGTTCTCTCTCTCTCTCTCTCTCTCTCTCTCTCTCTCTCTCTCTCTCTCTCTCTCTCTCTCTCTCTCTCTCTCTCTCTCTGGATGTTGGACTGCTGGCTTGACTAGCATATTTTTTTTATTGTTTTTAATTCTCTATCTTTCTAGTAGTTCACTGTAAAGGGTTTTGGGGTCCCGTCAAAACCTACTTTTACTATAATCAAAGACATTATTTATTTTATAGAATAGCTTTCCAACAACACTATCTTGCACATTCACAAATGATTTTCTTCAATTTTTGAAAAATATAGCATCATAAATAGCATAAAATATTGATAATAGAGTAAAATAAAAATCTAGTTCTTTCCATTATTTATATTTATTTCTAACCAATTTCTACTATAATATTCAATTAATTTAATTTCTAAGAGTGCTAAAAATTGGATAAAATGTGGTTAGTAAAATAAAATAGATATCTCTATAATTAATCCAACAATTTGTAGATTCATATATTTTATTTATTGAGTTGTATTTCCTTTAAAGAACTAAGTAAATTGAAAGTCAAAAAATCCCAACCAAAATATATTTATTAATAAAAATAATAATGCATAGTAAATTTATCAATATAGTAAATATTTGAGTAAAAAATAAATCAATTTGGGGTTCACCACTTAGTGCGTTGGTTAAGTGGTGGTGGTGTTGTTGTCCCCACTCAGGTTCAAACCTTTGTTGGGCCATTGTGATTGTGGGTGTGTGCCTTCGTTGATCCAATGTGCTTGTAGATTTGGGCCTCAGAAGTGTAATAAGGGGATGACGTATCTCATTTATTCACTCTCTGGTTCATAGCTCTAGGTCAAAAGTGTTTCACATGGAGTTGGAGGGCGTATCATGTCAACGTCACCGGTCATGTTAAAAATTTTACTAGGTACGTAAAAAAAAAAAAATTAAAAAATAAATCAATCATTTTTATAGTTTATTTCAATTCAAATATTAGTGATGTATGCACCTAAAAATGTAATTAGTATATAATAAATAATATTATATCTATGTACATTAAATATATTATATTGAAAATGATTTTTTATTTCTAAAATAGTTTTATATAATTACATAATAATGTAAAGGATTTAATATTTGATAATTATGTAATTAAATTTATGTTGTCCATCACTACATAGTATTAATGATTTATGAAATCAAATTTATATTTTATATTAAATCAATACTTGATTAAATATAAATCTATACAATATCTAGTTATATTATATTTAATTCTATAAAAAAAATTAAAATAATTTCTAATTTTTATTTTATATTTTTTTTATTTCAATCATGTTTGTATTTAATATTTGATATTACAAATATATGAGTTCTCTCTAAAAAAGAAGATGGGCTAGAGAGAGCAACGAGGGTTTCACGGAGGGCATAATATTTTTAGAGGATCAAACCATAATGAGTCATGGCATGGTCGGGGTCCTCTCCCTGTGTAGCACCCCTAGGGCACGCATGGGTGGCTCTGCAAAAGAAGAGAGTTGATTTAGAATAATATAACACAACAGATCGAGTAAATGCAAAGGTTTTTGATAAAAATAAATAGGGTTATTCCATAATCATCAATGGTAAAAATGGGGGTTTCAAGAGGCTGGAGGAAAAATTATGGAAACCCAATAATCCTTTCATCCCCAATCAAGTCCCTAAGGAGAAAGTGGTCATACTTGATAACAAAGTAATCTCTCTTCAATTAGAGTCTGAAGAGTGGAAGAATGCAGTCAACATCTACAATGAAAGGACATTTCTCATGAAATGGGGAGTTGGTTGGCCTAAATTATCAGGAGTGTGGAAATGGTGCGATGAAAATTAGGTAATAACTATGTCCTCAAAACCCTTCCTTACAGAAGAGGATCCAAAAATCACTTACATTGCAGTCTTTCTTAGTGATCAAGAAATGAAAGACATGACTGCATTCCTTCAAAAGCATAAAATTAGCTTTTCCTAGACCTACAAAGATGTGCCTGGGCTCGACACAAATCTTGTCATTCACCATCTTGCCGTAGATCCTAATGTGAAACCTATCAAACAAAAACTCCACAAGATGCATCCTCAAGTGGCATGTTTAGTCAAAGAAGAGCTTCAGAAGATTCTTGATGCAAAATTAATTTGACCTATAGACTATCCTAAATGGGTCTCCAACATTGTACCAGTAGACAAGCCTGCTGGGGGCATCTGCATCTGTACTAAATTTAGAGACCTGAACCTTCCATGACCTAAGTATGGTTTTCCACTTCCTAATATTGATATTATAGTGGATTTGACTACTGGACACGATATTTTGTCCCTCATGGATGGCTTCTCTAGGTATAATCAGATCAGGATAGCACCGGAAGATCAACACAAAACCACATTCACAACACCTTGTGGTACCTTTTGTTATCAAGTGATGCCCTTTGGTCTTAAGAATGATGGCACAACATATCATATAGCAATTAAAACCATCTTTCACAATCTCCTTCATGTCATCATGGAAGACTGTGTGGATGATCTTTTGGGAAAATCCAAGACACGAGAATGTTAGAATAACTGAGCGGGGAGTGAACCATTGGCCTCAAAAATTAATCCAAAATCTTATACCACATATATAGAACTCTAGTTATCTTCAATCCTATAAGATGTATGCCTTTAAATAATATTATCAAATAACTACTTCTCGGAGTTCACTGTTTATACTTATTCTTAAGCTTTATCGATTAGCAGTTTAGCCTTTACCGAAATACAGTAAATAAGTTAGTGTTTACCGATCATCCTATTTTAGTAATGTGTAAAGAAAAACATCAAAGAAATGAAATATATACACATTTGACACATGGATTTTTAATGTGGAAACCCTATTAAGGGAAAAACCACTTGGGACTGGTAACCCAAAATTTTCACTCTTCTGAAGTGATTTCGGTGAAGAGCCAACCCTGTTAAAGGTTACAAACACACTGTTAAGTGCGACCTAGTTAGAGGATTTAAATATAATAGTTTTTCACTTGATATCTAGCATTCCCTATGCTATCTTCATGAGAAATTTTTTGATTCTCCTTGTGATGTATCTCAATATATAAAGGATCATTAAGTCCTGCTCGGTTAAGAGACTTTCTGATCCAACGGTTAAACAGTAACAGTAAATGGTCTGTTCATAAATACAACTTAGACTTGTAGATGTTTAGATCTATTATAAGGTTGTTGTCTGACTTTCAGTCACCCCTTTTTGGCATTATGGTCATGTCAAGTCAGTCTGTTCAGTCTGAGTCTAGGTCTAAGTCTTTTATAGGTAGGAAATCTTTGCTAGGTTTCTCTTCCATTGCCTTTTTGTTCTAAGCCAGGTGGGATGTTTTCAAGGTCTCATTAATTGGGTAGGTTGTAGCACCCGATCTGGCAAAGATTATGATCTTTCAATTGATGATCTTTTCAGCAGATGGAATGATGTTTGGGAGTCATAAGTTTCAGACATTCAAAAGAACTAAGAGAGATTCTTCATGTAGAGGAATCAACATTGAATCATTCAGGTTTCTACTTCATATCACCATGTGAACAATCCATTTGTGATAGAGAAATAAATCTTGCAGTTGATTGCATTGAGCTAGGTGCAGATCGAAGACTGATATGGATCGACCCTACAAGTCTTAACGATTCTAATGCAACAAACAGCGAGCAATTTGGTTAAGAGATGAGCAAGAACGAGCTCGGTGGGATTTTAGAAATCATCTTCTCCATGGCAGAATTCTACCTTAGTTGGTAATTTTTCGCAAAGGCAGAAAAGAGGAAATTTTCCTTGTGCGGGTTTCGCCCTCCTTTGGCAATTTTCCGCAAAGGAGAATTTTATACTGCGTGGGTTTTCGCCCCTCTCGGGTGATTTTTCGCAAGCTTAGTCATAATAAGGTGGGCCCGATTTATTAAAAAAAAAGAATATCATGCTGTTGTTTTAAGAGATCAAATAAAGCATGTGCTTTAAGTTAAGTAGCCCGCGCACTTAAGAATGACGTGCGGAAAGACAGGTAAAGGAGAATTTCACACTTTGCGGGTTTCACCCTCCTTTGGTGATTTTCCACAAAGAAGGATTTTCACTCTTTGCGGGTTTTGCACCTCCCTCTACATTTTCCGCTGGAGAAGCATTTTTTTCATTTTCCGCTGGAGAAGCACTTTTCTCATTTTCCACCGGAGAAGCACTTTTCCAATTCTCTACAATGGAGAAGTACTATTCTAATTTTCCGCAATAGTGCTCGTAGATGGTCCAAGCGAGAAATCCAAAATCAGGTGCGCTGCAGCCATTTGCGCATTCAATTTACCAAAACCCGTAGTTTCATATCTTGCAGTGCAGAAAAATGATGTTTCGACTCCATGGCCCAATGGATTCAGCTCGATAATGCTGGTTGAAGATGAAGAGTTTCAGATTCATAATGACTGTTCAAGTTCTCAAATTTGAAAAGTCTTTCTCTTTATATTCTGTCTCTTTGTATTCGAGGAAGAGGAAAGGTCATTGGCTCACAGAAGCTTGATGTATTGTAAACTCTATAAATGCTGAAAAGAATTCAGTATACAAGGTCGGCAAACTTGTTAATGAAGCAGAAGTGATTCTATTTACAGAGGCTTTGTCTCATGTTTGTTGCGTCATTGTAGTTGTTCATTTGCATTTGAATAGATAGAATGATTGTATGTGAAGCTGTAGTTTCTACTGGATTCTATTTCATGTTAGTGGTTGTAGTGAGAGTGATTCCATTTACTTCTCATGTATAATTCTTCTCCTATTCATTCAGTAATTTAGGTGCATCAGAATAGAGAGTACAATTGTGTGTGGAACTGTAATTCCTGTTTGGATTCTATTCCATGTTAGAAGTTGCAGCATAAGCAATTCTATTTGCTCTACATGTATGATTCTGCTCCTGTTCTCCTTAGTAGAATATGCATTTTTAGAATAGGTAGATTAGACTCAAATATAGATTAAACATTATCCTTGCCTGAATTGTTTGTGTCTACAAGCAATTTGGTTAAAACTTCTAAGAGATAATCTGATGATCAAAAGAAACAAATTCATTGCATATCAAACACAATCAGGGAGCTGAACCTGTCAATTCAAAGGGCAGTGATAGATAACATACACTGACCCATTTGTTGGTAAACATCCTTTTGTTCTTTCACCTTGGGTGTATTGAAGAGTCAGAGATTATAAATCTTAAGGAAGGACAAACTGTTAACCAATAGTTTTTGGCGACTCTGCTGGGGAAGACTTAGAAAGAAAGTATATCATAAGTTTTTCTCAAAATTTTAAGGCATCCTGGCTTCCAGATTTACTAGGAGTGCAAAATTAAAGGGAAAGATTGACCCTATATACGAAGAGCTTAAAGAAGTCAATTTCCCTATTCTTGAAAATATTTATAGGAAAGGAAGAGCTAAGTCGAGAGAAGAAGTTGGAGATAACAAGTCTGAAGAAATTCAGTTGCCTACTAAAATTCC